>VZTH01017680.1:0-106563 GCA_013397815.1 Aleadryas rufinucha | reverse complement strand
TTTTCCAAGGCACAGTATTTCCTTACATGGTAACTCTCACTACATGACCTATCCCATGTTGCCACATCAGCAGCACGCTTTCTGAATGTCCTTCTGTGGGGTGGTCACACGCTGGTCACCTGTCTGTCAGCTCCCAGCAGGCTCCTCTTGGTAGGGGTCTGCTGCTTGACACTTCCTCCCCCCCAGGGTCCGGCAGAGACAAGGCTCTGTGTGTTGCCACGTGCTCCTTTGTGCTGCCACGAGCTCCTTTGTGCTGCCACATGGTCCTTTGTGCTGCCACATGCTCCTGCAGGCACATCCCACAGCTCAACCCCATCCCATCTCTTCCCACACAGTCACACATTTGCAGCCTGAGTGGGCTGCAGGTCCCTGCTGTGTCTGTGAGGCTGCAGGAGGTGGTGTGAGGGTGCTGTGCCCCTGGCTGAGCTGACCACTCCCTCTGGGCATGGCCACACCAGGACAGGTCACAGCAGAGTGAGCACATTATGGGGATGTGCCATCCAGACAGGGCCATGACTGATAAATGCATTGATAAAAACTGTTCCTTAAGCCCAACAGGCTGGAAAACATAAAAATAGTTCTGATTTTGGAGACACCAGTGTCTCCATGGGTTTAACAGGGCTCTAGACACACTTCCTTCATTAAAGCATCTTGGGATAAGTGTCCACACAAGTGTTTGCTGGTCTCTGAGTTCCTGATATAGAAATACTTTTTGGCCAGTAACCTTCATGTTCCATCAGCACCATGTTAATTCAAACCCAATGAGAGGTTTGTCTGCAGAGTCTGCACACCATGAACAGACGTTTGATCATGGAATCATTTTGGTTGGCAAAGATCAAAGCCAAGACCCGTCTGTTTTAACTGTATCATATATGATTGTTTCACTCCTTATTTTGCTATTAAAGAAAGTGGCAGCACATGGAGATCACATAAGCCACCACCCTGAAGCCCAGCACCACCATTAATGGTTTCAGGGAGCTCAGAGGACGTTTTCCCTTCAGGAGAGGCCATTTCTTCTCAGTGTTGCACAGGCGGGGTCACTGCCAGGTGTGGACACCATGGTGGCTGATGTCACACACCGGCAGGTTTCCAAATGCTTCTCCACCTTAGCCCCATTCAGCTGTTCCTGCCACCTCCTCCCGGACTCCCCCAGCCAAGGTGACCCACTTGGGGACATGAAGACCACCAAAGCGACCAGTTACTCTATTTCTCCTTGAAATTTTGGGGGGCTAAACCTGTGACTTAGCCAATGTCTGAGGTGTGTGAGGATCCCCTCAAAGCATTTTGATGCAGAAACGAAGGCAATTCCCAGGAAGCAGCTCATCTCAGCTACAAGTGTGGTGCTGCGCACAGGGAAGGGTTTGACTCAAGTCTTGGTTCATCAGAAATTTAGAATAGTTGAATCATTAAATCATAGAATCATCTGGGTTGGAAGGGACATTAAAGCTCCATCCCACCCCCTGCCATGGGCAGGGACACCTCCCACTATCCCCTCTTGCTCCAAGCCTTGTCCAACCTAGCCTAGAGCACTGCCAGGGATCCAGGGGCAGCCACAACTTCTCTGGGCACCCTGTGCCAGGGCCTCCCCACCCTCACAGGGAAGAAAGAAAGAAAGAAATGTTGTTTTTCCAAGTACTTCTTGATTTCCACCTCCTGCATCTCCAGATGCTCATGAAGCATTTGGAAATAACATCACAATAACTTTCTTTCTCTTTGCAGCTTTTAGACTGAAAGTTTGATTAGTTCTAATTTTATGCATATGTCTGCCTCCTCACTCCTGCCCTTCTCCACAGGTCCATGCATGTTTGTTTTTGTTCAGAGAAGTAATGTAGTGAGGGAAAATACAGTTCAAGAGATGAACTTTGTAGTTGGATTTGAAGAGGGACGAGCCTGTAACCACACTTCTCCACTGGGGCAGTGTGGTTACAGGCTGTAACCACAGGGATATACACAGCCTGTCGCCACTCTCTGATCTCTGTCTCTCTGCATACACAGCAGAGGTAGCAACTGTCATCTTCATCCCACTGAGTATTCTAATGTTTGCTTTTCTTTTTCTCCCAGTATCCCACAGAGGCAATTAAACTGAGCGGGGAATTAAGCAGGGCTCACAGCAGGTCTCCATTTCCATGAGGACGTTCTTAATGAGGGTTTCCTTGATGAGGCTTTTGGCGGAGACTCCTCTGTATGTCCTTGGCGAGGCACAGCATTGTCCCAGCTTCCTGGTCAGTGGGACCAGTGTCACTCCTGTCCCTGGGTCACGTTTCCTCCAAGAAGCTTTGCAGGGCTCCAAGCTGTGGTTACACACAGACCAATGCTGTGGAGAGAGGCTGGATGGAAATGTGTGAGTTCCTGCCAGGGGCAGGATGTAGCTCCAGGGAGAGCAGAGCTTGCTGCCTGCATGAGAGGGCAAGGTGGGATGAAACAGTTGGCATTTATCTCCAACATGCAGAAGTCAGAATTTGCCCATTCCGACCTGGCTGTCTCCAGCAGCACCGCCATTTCTTGGGCTTAGGGCTCAAGGCTGGGCAGGAGGCTCCCTCAGCCCCTACCCTCAATGGCCTTCTCCATGCTCTCTGTGTGCCTCAAGCACAGCATTTCATAGAACCACAGAATTATGGAATGGTTTGGCTGGGAAGGGACCTTAAAGCCCCTTCCATTCCACCCCTGCCATGGTGTCATGGTTTGACACTGGCCAAATGCCAGGCACCCACGAAAGCCTCTCGTTCACCCTCCCCTGCCACAGCTGGGCAGAGGAGAGAAAAATTTAATGAATGCTTCATGAGTTGAGATAAGGACTGGGAGAAAACACTCCAATGGCAAAACAGGCTCAACTTAGAGGTGCAAAGTGAATTTATTAGTAACAGAGTCAGAGGAGGACAATGAGAAGTAAAATAAGCCCTTAAAAACACCTTTTCTTCTCCCAGCCTCTCCCTCCTTCCCACTGACAGTGCAGGGAGACAGGGCATGGGGGGTTTGGTCAGTCCATCACAGTGATTTTCTTCCACTGCTTCCCCTGTGAGGCCATGGGGTCCCTCCCCATGGGAGACAGTTCTCCATGAACTTCTCCAGCATGGGTCCAATCTCACAAGCAGCAGTCCTGTCAAAACTGCTGCAACATGAGTCCCTTCCATGGGCACACAGTCCTCCCAAAACTGCTGCAGCATGGGTCACTCTTCCACGGGGTGCAGTGCTCCAAGGACAGGCTGCTCCAGCCTGGGAGTAGGGGCCTCCTCTCTCCACTGGGTCTGCCACTGGATCACAGCTTCCTCCAGGCACCTCCCCACGGGCTGTAGGTGGATCTCTGCAACCCCCATGGATCCCCAGGGGCTGTGTATGGATCTCTGCATCCCCTGTGGATCCCCATGGGCTATGGGTAGATCTCTGCATTCCCCTGTGGATCCCCAGGGGCTGCAGGGACACAGCTGTTTCACCATGATCCTCACCAGGGCCTGCAGAGGAAGCTCATCTCCGGCTCCTGGAGCATCTCCTCCCCCTCCCTCTCCACTGACCCTGGTGTCTCCATGTTATTTCCCTCACACATTCTCACCTCCTCCCCTCTGACTAGAAAAAAACTGTGCCCCACTTTGTTTTAATTTTCTTCTTAAATATGTTATCACAGAGCTGTTGCCAACCTCTCTCATTGGTCCAGCCTTGGCCAGCAGCATGTCCATGTTCAGAGCCATCAGGGTTTGGCTTTGCTGGACATTGTGGCAGCTTCCAGCAGCTTCTCACAGAAGCCACCTCTGTGGCCCCCCGCTACCAAAAACCAGGCCATGCCAAACCAACACGCATGGGCAGGGACACCTTCCACTATCCCAGGCTGCTCCAAGCCCCGTCCAACCTGGCCTTGGACACTTCCAAGGATCCAGGGGCAGCCACAGCTTCTCCTCTGCCAGGGCCTCCCCTCCCTCCCACAGAACAAATTCTTCCTAATATCCAAACTAAACCTACCCTCCTCAGCTTAAACCCACTACCCCTTGTCCTGTGTCTGCAGGCCTTAGCAATAAGTCCCTCTCCAGCCTCTTGTAGGCCCCCTTTAGGCACTGGAAGGGGCTCTAAGGTCTCCCCAAAGCCTTGAGAGGCTGATGCACAACAGGCACAGCAGCATGATGAGCTCCAAGGGTGCCCTGACAACATCACCCTCCTTCCCCAGCCACGGGGGTTTGCACTCATCCAGCATTTCTCGTTGGCTCCTGATGAGCCAACCCAGCAGCCCCACTGATGAGCCCAGTACACCATTCCCAGTCGCTTTCAATTGAACCTGTGCTAAATATTCCAATCCACTGTAATTGAGGCTAATGGAGCTGGAAGTGCAGGTCTGGCAGCAATATGTCACCACACATGTGCCAGATGGTTGCCATCACCATCCTCAGGGGCCTCTTCTCACCCACTTATCACAGCTCTGCCCAGCCCCGCTGTGCTGACACGGCCTGCAGGAGGGAAGTAGGTGAGCAGAGAGATGAGCTACCGGAGAGTTGTATTTCTAGCAGGATTTGGGGCTCTGGAAGGGAGCAGTGTTGGTGCACAGCGAGCAGAGACCTTGCCAAGGTGTCCTGTCTTCCCTTTCTCAGCATGTGCAGGGCCATGGCAAGTCACCATGGCCCTGCACATGCTGAGACACACCATCCCTCCTGGATGGGAGGGATGGTGTGTTGGTTTTGTGGACTGCAAATTCTCAAGATAATTTTTTTATTCGCAGGGAAGACATTTAAACTTCTCCAGAATGTTTAATTCTTATGAAAATCTTTTGGCCCAAATCTGAAGGCAGGACAGCATAATTTCTCTGATGTTTCCTGGTGGGTGCTGGAGAGGAGCTTCCATTCACTGGGACGTGGGAGCACAGAAAGTGCAGAATTCAGTATGATGGCAGGAAAATGAGGGTGTCAATGGGCAGATCTGGGTCTGGTGATTTTGCATTTTCATTGAAGTGTTTCTATTAAAAAATTTAGGCATTCCACAAAGCAAAAAGCACAATTTCAGTAACAGATCAAAGTCTGGGCCAGCCCCATGCCCCAGTGTGCCCATGTGAGCATGTTCCTTGTTCAAGGCAGGGCTGCAGATTGCAGGAAAAACCCCTGGAAAGGAAGGCAGAGCAGCCAGCTTGCTCCAGAAGTGCTGTGTGAATGTGGAGTGTCCGTCCAGGCTCCACTCCTCTGCTGCAGGTTTGGTGACGGTGCTCTAGAGAGCCCCACAGAGCAGCCCCACCTCACTCAGAGCTCTTTCACACTTTACTTCACTCAGGCAAAATGTTCTACTCATTGAATGCCATCCGACATTCAATGTTCATTCCTCAAAAGATGCTAATTACTGCTGATTGGTTTATTAGCTTGCTGCCAAGAATCCATAATTTTCCTAGGAAAGGCAATACCAGGCAGATGCTGCTTGATCTGAGACCTGCAGTGCTTAACCCTTCATGCTCTGCACTGTGTGAACACTCTGAGAGCCAGGGCTGTCTCTGTGACACTGCTGACCACAGGTTACACCCACAAATCATCAGGACCCAGACTCAGGGTGTCAGAGGCAGCTCTGCTGGCTTCCCTGAGGAGCAATGAACATTAGGCTCAGATTTGGATTTTCCATTTTCCTTCAAGCACATCCCAAGCTGAGTGCTCTGCAAATACTCACTTTATAAAGACCTGTGAGTACCCACATTCCACATTTCCAGTAAAATCCTTGTCCCTGTGTTCTGCTTTCCCGGGAGCACTGGCTGGTGTCTGATGAGTGATTGCCCCCAGCCATTCTCTCTGCAGATATTTTCCTTTGCTCCTTTCCTTGGTCCAAAGGAACCTCTGGATGCACTGGGCCATGAATGGATCTGCCAGGAGCCCTGTCCTGCCCATTCCCAACTTTTCAGCAACTGTGACCCTGCTCACCATGCCTTCCTTACCTGCTTCCCTCTATCCTTCTCGAAGACAGTGATTTCCCTCTTATCCTTTCCTACCCCTGTCCAACCCAGCTTTCCTTCCTTTCCTCAGACTCCTTTATGTTCATCAGCCTTCGGGCACACAGTCACCAGCTCCACACCCTCCCAGCCCAACCTCTGTGTCTCAGCCCCACTAGCCAGGTCTCTGCTTTCCAGGCTCAGAGATGGGGCAGTGAAATGGTGGGGAGAAGTTCTTGGATTTGCTGGGAATACAGTGGCAGGAGTGCAATGTGTCCTGCCGTGGCTCCTGTCCCACCTACCCAGACACACAAAGGCCCCTGAAAGGCTACACCAGGTTCTCTGGCTTCAACCAGGACTCTTCCAGGGCTTGTTCCCAGAGCCCTGGATCTCCATGGTGTCTCTTCTGAGGTGTTCAGCAGCTCCAAGTCCTGCAGGATCACCAGAGAGGCCGGGTGGGAAAAAGGTGAACTGGCTGCAACAACCACCTCTGCTGAAGGAAGGCACTCCCATCACCCCAGCTTGATCCATTCTGTCTCCTCTTCCTGCCTGAACAGTGGAATCTTGCTTCCAGACAGGAAAAAGCTTCTTCTCAGGAGCATTCAGATGATTTCAGTGGGTTTCTGTCTCTTAAGAAAAGATCTTCTGGATTTTCCTGGGAACACCCAAAAGATCAAATTCACCTTCCACCTGGCACAGGACTTCTTGGCACATCAGAGACCAAGGTTTGCTCTTGTGCTCCCACATGCGAACCAATCTCTTCCACTGGCTCAGGTCTCCCAAGAGCTCATCCCCTGAAGGTAGCAATCCCGTGGGCTTTGAATCCTGAATCTTTTTCTTTTTGTTAATTTTGTGGTAGCAGCCCTGACCTCCATTGGCTCTATGTACCTGTGCCTCAGATTTGCTCGTGTGTACTTTATCTCTCCTGGATCATGGACATCTTAACCCCCAAAATTCCTTGTTTTCCAGCATGGCCCCGCTCCCTCTGTGCTCCCCAGGGTGCAATCCCCCACCGGGTAATTGCAACCTGCGTTTTTTTGTTTCCAGACAGTGACCTTACATCCAGCTGGATTGTGCTGCACCTTGTCTGATTGCATGTGCCGAGCCCAGCCAGGCAGATTGATTGTCAACTATTTACTTCAGCCATTCACTCTTCATTATTCACAGTGTGAGATTCATCCCATAAATGAGGGAACTGGCTGAAATTGCTCTTTATTGGTTTTATTCCGTGATCATGTTCTGAGGCTTTTATAAACAGGAGGAGGGAAATTACAGGTGTATCACAATAGCCACACAAACATATCTTGCACCAATTTATTTTAGTGAAGACATGCTTTCTGGAGCTGATTCAAAAATTAGACTGGAAAAAGCCCTGTGATCTCCCTTTCTCTTTTTTCCCCTTTTTCATAGCTGATGATAATTTTCTTATAGCAAACAAATACTTGCATGTGAGAAATCTCCAACCACACTGATGTGCACTTGCGTATTCTGAAGATTTTTATACTTATGAAGAAAAAATCTTTTTAGTGAAAAGCAAATCCAGAGTGCTCTGATTCTACTTGGAGTGTCACTGCCCCTTCCCTTCCACCTGCCAACACAGAGGCAACAACTGAGCCCTGTTGAGACTTCCAGCTCCTTCTGCCTCTGTCGCCTCTATCAGCTTCTCATTTCTTGGCTTCATCTGACAACACAGAGAAGTTCCAAAAACTTTCCCATTCAAAAATAAGGTACCTCAGGGGCTGATTCACATCCAGGAGCAAATATGAGGAGGTACCTTCATCCATCAACTCACCAAGGGTGGAACGACTGGGCTCTTCAAGCAATTCCTAGGAAATGAGCAGGGAGGGGAGTGTTCAATCAGCAGCACTTACGAGCCCATTAAATGGCTGTGCTGGTCTGTGCTGGTCTGTGCTGATTGGATCTGGGCACAAACATGAGGAACAGATATCCTCTCTCACAAGGAATTATGGCCAAATTAACTTAATATTCACTCAGCAAAACTCCTTCCAAAAAGCCCTTTTCTTCCCAGAAAAGCCACTTTTCAAAGTGGTATGTCTGAGCTGTTCAGCTTAAATCCCCAGCACACTTAGATGCCTTTGCAGTCATCAGCCACCACTGTTCTTCACTTAAATCATGCTGAGCACAACCCAGAAACGCCAGAGCAATGGGTTGTAACGCTGGATTTGTACATCTATAGTGCAGAACCGCAGTGGGACTGGAATTTATAGGCATAATGAGAATGTCCAATTAGCAATGTTAACACTAACATATTTTGGAAAGGACATTACTAAACCTCCTACCACAGAGCTGAGCCAGTTTGTAACTGCTGGAGACTGAGGTGGGAGGAGGAGTCCTAGAGATGCTCTGCAGGGCTGCTCTGCCAGCACAGGAGCTGCTCTGCCATGCAGGGGACACTACTCCAGGCAGCCTGGGGCCTGGCCATCCCCCAGGGACACTCTCAGCCTTAGCTGACAGAAGTGTCAGCCAGGATGTGGAGCTGGTATTGCTGTCTTCAATCCATATTTTTCTCATTTTCCTCATTTGATGTTCATTAAGGTTTTTAAGGACAAAGTTTTGATAAAAGTTTTTAAGTTAGACCAATAAAATGCACTTTCATAAAGGCTCTGTCCAAAGCTTGAGGAATCTTCCTTCAGCTCTTCCTCTCAGAAGCCAACACCTCCACTTGGGATTTGCAGCAGTCTGGGGGAGAACCCTCTGGTTGCACTGAAGGTCTTGTAGGAGGCAGGGAGTGCTCCTGCCAGCACCCTCATCCTCACTCTGCTCTTCCCTGTGCCTCAGTGCTCCGCTGGAACTACTCAGGATATTCTCAAGTTTGCTCTTCCCTCCTGCCTCAGTGCCAGGCAAAAACTTCATCAGCTGGACACAGAGTGTAATTCTCCCAAAAGCCATGAATTTCCTGTCTTGAGGACCAACAAGGATCATTCTCCTTGGAAACCCTGGCACTGGGTAGCCTACTGGAAAGGGCACAAGACCAGCTGAAGGACAATGATGCCACCCCAGCAAGTTCAGCTGGTGTTGCCCAGCCCTGGGTGTTGGCAGGAGAGAGCAGCCAGTCACTCTCATCTCACATGAAGTATATTTGAGGCCAGGCTGGAGGCCAGGTGCCCCGAAGCAGTTGTTCTCTGCACGCTGAGCCTGGCCATGTTCTCACCCATGGACAACCCTGGCCAAGCCCTGGGTGGCTAAGGAGGAGATTTCCTTGCCCCCACATCACAGCGCATTGCTTGGGACCACAACAGAGCTGGTGTCCTGCAGGACATCTGAGAGAGGTGTCTGGAGGACAAGTGTTTCCCAGTACTCACCTTGTGTGGGACAGCTCTGTGCCCTGGTATGGAAACCCAGAGCTGGGTGTCTTGGGGCTCTGGTGACAACAATGTCTGGCATCAAAATCACTCAACTGCCCTCACCTCGTGCTCTTTTTGTATCACAGAATCATTAAGGCTGGAAAAGACCTCCAAGATCATCAAGTCCAGCCTTTGAAGTCTAGCCCACGTCCCTGATCTTTCCATGTCTCCAAAGGCAGATGAAGGGCGTTCTTTAGGCGTGCCTGACACTGGTGTCAGAGAAAGGCTGTTTTTGTGTCATGTTCTCTGCAGCAGAGCAAACAGCAGTCATGCTTAGCAAATAGATTAACACCTTTGTTTACTCATGAGACATTTATGATGAATTTCAGTTGTGTTTTAAAAAAACAGGCAAACAGTAAACTGAGCATGAATAACGATTTAGATGAAGTGTTGGAAGAGTCTTTCCTTCTGCAAATGCACAGAATTCAAATCACCAGGAAGGAGCAGGAGGTGTTTTTATGTGCTGATTCAGCACAAACTCCAGGAGCCCCATGAGGCTGCCTGTATGTTGAGAGGAGTGATTGCTGGAAATGGCTCTGGTGATCCGGGTGATCCTAGTGATCCCCGTGAACTCTGTGTCCTCCTGGCACCACTGAGCACGATGACAGAAAGGTCTGCCCATGGCTGTATTGGTGTGGTTGTTAATACATGGATGGATGTCAGCCCTCACTTTCCCCAGCAGCCCAGAGGGGGGTTCCAGCTCCAGGAGTTTAACAAGTGTTTGAAGCACTTGTCCAAATAAGAAGAGGAGTCCTGCCCACCCCCGTGGTGCCTTGGAGTGTGAGTGACAACCAGGACAGTGAAGAATGGACTTACAGGGAAACAGCCTTCTTCCCTGAGGACTTTGGATCATGATAAATGTACTGTAAAATCCAAACCTTCGTGCCCTGGGACTCGCCATACGGACTCTTATGGGATCAGAACTGAAAGTTCAGGGGGAGGAACCACTTCAGACTGAAAGGAAGACATTTGTGGATGAAAGAAATATTTAATGTTACCAATCCTTAAACATGCAAAACAAAATTCCCTTATAAGTCTTACTGAGCCATCAATCACAGCACAGCAGGGAGAAGGGCCGTGCAGCCCTCCCAGCTCTGTCTTCTGCAGCTGTGGCTGAGGAGACTCCTCCAGCCAAAGGAACATGACTCCTGTTCCCAGGAGAGGGCCTAATCCATCCTGTCTTTGAAACAGTGGGACACAGAGCCTGGGAAAGACAAGTGGTTCTCAATATATTCTGTAGCACGTCCCTCTTACTGGAGGATCTGATTTATGCATTTGCTCTTTCTCAACCAGCAGACACGGCAATCAACATTCAAACATGCTCCTCCAAGGCTGGAGAATCCCCAGCACTCACGTGATGCACTTTTGGATGGGTTAATATTCAGATATTAAGAAAGAGCTGCAGCTTCTCTGATCAGAAATGTCCACAATCCCTTTTGGTCCTCAAGACAGGAAATTCATGGCTTTTGGGAGAATTACACTCTGTGTCCAGCTGATGAAGTTTTTGCCTGGCACTGAGGCAGGAGGGAAGAGCAAACTTGAGAATATCCTGAGTAGTTCCAGCGGAGCACTGAGGCACAGGGAAGAGCAGAGTGAGGATGAGGGTGCTGGCAGGAGCACTCCCTGCCTCCTACAAGACCTTCAGTGCAACCAGAGGGTTCTCCCCCAGACTGCTGCAAATCCCAAGTGGAGGTGTTGGCTTCTGAGAGGAAGAGCTGAAGGAAGGTTCCCCAGGCTTTGGGCAGAGCTTTTATGAAAGTTGGTTTATTTTGTGCAAATTATTAACTTCAGTTGAAACCTTGTCATTAAAAACCTTAATGAACCTCAAATGGTAAAAATAATAAAAATCTTTAATGAAGACAGAAAAAGCTTTGTATTGGAACATAAACCCCAACAAGGAGCTGTGTGCGTTTATAGCTCTCAGCTCACACAAGTGCATGGCTTTAAAGGCACTGAGGGGCCCTATGGCCACACTGCTCCCAGGAGTGCAGGTTTTGGGTTTCCAGCTCCTAGTCTGGGGTTTAAGTGGGGACAGAAGTCAGTGCTTGCCTGTTCAGGCTTGAAGGGGAGCAGCTGCTGTGAGGTGGGGAGAGAAATGCCAGGGGTTGGAATCTGGGAGTATTGAGTGCACCAAGGGTTACTAGCCTGGGAAGTCTCATCTAAAGTGTTGCAATCTCCATGGAGTGTGAAATGTCTCACTTTGGAAGGTATGAGCCATGAAACCCTGAGGTAGCTGAAAGTTGAGGGCACAGTTTGAAGAAAGCTTTCTTTGTACCATTCTGTTCCTTTTCCTATTTGTCTGCATAAAAGATGTTTGGTTTCTTAACCCCTGGCATCATCAGCTTCAGCAGGAGAATGTCCTGAGGCCAGGAGGGAGGGAATAAATTTGGATGTGTCAGAGAGATTATTAAGTGTGGGGTCATCCTCAACCTTGGGCTGTAGGTAACATTTTGGTGAGGAAAGGAAAGCTGACAAAGACAGCAAGGAACACAGGGAGAGACATGAAAGGGAGCTGGAAGATATCAGAATGGCTAACGGACAGGAAGTGCTTATAGTTTATAAAAATAAAATTGAGCCTGGAGCTCAATTTCTCCTCAGAGCTCTTATCTGGAACACAGAACACTGAAAGAAAAGGCAATAAAACTCAGATCAGGAGCCCTGAGTTCCCATCCACTCAATATCACAGCAGTCACTGGGTACTGGACACAGACTGGCCAAGGCATGTGTTCCAACTAGGACAGTCCCTTCCAGCACTGGGACAGCCCTTTCCAGCACTTAGGTCTGGGCACCTGGAGGGCACTGGCTGCAGTAAGAACTTTGGTATGGGAACAAGACTCCATGTGCCTTGGGTGTCTCCTCCCTGATGATGTCCAGGGAAGACTCACAATCCCTTGGACATATCTTATGGAGCACAAGACACCAGGATTCCCTGGAAACCTTCTAACCAAACACCCAGTGAAACCTGTGACAGCAAGGACAGCAACTGCACCAATTCTAGAAGGTTTTTTGCCATTCACTCTCACATTAGTGTCCTGCTGGAGTTTGCTTCCTTTGCTGCAGCAGCAGAACTTGTCCCTTGTAGGAACTTTTCACTCACATGGGCTTCAATTTACCCCAGAATCACAGAGTCACAGAACGGTCTGGATTGGAAGGGACTTTAAAGCCCATCTCCCTGCCATGGCAGGGACACCTTCCACTATCCCAGGCTGCTCCAAGCCCCAGCCAGCCTGGCCTTGGACAGTGCCAGGGATCCAGGGGCAGCCACAGCTTCTCTGGGCACCCTGGGCCAGGGCCTCCCCACCCTCCCAGGGAACAATTCCTTCCCAAAATCCCATCCATCCCTGCCCTCTGGCAGTGGGAAGCCATTCCCTGTGTCCTGTTCCTGCATCCCTTATCCCAAGTCCCTCTCCAGCTCTCCTGGAGCCCCTTTAGGCCCTGGAAGGGGCTCTGAGGTTTTCCTGGAGCCTTCTCTTCTCCAGGTGAACACCCCCAGCTCTCCCAGCCTGGCTCTATAGACCTGGATCGAGAGAATTGGTGGTCAAGTACCCCAAGATTATGGTCAAGTACCTCTGCAGGCTCCTGGGAAGCAAGAGCTTGACAAGTTCTTGCCCAGGTTCCAAGGCAGATGCTGAGCTCTGAAGGCAGATGCACACAAAGTAGTGTCTGCACTGCTACGCATCACCCAGGAGTGCCGTTCCAAAGGGCTCCATCCAACCCTGCCAGTTGTCCAGGTGAAGGCATTCTCTAACATGATCCCAGAGCAGGGAACAGGAGGCATTCCAGAGAAAGGACAGGTTGGTGGGAAAACCCAGCAGTGATTTTGGTTAGAATTATTTATGGGACAGTGAAAGAACAGATACAAATATTATTCCAGACAAACTCCTAAATATATTCTTTCCATTGTCAAAGTGACGGCCCATTTTTCAAGAGGATGTGCTTAATGTTTAGGAAAGAAGGATGTTGGCTGCAAAGCATTTTCAGTCAAAGACGGAAAGACCTGTCCCTAGCGAGGACAAACACTCATGTCACTCCTCTTGAACATCTTCATCAACTTGCCAGACAATGTTCAGTGCAGTTGTAAAGTCCCAGAAACCCTGTGAACAGAGAGGAACTTTGTCATTGTTCCCATGAGCTGGAATAATTCCAGTTTGGGAAGATGGTTCTCAGCCAGAGCTCAGCAAAACATGTTTGTCTGGACTTCTCTCTGAGTTTCTCTTCCTTGCAAACCTTCCCCTGAGGAAAAATCAATTTTTGCTTTAGTTCTCAGCAGCTCCTATCAACGAGGTGCTTTTAGCTCAGCCTCAGAGAAGCTGTTGCCAAGTGCTCCAACATCCCAGCCTCTTTGTCTCTGAAACAAAGGGAAATGCAGTTATGTTGACATGTTTTCACTAATATTGTCTGCACTGATTACGTGCAGCTTTTAACCTTTTCTTCTTCTCCATGTCTGTTTTTCCCATCCAATAACTCTTCAGGGTCCTCCTCATTGTTGCTGTTCTCTAAGAGACGCTGTGTTCCAGGCCACCTTTCTCCAGCAATTGTAGTTCTGCAGTTCTTGTTGGCTCATCTCCACAAACACAAAGGAACAGGGGTGGAGCCCAAATAACGCAGAGAGAGTGAACACAGCACCCAGCCCCAGCTCCTCCCAGGCACAGCCAAGCACAGCTAGCAGCCTCGTGGTCCATCATGGTCCATCATGGTCCAGCAGCCTCACAGTCCAGGTGGGAGCAACACTCCAGACAGACTCCCAGGCTGAGAAGGGTCCCTGCCTGAGGGCAATGTGATTCTAGAAGGGCATTTGGGGGTTGCACAAGGCATCTGGGGATGTTTAGAGGGGGAACAAAAGACAGGGAATGGAAGGCAACGCATGAGAACTCAGTGCCCCACACAACCTTTTTTGTGAAGCATTCTGAGCAACAGGAGCAGGTGGGTGGGACTCAGGAGCTCCTGTTTCTCAGCATCAGGAACTAGGGAGACCTGAGATACAGGGACAGCTACTGGGAGGCTAAGCCCAGCTGCTGCAGGGTTATATGCAGACATACAGGATATATGCAAATAGGTAAATTCTCCATTGTTGCTATTTCATGCTGGTCAGACTCACTTGGGACCTGGGAACAAGGAGCTGCAGCTGCTCCACCTGTTCTGGGCCATTGGACAGGGAAACCCCTCAGAAAGCCAACCTCATTCCTGCATGCAAATTCTTTTCCTTGCTGGTCTTTGCTGGTCCTCCCAGTACAGGATGCAGGAACTCTGTACTGCTTTTCCAAATTCTCCCAGTTCCCATCTGCTGTCTGTCCCAGTGCTGGGACCTTGGAGTCAATATTTTGGGGAGTTTAGTCCCCAAGTTTGTGCTGATGTCACTGAGCCTGTTTAGGTTGTGATGTGGTGCTAACAGAGAAGAGTTATTCCAGTGTACCACTTCCACATGGGAATAATCCAGTATATCCCAGCATTTTTCCTGCTGTACTGTGCTACAGAACCTGCAGGACTCGATACACACACAATGGCTGGGAATGCTCCCAGAGATTTGGGCACAGCCTGTTGTATCCTGCAGGGATACTGAGAAGAGTCTAGCAAAGCCCACAGCGGAGAAAGACCGCTGGTGGGACGGCCCCAATCCCGAAGCAGCCCCCTAGTCCTTACCAGCCAGCGATCGGTCCCCATATTCTCCACCCTTATGCCCCATAACTGGAAGTTTCCTTTTGAATCATACCCCCATTGGCTCTTACCCCTTAGTCCCTCCCTAGCCCCCACCTATGTACCGCCCCATGTCCGCGCCCCTCGCAACCCCCTGTACTTAAGGGGGAACACGTGGAGGAGTCGCCGGTTCATCTCCGTCCCTGTTTCCGTTCACCGTGCCTTTGTTACGAGCTGCACGCCGGAATAAAGCCGTGGAGGACACGCAAACGGGTGTAGCTCTCCTGCCTCCTTCATTGCCTGCCGCCGCTGTATTCTGCATAGCGTGAGTGAGTTCGTGTGCCCCGCAACACCTGGTTGTGTGTGTGTGGCTGCACCCTCAGATAGCCCCTCTGTGCTGAAGTGGCTTCACCTGGCTGGGGACCCTTCCGAGAGAGGCTGCGGCTATTCACCACCTCCATGCGCCGCGGCAACAGCCTCCTGCACAGGAGGTGCACCTGCTCAGCCCTGTGCAGCAGCCACACCGTGTCATTTGTGTCACCTCCAGCCCAAAGAGCAGTTTCTGGTCCTCCAAGAACCTCCCAGAACCTGCCCCATCCTTTTTGCTCTACAGTCCTGCAAGTTATTTCAGGTCATGTTCTTGAGCTGTGGTCTCACATAATAAAGATTAATTTTTTAACTCATAAGTCAAAAATAATCCACACATACACACTTCACACCCTCTGCAGCCTAAAAGTCCATCAGTTATTTCCTTAACCTTCTCCCAAACCTGTTCACTCAGACATTTCCTCTGTGCACCTCTCCAGAATCTCCAAACCTGTGTTTCCAACAAATTACTTTGTAAAACTGCTGTTATTTCTTTGTTCTCTGGACTTATCCCACTTTTTCCTTTACAGGAAATTTGCAAGAACAGCAGCTGCCTAAGCTCACTGAAGCCATCAGTAACTTCATCTGCCCCACAGTCCGTCAAGGATCCATTTCCCTCCCAGCATCATTCTCTTCCAAGAGTTGTGCAAAGACTTCATATCTCCACTCCACAGTCCTCCACCAATAGTTTTCTGATTTCACTGTTCCAAGTGGTCATTCTCAGCTGCATTTATGCAGCTCATGAGTCTCAGCTGAGGACTCCAATCTGGTCAATTTTGGTTTTTGTATTCAGAGGATCTTTGCACCACTTCCATGGGACACTCTGCTCTCTCTTCTTTGCTGTGCTGTTTTCAACCCAGCTTATGATCAACTAAGCTTGGCACAGCCCCAAGGGCATCCCTGGACTTGTACCAAGCACAATTGAGCTTAACATAATACATACATCCCTCTCTTTCCTGACAACGTGTCCCATTACACTGTACTCAAATCCTTGCCTTTGGGATTTCCCCTGACCCTTCACAGAACTTCCTCACCAAGCCTGAATTCAAGCAGTTGCACTGACACTGCTGGGCTGGAAGTGAGATTTCCTGTCATCCCAAACCCATTGTCCCTCCACAGGAGGGATCAGCAGCTTTCAGGGCCTCCTCCCTGAGGGGAGATGTCCAGATGGTGATATTTTTGTCCAGGTACCAGAGGAAACTCTGAAGATGCAGTTCTGGTTGTTCTTTTCTTAAAATATGTCGTGTTGTCTGAAAGTACTGAAAATCATTCTGCTGTGTTAATCCTTGGCATTGGAGACGGGGTAGTAACAGATGGATACAAAGTGGATGGCACTTGAAATCCTGACAGAGAACATCCTTGTCCTTGTCTCAGGTCTCAGCAATGTCCTGCAGTGAATCAAAGCCGTTCACTTGCTGCAAGCAAGCTTTTATGCTTCCTCAGCTATGCAAATAGTTTAACTACCCTTTTTGTTCTCAGATTTGATGAATTCATCTACTGAATATAAGCATCTAGAACTGAGCCACAGCCTTCCTTTGTAGTGGGCAGAGAGAAAGAAATGTGTTTCTCATTCTAAAAGAGACTTTTAATATCAAGTGAAACACGCCCTGCCAGAGCCAGCTCATTTGCAGACATTAAGAGTCTAACGGTAAGTGAGATAAGCCCAATCTGACATCTCTCACCCTCAGCTATACCCAGGTGGAAGATGCCAGAGAGAGGACACCCCACTGCTGCCCTGTGCCCTGCCACAGTCCCTGGTGTAGAAGGTGTGTGTGTTCAGGCATTATGTCCATACTCTGCTCCCTGGTTTTAGTAGAGGAGAGCCTGAATAGAGTTGGGATTCAACCTGGTGTCGTTACTCAGCCCTTTCTCCTCTTGGGTTGTGGCCAACAGCCTCTTCCATCACCTCCCAGCCTTCACTCTCAGCCATGTACCTCGTATTTTACTGCATTGGCTGTTGTGATGGCCCAGAGTGACCTGGATTAGAGTGAATTGCGGCTCCTTAATCAAAGTTCTCCTTGTCCCCTGATATCAAGTGGGGAGGTACCATCCTCACCCTCATAGCCATCACTCACCTGGACTGGAGAAGCTCTTTCAGCTGTGTCTAGAGAGTTCCAGCACAGCACTGGAGTGGCAGCTGCCACCCTAGCCCTGGTGTCACACACAGCATGTGGGGAGGGGTCCGTGCTCCTGACAGCACAAGCCCAGGCAGCAGTGACAACAAATGGGCTGATGTCTGCCCTGCTCTTCTGCCCTTACTGTAAACCATCTCATTGCCTGAGCAGAGCTTGGAGAGAGCTCCAAGTCCTGCTTTGACAAAGTATTCCCCTAATCAAAAGCTTCCGACCTTTGGTCAAGGTCGCCAGGAAAGGAAAAAGGCAGGAGGCCCCATAGAACAAAGCCAGTATCCCAGGTCTGAGAAACCAGAGAGACAAGGACCACCTTGTTCTTCACCTGACTCTCTCTGTACCTTCACTGTGTGACAGTCACATGCAAAAGTGCCTGTAAAACCTTCCAGGTTTCATTCAACGGGCATTTCCACCACCACTCCCCAGATGTGAAGACAGAGAGCTGAGTTTGAAGGTGTTTGATCCAAGGCTGCCCCCCTGGCAATACGTGCCTGGTTGAAGGGGATTAGGAGAGACGAGGCCTCCCTCAGGCACGCTCTCACTCCTCACACAGAATCTGCCGTCCCCAGGAGCAGCTACAATGCAAGGGACCACCTCAGCTGAAGCAGCAAGGCCCTGTGCAAACCACATTGGAATGGATAATCCAATATGGATTGTGTTTCCCCAGGGGCAGGGTTCCGCCAGCCCGCTCCAGGGATGCAGCCGTGGCTCCTGGCATACTGAGCACTGACAGCAGTGAGGACTGGGAGGTGCTTATCAAAGAGCTCTGGGGCTGCAGGTGCCACTCTCAGGTGACTCAAGTGACCTGCTCGAATATGTTAAGGTGGATCCACCCTGACTCTTTGATGATCTCCTGGCTGAAGGGTGAGGAGAGATGGAGAACCAAGACATGGACACAACACTTCTTGCTGGGAGAATTGCACAGCAAAATTGCCCAGTGCAGGCTCCTGCAGGTGGGAGCAATCTGCAACCTCTGCTCGGGAGGCAGAGCTGGATCTCAGGAACAGGATAACCCAGCTGCCCAGGAGTGTCAGACATCAACTCAGTGTTTGAGTCGGGATAACCAAAGCCATTGCTAGCTTGTGTACATGGCTCCTGTCCTAGGCCTCATTAATAGCCTTGTTTAAAGCAATTGTTAACAGTCCACTATGGCTCCGTGCCAAGCAGATGCACTCAGTTAATCCGCCCACTTTGCTCATTTGGTTGTTGAAGTTCTGGGTGCCTGAGATCTCCTCCATGTCCCTCCACCCACATTGCTCAGTTCAGGGCCCTTTACCAGAAGTGGGCTGGCACTCGTTCCCCTTCCAAGGACACTGGCTTTAAGGACAGCTATCAGGGTGACCAGATGTGTTGAAGATGCCTGTGGGTGCTGTGGTAACACCATTACAAATGAGACTCTGCTTGTATTGCCTTTGCTTGCAGTTTTTGTGTGGTACTTGGTGAATGTGAGGGGTCCCAATGCCCCATGAGGTTGAGCAAAGGCTGCATCCTACTGCTTGTGGGATGTGTGCTGGGGGCTCCAGGTTTTCCAGGCAGGTGCACTCTGATTGCAGGTCAGCTTCTAGAAGGGCTGCCAGCATTGGAAGATGAAGAGGACCCAAGGATCCCTGTTTTGCTCTGTGCCAGGTGCTCCAGGGATGATCCAGCGATCTCCCAATGCTGAGGAGCAGGGACTGCCCAGCAGCTTGGCCTGATGAGCACTGGCACAAGCACCCTGTAGGCTGAGCAGCCAGCCCTGCTGAGGCAAAAGGACAGGCTGTGCTCAGGTCCACACCCCGTGCTTTCAAAAGATTGATAAAAAAATTGCAAGTGTCCATAGGAAGGCTCAGGTCAATTTTGACGTGCTGGGAAACTAAAACTAGAGCAGCTGAGCACACTGAGCTCGCCAGGTAAAAGGTGACGGTACTTCTGAGAGCAAAAGGGCTCTTCAGTTTGGAAGGCACACACACATAGGACCGTGTGGGGTGACCCTGGAATCAGCCCAGGCCAACTGAAGTATGACACAGTTTTTGCTGCAGATTAATTAGCTATCAGACCATCAGACCAGAGAGTGTTCAGGACTCTCCAGTGCTCACAGTCTTCACAAAACCCTTCTAAAAGCTCTGTGACGGCCCACCTTGAGGCCAGATTGAACTCAAAATGAGAGGGCAGGAGAACCTGTGTGACAAAGGACTGCAAAGCAGGAGAGCACCAGGAACAGCACCAGCACAGGGCCAACAGCCCCATAAGCAGCACATCCTGCCCACACTGTGGCCCAGGGCAGGGGAAGGGCTGCAGTGTGTGGGAGAGAACAGAGCCAGACTGACCCGCTCACTGAGCTGCAGAGGCACACAGGGTCCTCTGACCATGGGGAGTAAAACAGAACTTGGAGGGACAGCTGGGAGACCAGAACTGTATGAAAGATGTTGCCACAAAAGCCACAGCCACACTCATGTCACATTCAGGCAGCCTGGGGGACACTGCAGGAGAAAAGGTAAGGCAGAAGAGCACTCAGGGGAACCCCTCAGCAGACAGATGCATCCCAGAGCATTTCTCAGAGCTGGATTGCAGGGTGATGGGAAGGACAAGTCTGTGTGTTGTTATTTTGTCCTTATTTATTTATTTTATTTTCAGAAGGGATTTAATGACAACACTATCAAGTAATGTGTTTTTCAGAAATTAAAGTAGCAGTTTGGTGAGAATAAAAAAGAGCAAAAATGGGCCAAATGGATGTTGGGGTCAGTGTGAGTCCCTGTGGGCTGGTACCATGGGATCCAGGCTCACAGCCAGCCAAGACAACACCAGCCCAAAACAGCCAAGAGCCCAGGAAATGCTGGAGAGCTGAACAGAAACACCCCAGGGAGCACAGGGACATGTCCCCTGTTTTTGTTCATTAGCTAGGCCTGAATTCACAACCAAACTTCCTACAAGTGTGTGTCTTGCTAGGGATCACGTGGAGCCACATTTGGGCTTTACAGACACTGGGCCCAGGTAAAAGCACTTGCACTGCACACCCAGCAAACACAGCTTCCAGGGCTTTGTGCATTTATGGAACCAAAATCACAGCCACACTGTGGTCCTCGGTCTTCCTGGCTTTTACTCCAAGAGTGCCAGCCCAGTTGTATCTCCTGATAGGAGTAAACACCTTTACTGAAAAAACACTTCAGTGCTCCTTGATTTGGCTGAAATGTAATTTATGAAATGTCACCTTGAATGGAGACTTAATATTTCATATCAGGTCCAACAAATCCATTCATTTTCCATCAAAATAGAACCCGCCAGTGCTGGAGAGGACTCAGGGGTTACAGCAGACCCAAGGTTGAATATTAAGATAACCGTGAGCTCAAACTGCAAAAAAGATAAACCCCCAACTGGTGCACTTTAGGAGGAGCATGGCCAGAAGTCTGAGGAAAGCTACCTTGGAAGTGTTCAAAAAACATGTGCATGTGGCACTTGGAGACATGGGTTAGTAGTGGCTTTGGCAGTGCTGGGGGAATGGTTGGAATCAGTGATCTCAGAGGACTTTTCCAATCTTAAAGGTGCTGTGGTTCTATGATTCCATCATCCCCTCAGAACTCAGATCCTCCGTCCTAAAGGAGTTTAGAGAAACCTGAGAAGGTCCAGCTGTAGCTGCCATGGTGGTCAGAGGCACAAGTCTTGAGGAGAGGGTTGAAGGAGCCAGGCTTGTTTAACCAGGGGAAAAGGTGGATCCATGGAGATGTAAGAGGAACCTGCAGCTCCTGGAAGTCCTGACGATCACAGAGCACTAGCACAACAGCCAGCACAACAAGGGGCAATGAGGAAATGGGGCAACAACCACATGTTACAGCTTGAGAAGTTCAAATTCCACACAAGGAAACAAAATGTGTGCTTGGATGGTGGTGCAGCTTGGCAACAGGTCACAGAGAGGTGGGAGTTCTGCATCATTGGAGCTTTTCCATGTTTGGCTGTTGAAAGGTGCAGCTGGCTTGACCTAGTGCTGACAGTCCTGCCACAGCAGATGTTAGACCAGAGCCCTCCAGAGGTACCTCCCCACCAACATCTCTCACACTGCACTAGATTCCAGCTCTAGAAGAGGATTTCATCTTTGAAGAACCAAATCTATGCCCTGAGTCAGTCTGATGCACTGAATTTATGTCACTTTTTCTTCACAAGGAGTTATTTGGGACAACTCAGGACACTGAAGCTGCCTCCAAAGGAATGAATGATGCTGTTCTATAAACGTGTCTTCTGTTTTCATAAAGTAGCCAGGCAGGAGTGTGCCAAAAACATCACCAGGGTCTCAAAACAGGAGCTGGATGGCTTCTAAAGATGAGAACAAAATTTGAATTGGTTCACTGAGGGTTGGACTATCAATGTTTAAATTGCTGAGAGTCAGAAATTAACCCGGTGAACTCCACACTGGGCTTACCCAGGCAAGCAAAAAGCAACCTTGTATTGTATCTTCAGCCACTGAAAGCCAACACCTATTTCCTATGTCTCTCCTTTGGCAGAGCAGCTGAAAGATCGCCAACTATTAAAGGTTCCTAGCCAGGCAGATTTTGGATTCAAACTTGGCCCAGGAAAAATAACAACTTCTGCCCAAGGACACAAAGCAGCCGAATGATTTCAGAACATTCCTATGCCAAGCCTTACCTGAGTCCAAGTCAGGAGAACCCAGCTGAAGACTCCAGGAAGTCCCTTTTTCAGGTAGAAATGGGTTTAAATATTTATGCTGCTATTTTAAAGGTCTTGTACCTCTGGCTCCACGTCTGACCTGAGCAGCTCAGCTAAGACACCTCAGCTTTTAACAGGTACTGGGGCACACCAAGACAGCAGGTCCCCAGCAGGTCCCCAGCTCTCTTGAAGCTCTCTCCTACTCTTCTATTAAGCTGCATTTTGGCATGAAATAAAATTTCTAATGGTTCCTCACTATCCACGTGTCTTTGAAGCTGGCACAAAACGTCTCCAGCCCATCTCTTGGATCTCACAATCTTAACCGACCTTCACACATGCCTCTTAGCATGTTTTCAGGATCACTTCAGGAATGCCAACCCTGGTGCCTTCCAAAGAAGTTTTGTCATGGACTGAGGAACCCAGTCAAACACTTAATATATAAATAAAATTGTGCTGTACAAATACCCTGAACTGCAATCCAAAGAGCTGCTGTTCTACTCATCCCCCATTCAGGTGAGATCAACCCGTGTTTCATGTGAGCCTGAAGACCCCTGATCTCTGTGTGACTGACAGACACGAGGCCACAGGACCCTCAGTGCTGCTTCACTGCCATCAGAGCCATCGTGTCCTGCCAGCCTGGCATTCCTCACCTTGACAGCACCTACCACCAGTGTCTGTACCAGGCTGAAACACAGCCAAGAGATGAAGTGGGAAAAGACAATACTGCCATAGGAGTTAATTACCCTGGCAGGAAATCCATTCCCAGATGGCCACTGACAAGAGGTGAAGTTATCAAAACAAAAGGCATGGAAGAGAGTGCAGATCAGAGAGGCGCCCAAGGTGCAGTTCGGATTTTGCCTCCTGCCTTCCCAAATTACCACTCCCCCTCACGGGATATCTCAAACAGAGCCCCCACACCCAGGAACACCTCGGGGGTGTCCTACAGCAGTGGCATCTCCCCAGATCTCTGTCCCTTGTTTGTAGTGCAAAACAAGTTCCTTTGAGAGCAAACGATTCTGATGCAGAGGAAAGGAAGGAGAATAAAAGCCATTAGGGCTGTTTGCGAGCTCTTCAGGCCTTAAGAATGAAGTGAGTGGGGATGAGGACCCGTGAGTGCAGAGCGGGGAGAGTGGCACCACAATCATAGAAACAGCACTCCCAGCACACGCCAGGCTGGCGAGGAGCAGAAAGGGCATAGGAAAAAAGCTCCAGAAATACCTTCAAAGCTGGAGATGACAAAGGGAAGCCTGGCCCGGCGGGACTGTGACAGCAAATGACAGATGACACAGATGAGGCTGAAGCATTCAGCGCATCCTTCAACACTCAGAATAAAGAAATAATTGCAACAAGCTGTGTAAGGCAACGTTGTACAAAGAGATGAGACAGGCCAGGTGTGAGAAGGGATGAGTTAGAGATGGCTGAAGCAAAACAAGGTACTCAGATCCCAGCACCTGCAGACACCCCCAGCGAAGTCACGGATTCAGCTGAAGTTGCTTCTGAACTGTTCGCATCGCTTTGAGGGAGCCATAAGAACATGGGAGGGTAAGAAGGGGCTGAGGCAGGGGTATAATATCTGCTTTTCAGAAGAGGAAGAAAGGAAGGAAGGAAGGGAGGGAGGGAAGGAGGGAGGGAGGGGGTGGAAATTACAGTCATCTCCAAATTACAGCTTGAACCCAGAGCATGGAGGTTTTTCAGGAAAACAATATTAAGCAAAACAAAAAAAACAAAATTAAGGTTAGGGCCACCAAAGAGGTAAGGTAATAAAAACGCCAGGTGTGGATTTCTGAGGAAGAAATCATCTCAGGCTAGGCTCATTCCTTTGCTGTGGCAGCTGACATAATGAGAGGGGAGAAATATTAATGTGACATCTACTTTGGAAAGGATTTGTGGTTTTTCTTGTAATGCATTGTGGTTTGACACAGGTGGACAGGTGAGAGCCCAGAACATTTCCACAGCTGAAATCCTGGTGGGTACAGAGAATCATGAGCCTTTCCCACTCAAAGTGTCTTTTATTTGGAAATTTTTCACTCCTTTCCCAGGAATGGCTGTAGGTCTGACAGCTCAACCCTTCTCTCTCACTTGAGAGCAACGTGATAATTCGGTCTTCACCTTGCACTCACTCACTCCCCCAAAGTGGAATTTCAGCTCTGGATTTATCCCAAGTTGTCTCTTTCCCTTTGCCTACTCTATTTAAAAACATATCATTCACACGTTACATTTTTAGGCCACCTTAGATGTCCTTGCTGCTGTTTCATGGTCAGCTGCTCCTTCTCCCTGAGCTAACAGGGAGCTATTAAAAGCCAGGATGACTCTCGCTGAGGGAACAGGAGCTGCTGACTCACCCCGTCTTTGCAAACACACCCAGCTTGCAGGGCCGGGGTGAAGCCCTGCTCAAGCCTTCCCTACCACCTGCTCAAGCTCCCTGAGATCCAGCCCTGAAGGGGATCAGAAATCCTTTCTCTCTCCAGCTCTTTCCTTGGTTTGCTTTCCTTTGGTACAATGTGCTGCTGAGAAATTTCTAAGAGGCAGATTTGTTTTATCTTTAATTTTGCTCTATTTTACAAATCAGGTAAAGATTCACTCTGGCCAAAAGGTTGGATTTCCCTGTGCTTGGACACATGGAATGAAGCAGTCTGGATGCAGCCTCATGTCCCACAGCAGGAGGGGCAGGTGGGTGACAAACAGGATTTAAAGGCTCTCTCTGTCTCCATCACACCTCTTACAGCCTCTCCTGGCACATATAGGAGTAAAACCTCAAAACTGCTGGTCCTTCAGGAGGCCTGAAGCTGAATCTGCCCAGGAAGAAGCAGTTCAGCAGAGCTTGTCCCATGCCTTGAGCTCTGGCTCAAATTCACTGGCTTTGATCTGCTGGTTCAGCTCCAAGAGGCTCTTCTGAGACTGTGACAGAGGTTCATCCCTCTCCAGTCACCTTCTCTTCCCAGAGATGTAATTTCTGACCCTTCCCTGGTATTGTGGTTTAACTCCAACCAGCCACCGAGCCCCAGGAAACCCATCAGTACCATGTGGCAGAAAATTGGAAGGAAAATTCCTGGCTTGAGGTAAAGACATTTCAATAGGGAAAGCAAAAGCCACACAAGAAACACAAAGCAAGACACGGAATTAATTCCCTGCTTCCAATGGGCAGGCAGGTGCTGAGGCATTTCTGGGAAAGCAGGATTTCATAATTTCACATGCAATGGTTACTTGGAAAGACAAATGCTCTGAATGTCCCCACCTTCCTGCTTCTTCCTCATACTCTGATACTGAGCATGGTGTCACATGGTATGGAATATCCCTGTGGTCAGTCGGGGTCACCTCTCCTGGCTGTGTCCCTTCCCAACCTCCCATAGGTTGTTGGGGTTTTAGGAGTTCTCCTTTTGTTTTTCTTTTTCTCTTAAAGAATTTTCCCCATACATGTTGCCAAGGGACAAATTGCTGGGTACTTAAGAAAGACAAAAGGACCTGGCCACAACTTGGGGGAGGGATCCAGCTGGCTACCCTCTTTTGCCTGGGATTTTTTTGTGTAGGGCGGAGATGCCTCGAGATTCGAACGGAGAAAAAAAAGGAGGTGGGCAGAGCCCCTGTCTCTTGTTCTCTCGGCATTCGGAGAGGAAAGAGGCTGCGGTCGCTATGGGGGGGAATTCCCCATAGCTGCTGTGGAATTCTGTCTTCTGCTATGAAAGAAAGAGCACAGAGTGTCCAAATATCCTTTTCCTTTTTTATTGTTTCCAAGTCGAGACAATTAGGAATCTCTACGACAGTTCACCTTACAGGTAGAGAAAAAGGAGTCGCATTGGGGGCTCTGCTCACAGTCGTGTGTGAGCAGGAAAGACCCGTGTTCCTGCCGGTACATGGCTTTTTATCCCTCAGAAAGACACCACCCTCTTTCTCCTGACTCCCTCCCACCATGGATAGTTCGATTGGTAAGTGGAGATGTCATTTTCACTGGATTGGTGGGTATCAGTGGGGTGATTCTTGGGCGTCGAGTGATTTGTTGGTCTGGATCCAATCAGTAAATTACTTTCATCCCTTTATGATAAGGAGCTCTGATTGACATCGTCCTTCCTGGATTCTGGAACCTTCTAATTTTTCTCCATTCCCAACCCTTTAAACTGAAGCAACCACCACCCCTTTCCCCATATCTCAACAGCAGTACTAAGGATTCTCCTAACGTTGTTTCCCCGAAAACCATTAACATTCTATTATAGCGATTACTTAATTAACAGTTTAAACAATTAACAGGAAATTAACCAGAAACTTAAATGCTTGCCCAACTATGAAAACCAACCCAAGTCCATTCATTTATAACATGCTACCTTCTTTCTACCGTGAGTGGGGCTCTGCTTGCTGGAGCAGCAGCTGCACTGGGACCCTATTTAACACCCTACCTCACTAAAAGAGGGACTTTTTCACCATCTGCTCGGGTGCC
Organism: Aleadryas rufinucha; assembly: GCA_013397815.1. NCBI lineage: Eukaryota > Metazoa > Chordata > Aves > Passeriformes > Aleadryas > Aleadryas rufinucha. Next base: position 80,124 of record VZTH01017680.1, on the reverse strand, counting down.
TCAGGGAAAAACCCCGGGGTCCTGAGCCCGCCTCTCCCTGCCCTGCTGGGAGCCGGGCTGCTGCTGCCCTGCCCCCGCCGTTCCTTTGCCACTGCTGTGAGTCCTCGCTGCGCTGTAGCTCCGCACCCCCTGCCTGCCGAGACCTCCCGGGGTTCCCGCTGCAGCTGTGGAGCTTGATACATCTCGTCTACCACCCGGGATTTTGTGCTCATTCCTGCCGTTTCAGTTTTGCTGCTCCCAAGGGTCCTGCTGGGGCACCGGGATGGGCTGCCCAGGGGGTTTGGGAAGCCTTTCTTCCATCCTTTCCCGGCTCGGCCGAGCCACCATTACCGTGTGAGGGCCGAGCTCGCGCCTGCAGGCGCGGGGGAACCATCGCACCCGCGCTGCCCGGCCGGGAGCCAGCAGCGCCCCCTGGCGGCCGTGAGCAGAACTGCACCGAGGGGAACGTGCCTGACAGCCGAGAGAGGCTGGCACTGGGTTACTGGTTCTGTTTGGTGTTACTGCCACAGTTACTGGTGTTTGTTTGCCTTGTTTTATATATATATACGTATTAGTAAAGAACTGTTATTCCTGTTTCTCGTATCTCTGCCTGAAAGCCCCTTAACTTCAAAATTATAGTAATTTGGAGGGAAGGGGGGTTACATTTTCCCTTCCAAGGGAGGCTCCTGCCTTCCTTAGCAGACACCTGTCTTTCACACCAAGACAAGGTGTAGCCCTGCTCAAGCCTTCCTTGCTGGCTGCTGCTCTCCAGTGTGGCCTTAGGAAAAGCAGAAAAAGCCTTGGCTCTGGGTAAGCTCAGCAATAACAAAAACGTCTTTGTACTATCAACACTGTTTCCAGTACAAAACTAAAGCAGAGCCCCATTCCAGCCACTGGGAAGAAAATCAACTGTACCGCAGCCCAAACCAGAACACCTGGTTTTGGGAGGAAAAACAAGATCCCATAAGAGTAACTGTTCTGCTCTGCTCTGCAGTACAAGAAAGACATGAAGCCATCAGAGAGTGTCCAAAGGAGGGACATGAGAATGACCAAGGGCCTTGAGGGGAGCTCATATGAGGAGCAGCTGAGGGCAACTGGACTGTCTGGCTGGAGAAGACTGAGGTCAGACCTCACCAGAAGCTGCAACTTCCTTGTGAGGGGAAGAGGAGGGGCAGCTTCGATCTCTGCTCCCTGGGACAGGGACAGCACCCAGGGAACGGCTGGAGCTGGCCCAGGGAAGGCTCAGGCTGCAGATCAGGGAAAGGTTCTACCCCCAGAGGGTGTTGGGCACTGCCCAGGCTCCCCAGGGAATGGGCACGGCCCCGAGGCTGCAAGAGCTCCAGGAGCGCTGTCAGGGATGCCCAGGGGGGGATTGTTGGGGTGTCTGTGCAGGGCCAGGAGCTGGGCTGGATGATCCATGTGGGTCCCCTCCAGCTCAGGATATTCTGTGATTCTGTAAGTTTGGCCTCCAAACAAGTCCTGCCACACCTGCCTTGGAAGTAGGAGCTTCCTCCAGGAGAAGTTTATCCCGGGGGAGAGCAGTCCTTCCACATCAGACACCTGATGGGTCCTTTTCTCATCAGTGGAGGCAGCTAAAGGCTGAGTCTATCCACTGAGGTCACCTGAATTTAAAGATTTCATCCTAAAAGAGAATTTTAGGTTAAAAGAGACTTTTCCTTGTCGCTGGCAAAACCTGAAGAAGGCTGTGCAGTGTAAGCAACCCTCTGGTTGCTTCGGCAGCCCAGAGAGCTGGGGAGAAGCACTCTGAGGTGGCACAGAGCCTCAAAATGATGTGTTACAGTCCTCAGCCTTTCCAACACTTCAGGCTCCTGGGAAACTTAGCTCCTGAGCCAGTCTGACATTCTTTGGAAATTTAGCCCTCTTTATGTGTATTATAGGTTGCATTTAATCATGCTGAGCTGGTGAATAATACCTATAAAATACTCTAGCAATTTCATGAAAATTTTTTGAACTGCTCAAAGGAAAAAAGCAGAGAGGATGAGTCAGGCCCTGGGAAACAGGTTCCATGGAGTCATTCTTTGCTTTGCAAATCGTCTGTAAGTAGATTCTGATTTCTTTAACTGGGTCATTTCCTAAAAGGGTTTTTGGCTGGTTTTCATGAGTCATTCAGAATGCCTTGAAGAGTTCAGCTGGTTGCTCAGTGCTCTCCACAATGGGATTCAGAATGTACATATTATCATTTAAGTCACGGGGTTTTGTTCCTTCATCCCTCCCAAAGGGCTTAGTGATGGTTGGAAGGAAAAACAGGGATGAACAGAGAAATGAACAAGAGAGGAACACAGGGTGACTTTGGTGTAGATGCTGAGAGTGGGCAATTTTAGCATTTGTCTGACAGCAGTGGGCTCTCTTCTTCTCAGAAGGAGAAGGGCTCTGAAACAGGAACTGAACACACTTGGCCAGCAAAGCATTTTGGGGGGCTGACTGAGGTGTCCAGTCTGGGACTATGAATTATGACCCAGAACATGTGCTGGGAGTCACCCTCACTGGGAAGGAGGGATGAGGCCGAGCTGGGGCATGGCCTGGATGTGCAACCTCTCCCAGCCTGCAGGTTCTGAGATCCCTTTCCACCTTGGGAAGTGCTTTCAGTTCTGCTCTCCTTCCAATAAACAGCAAGATTCCTGCAGGGGAATCACAGAGTACTGAGTTGGAAGGGATCCTCAAGGATCACCAAGTCCAACTCTTAAGGGAATGGCCCATCCACGACCTTGGCATTACTGGCACCATGCTCTGACCAACTGGGTCAGAGGTTATCAGTACATTAATTTCCTATTATAGTGATAACTTAGTTCTATTGAAACAGGTGCATGGTCCCAAAAGGGAAAGTTACAGACTATTATAGAGGTTAGAAAAAGTGTTGACAACTTGGAAAACAATGGTACAAAAGTTGCATTGCTTATCTAGAACCACTGCTAGCAGCAGAGAATCATTCCCATAACAGGCAATATTAAAAAAAATTGATAGCCTCTTCACAGATCTCATGGGGGAAGCTCTTTTGGAAAGCACCAGAGGGAGCTGGGAGATGTGGTGTTTGGATACTGAGGAAAATTTACCCTTTGCAACAGGTCTTTGATGGTTTGCACCTTCAGCTCACAACGGATAGGTGTGACCTGGTCTGTGTAAGGTTTTTCCAGGCAAAAAAGAGAGGATTTATTTCACACAGCTGAGAGGGCACTATGGGAGTTGCCCAGCAGGGGTAAATCCACGGCAGGAGATGTCAAGCATGCACCTGTGTGCCTGCCCACACACCACATATGTCAAGGGAGCTTTCCAAGGCCATTGTGGTTTGCTCTGGTGATGCCCACACTGTTTCCCACCTCTCCTGGGTGGCCTGGCTGCAGGATCTGCTCATGGTGATGAGGGTATGGGCTCTCAAAGCTTTGGCTCTTCCCTGTCACCTCTTTCCTGGTGGCCAGAGGCTCTTGCTTCAGTGTTGGAGTCACAAAAATGGCAGAGTTCATGGCCCTGTTCTGTATTTCATGATGACGTTGGATTAGCAGTGGGGCTCAACAGCCTCACAGGGCTTTTCCAAACTAAATGAGTCCTTGATTCTAATGACGTGCTGCCCTGTTACAAGGAATAGGTAAGAGAGTGACCATTGCTGAGCAGGTGCAATTTTCTGGGAGTTTTCACACCTGATTCCTTAATCAGAATTATGGGCAAAATGTTTCCCTGAGTGACACACACTTGTGTCGTTTTCTTCCTTGTACTTGCCCCAGGCCTAGAGCTGAGATAAACACAGGAGTTTCAAACCACCACTCAGCCCAAGCTTGCAGACAATTAACTTCCAGGAGATAATTACTTTTAGAATCAGCTCCAAGCTGAAAAGTTGAGTTCTCCTGCTGCTCAAACGATGATGTCTCTTGCAGCCACCGCTTTGTGATTTTTTGTTTAATCCACACCTAAAACGTAACCTCTCCTCCTTTCCCCCTTGCCCCTGGTGAAGAGCAGGGACTTTAAATCCTCCACAGAGCAAAGCAGAGGGGTGGCAACACAAAGAGTTTGTGTCTCATTTCCTGCTTTCGGAGACTGCAACCCTAGCACACACATGGTTTTTACATGGCCTCCTGCACACCGGGATATGCTGACACTTGTTCATTAGCAGCCAAACCTTCACAAAAGCTATGTCAGGCTATGCTAGCCCAGGGAGAGTGGGGACAGGAACTCCTTATGAGGTGACTGAGCAGGAGACATGGGGTGTGGAGGGGTGTTGGGAGAGGGACTGTGCTTCACACTCAGACATTGCCACACCAGATTTCCCTCTTCTCCAAAGATGCAGGAGAGAGCTGAAGGAACTGCACAGACCATGACTGTCAGTGAAGGAACAGGAGTTGTCTGACAGGATTAAATTCCAGGCTATGGTGGAATGACACCAACGGGATGCAAAGATGCAGTTTGGCTTTGAGGCAGAGCATTGTGCTGGGAGCACCAGCGTGAGACAGGAGGGTAGGCTCTCTGAGCATCATCCGCTGCAGCATCCCTAGGCAGTCAGGCTAGGCAGTGCTGCATTCACAGCCACTAATTAAGCTGAGAGAGGCTTAATTTCCCCTGGATAAACCTGAGCTGATGAGGTGCTTCGGCAGGATGGAACCACCACAGCTCTGGAGTTGTTCAAAGCCAAGAGAGTTTTGAATTAAAGAGGAAAAAGGATCACAGTAGGTGCTTTGTGTTGGATCTCCAGTGTCAGCCTGTTCTGCACAACCACCACCCGTGTGACACCTGTGACCTGTGGGATCAGACCTCGCACTGCAGAGGACAGGGCTTTGCTGGAAGTGTAGATGGGACTCTCAGGATTGGGCTAGGAAGTGTTTCATGTTCACAGATAAATTTGGCTAGGTATTCTTTATTACATCCATATCAGAAGTCAAAGGCAGAGGAGCTGCAGGAAGATGGCTGCACTTGGGGTAGAGTTGACTCGGAGCAGAACATCCCTTCTGTCTGTGAGCTCCCAGCTCTGCTTCCTTGTCAGTCCAGCTGCCACACTGGTACATTGGCACATCTGAGAAATGGAGGCCACAGAAACCATATCTCCAAGACAAATCCAGAGAATCACATGACACAGGCACTCCCTGGAGGCAGAGTGTTCCCACAAATCTGCTGGATTACCAGGTTTGCCAGGGCTTTATTTTCTTTCTTGGATATGCTCTGTGTCTGCTCTCATTCTTGAGAGCACCGAGCAGCCCAGGGCTGCCTCACCCCTGGCCCCGGGGACATAGAAATGCACCCTCCCCTCCGTACACGCCTGTGCCAGGCACAGGTAACATCCACAGCCTGGGATGGAATGGAGGAACCAGGTTTCTCCTCACCACATTCCTGTTGTCTGGTCTTGGCACCTTTCTCCCGAGAGTCCCGTTCACCAGCAGTGACAGCTATCACCTCCTGACAGGGAGGCAGCACAGGGAACCTCACAGTGGATCCGTGGACACCAAGTGCCACTCACTATTGAGTGCCAACCTCACAGGGGGTGAGTTGCAAGCTCTGTGGTCATCCCTTTACTTTGTCATTCAGTATGGAGCAGAAACATAAGTGTGGGGCTTCTTTAGCAGATATACAACTTTCTTCATGAGCAACAGCTGTTTTGGGTCCATGGCTGGCAGAACCCAGGAATTTTCTAATTGCCTGAGATCACAGAGATGCACAAGGACCACGGGGTGAGCACACACACGAGAGGTTAAGTCTGCTCCAGCCATATGTGGGCAGTAGCAAACTTCATCAGTGCAGTGATTTGTGACCTCTTGCAGGACAGGGGCTGCTCGTGTTTCTGCTGGAGTCAAACCCCTGGCTGATGTCATCCAGGGCAGAGGAGCCACCTCCCCAGGGTAACTCCGCCGGCAACAGCTCCCCGATACTAAGCTCCATCCCATGCTTAGTATGCCGGCTGTATTTCTTGGAGGGCTCCGGGAGATGAGCTGCCTGTCACCACAAAGCAGAGCCTGAGTGCTGACAGTGGCCAGAGCTGGCGTTAATTCACTGCTCACCAGCTCCAGCTGTCTTCCACGCCTGCACTTGGTTTAACCAAGTAACCTCTGGTGGAATTTACAATCTTCCTATTTCCTTGATTTATTAGTTGCAGCCTTTGGGTCTGATGATTAGATGGCCTGAGCCCAGCTCTATCCCTTTTTTCGGAGTCTACTGCAGGTTATTTGTTTATGACAAAGGCTGATAATAAAAAATACTCTGCCACACTTATTCCCAATTGCATCACCATGGCAACAATGATCAAAGTTTTTGAGTTTTTCCTCAAAAGAGTTTGCTAGGTTAGGTTGTTTATAAAGATCTCCGTGTGTGCCAGGTAGGAGGTTTCCAGGGATTTATCTGGCATATGCTTTGTCAATTATCTATGTTTGTTTGTGCAGCTCAGCTGCTCTCTTCAGCATCTCTGCCCATTTCTCTTGGCCACTGTCCTTCCCAGCTCTCTGTGTGAAACCCTGGACAGGTCACATCTTCTCCTGTCCCCCCCCAGGCCCTGATGTCGCATCACTGCTTCCCTCCCTGCCCCTCTGCCAGGGCACTGGGACACCCACCCACCTCTACCAGAGCCACCTCCTGTGGCAGTGCTGCCTGTCCCTGGTGCCACAGACAAGCTCTGGGATGTGCCTGAGGCTGCACAAGCCCTGAATGGGGCTGGGCACGGCAGGCTCTGCAGGGGTGGTGAGGATGATGCCATGATGCTTTTTTTTGCTTTTTATGTATACCCCTCTTTATATACGTTTTTATATAACTTTTATGTATTCTTAAGGGCCTTTTAGCCCGCATACTTCTAATTCTTCAGGTTTGATAAATAGCATAGACCCAATATTCATTAAGCCAGGAGACCAAACATCTTAGAAGCCTCAGACACCAAGGTCTTCTCTGGAACACATTTTGTAAACTAAGATACGGGGGGAAAGTTCCTCGGGGAGGGGGATTCGCTCAGCCTCTCATTGGGGAATCTTTGATAAATATGTTAATTGGTAAGGCTTATAATGTTATACCTAAACTCTTGTGAGGGTGCATTTCAGCGAGTGCTCACAGGGGTGCATTTCAGTGTGCATTTGGATGTGCATTCCAGTGTGCTCCACCTGGATGGAGTGCACCAAGGATCCTTAAAATAAATAAGGTACTGTCGGTGTCTGCACAGGGGGAGATTCCTTCCCTTCTGTCCCCGCTGCCCGCCCTGCAGTGCCTGGGGAGACAGCGAGGGACGCTGCACTGTGCGTGTAGTCTTGGGTGAGATGGGCATCACCCTCAGGCCCCATGGGGGGCAGGATGTTCTCAGATCACACCAAGGGTTTCCAGCCAACGGCGTCCCAAAACCCAGGTATCACTGAGGGACCTGTGAGATGACTTTCCATGAAACTTGATGCTCATTCAGCCACAGCTTCCTCTTGGTGTCTCACACTTTACCCTTGGAAGGAAACAGCCACAAGTGAGGGGCCTGGTCCCGCTTGGAGATGTTCCTACCCCAGAGGCTGCTGGCCCTGCACCACTCCAGTCAGTCTGCACCTGCTGGCTTCAGACACACACCCAGCCCTCAGCATCCTGGACTTTGCATGATGCTGCCCAAATTTATCCAAGCCTGATTCCCAGCCAACTAATTAGCTGGCAGCCATGGTTTCCCTCCAGACAGTCCTTGTGCACAGAGAACTAACTTCTCCTTGCTTTGTCCCTTCCCAAAAGTCCCCTGTTCCCCAGTGTCTTGCTGCTTTGTGGTGCCCAGGACCAGTACCAGGCTCTGGAGAAGGTGCAGGAAGGTGCCTCACCTGCAGATGGGTTCCAGAAGCAGGTTCAAAAAGGACCTAGGATGCCTGGCCGTGCAACCTGTCCCAGGACAGGCAGAGGGATTGCCCTCCTCCTCCCAGTGTCCCTGCAGCTGAATGCCAGTGGCACAGAGGTACCAGCAAGGTCTCTGCCCTTTTCCCACTTATTATGGGAGCTGCTCATGCTGCTGAAAAACCCTGCAGACCCTTTCCCTTGCTCTCTTCCCCTTAGATGACACTGCTGACACCACCAGGTTCATCCTGCACTGTGTCACCAGGAGGGTCTTCCCAAGCTGAAATCCCCTCTTGTTTTCCCCACCCCATTCCCACCTCATGCCCTTGATCTCTCCTGCATGATCCCAACCCTACCATTTAAATGCAGTTGAGGTCCACTCCTCTGCACATCTGAGAGGGATTAGATTGGGCCAAGGAGCCATCCTCAACCTCACCTATGTCCAGGGACATTGGCCATTGCCTTCAGTAAGAGCCACAGTCCACAGCAACTCTTCAAGCACAGTTTGTTTAGGCAGTAAGATTTTGGGAGTCTCACCTCTTGATTTGTTTCATTTCCTCTTTATTATCATCGTTCACTTTACACCGGTGCTTTATCTTATGAATATTGATTCTTTTGCCTCACTGGTTAGCGATTGTTTATTCCACACTAAAATTTTCTGTTCCTACATTTCTGCACACTCAAGTGATTTATAAAGGCAGTAAAAAAAAAAGAGAGCTTGTTGCAGTGAACTCAAAAAGTTTTGCTGTGCTAAAGGGTCCTGGGAATAATAAATTAAATCTAACCTTGAGTCAGAGTGTCATCTCTGCTGCATTCACCCTCAGATGGAGTCATCCAGCACCACATCCAGAGCCACACCATCAACCAGACAGCTCTGTCTGCCCAAAGCTGGTGCAGGGAGATTCCTCTCTCTATTTGTGCCATTCATCACCAGCTACGCCAGAGGCTCCCCAGGGAATGGGCACGGCCCCGAGACTGCCAGAGCTCCAGGAGCATTTGGACAGCGCTGCCAGGGATGCCCAGGCTGGGATTGTTGGGGTGTCTGTGCAGGGACAGGGGCTGGGTTGGATGATACTGTGGGTCCCTTCCAACTCAGGATATTCCATGACTCTGTGATTCTATGAAAGAAGGGGGTGGCTGGACTCCTGGAGCGTGGCCTCAGAAACTCCCCTCTCCACCTTCACCCCATGTGAAAAGGTCCTGCCAGCTCTGACAGCCATGTCATGTCACACACTTGTCACCCAGGGCCTGGAAACCAAAGGCTGCTGGAATAGTTGTGCACCATCCTGTCCTGCTCATAGCAGGAGCTGCTCCCCAGGAAGCAGCCCCTCCATGCACACACAGCAGGCTCCCAAGGCTCTCTGCTCCTTGGGCAGCTCCACAAGCTGGTTTGGAATGTGTGCAGACAGCTGCACTAACACACATTCCCCAGCCAGGGCCGTGCTGTGACTGCTCAGGAACAGGAAAACAAATGCAATTGCAGAAGACACAAACCCAACCGCCTGTCACTGCCACACTGCATCCTATAAGGTCGCCAGACCTTTGCTTACTTGCTCTGAGGTTCTCCATGCTCAGAAACCTTAATTCCCCTGTCTTTTCCAGGTCAGTGGAGCTCTTTATGTCTGTCCATACATCAGCTCTGGCAGTCTCTATCAGCACAGAAGGGAACTGTTCTCTTCACCTGAAGGCTGTGTGCTGTTGTGAGGAGCCCCAAGCAGAGCTCTGGTTAAAGGGCAGGGGCACATACCAGTCCATTTCCAGTGCGGCTGGTTTCCTGGGTGCAAGCCAAGCCAGGAGATGCCCCACTCTGGAGCACTGGTGCAAAGAGAGCCTGGAGGAAGGTGCCTCCTCACCGGGTCTGGCTGGAGCAGGCCACTGCTACCCTGTGGTGGTGCTGGGCCCCAGGAAACCTCCCTGCAAAGGCTGAAGGAGGGGTGTCACTGTACCTGGTGGCCACGGGATCCAGGAGGTCACACAGCCGCACCAGGAGTGTTCCTAAAACCGAAGGATGGTGGAAGGGAGGAGGGGGAGCCCCAAGGCACAGCACTTCCTCCAGCCGATGCAGAACAAAGCACACCCCAGCAGGCACAGCCACCTCCCAAAGAGATGACAGATGGGGTGACAACAGACTTTCCACATTCCTGCTGGGCCAGCAGGAAGATAAATCCCTTTATTTCCTTTTCTGTTCCTTTGTCTGTGCGAGTGCTGACCCGAAGGACCAACCAGCCACCTTTTAGCCTGCAGGTACCCGTGTCTAGGTGTCAGTGTTGAAGGATGTAACACTGTGATCAAGAGCAGAAAAGAGCAAACCTGCCTAGAGATCAGTGCAGCTCTGCTGGACAGCACAGTGTGACTCTCATCCCCAAATCTGCACTCACCCAGCCACACGTGTAAAGCAGCACTGACTGTATCAGTAAGGTCTGGCTGTCCAAGCTGCCATCCCAGCTGGGACAGCCTGGTGTCTGTGATAAATTAAAGGTGATTCAGACTGTGCTATCAAAACCTTTTCTCTGTGAAACAAACTTAGATTTTTGCAACAAAAGTAACCAGAAGAAGGAAACCTCCAGTTTCCTTAAAATGCTGTCACTGTAAAGCGAAAACTCAAGAAAATCACAAGTTGAGTGGTTTCTGAAAATTTTCTGGTGATTTTTTTATCTCGTGATCAGAGAATTAAGGAATTCCTACTGTGGACGAAATCTGTAATTTCAAAAATTCATCTAATTTTCTCCACTGATCACAGAGGAAGCAGAGGATACTTGTCCCTGGACTCTCCCAAGGGATAGCTGCCAACACAGCAATGGCACTTTTAAAGAAGTGCATCACTCCCAATTTTCACAGCTGGGAATGACCCCTCTCCACTGTAGGGACAGGTACATGGTGCAAGTGCGAGTGTTTTCAGTTTGTTTAAGGACCATCCAGGAGACTCATCCTCATTTCTCTTTTGTTGAGCAAGGTGAGCCCAGTCTTCAGTCTGACCTGGGAACATCCCAGTGCCCACGGCTGCTGAGCACAGTCCCATTCACGGCCGAGCAGCAAAGCTCTTCCTCATTTCCTTCACAGCTGAAACATCCTGTAAGTGGTCCCCTGGATGAAGGAGGAGTAACACCAGAGAGGACAAAAATCAGGGTTATAAATAAAATTCATAAAGCTGTGATATTTCCCTGGCCTTATTGAACCACCCCAGCACCTGAGGCAGTGTCCCTCCACACCAAACCCAAGTTCCACTCCTCATGCAAACACAGCCCAAGGGTTCTCTTTCCATTTGGTGCAAACCAATTTCACAGTCTTTGGAGCTGCCATTGAACAAAGTCACTGATTTCTTTGCCAAGAAACCCACCAGAAGAGATGGAAGGTGTTTGCCCAACCCTGCCTGTTCATACCCTCTCCCCTCACTGCAGAGCCCAAAGGACCTGTAGTACCACAGTAGGTGCAGGTGATGCTACCCTAGGACTGAGCAGCCACTGTAAATGAGCATTAGCTTCAGCGTGGGCTGAGCACTGACCCCCCCTGCACCCACTGAGCCCATGCTGCCATTGCACAGCTCATCTGCTGCTAGTGAACAAGCCAGACTGGCTCCGGTGTGTCCCTGGCAGGCACACGCTGACACCCCTGAAACAGGGGCTCTCAATGACTGTCACATCATCCCCTTGTGACAGTCATTCTTAGCACATGCCCCATAGTCCCCCTTGCTTATCTGAGCTCCCAGCATGTAGCTCCTGGCAGCCTCACAAAGGAGGCAAGCCCTGAAGGGAGAGGGATGAATATTCATGGTCACTGTGTCTGGGAGGAGAGGGGAGGCTTTCAGCACATCCACAGGTGAGCAAGATATTCATCAGAAAATTCATATTCAGGGTCTTAGTCCTCTTACAGCATTAAATATTTAACATCAGAAACTTTCAAGTGTCTTCACAATGTAATTACAGTGCCAGGAGGATCAGCTTCAATTGCTTAATCAGCTCACTGCCGGGATCAGCACTGCCAGCTGGAGAGCCTGGGTGGCCCCCAGTCCCACCTGGGCTTCCTAAGCACCTGCAAGGACAATTGCCAAAGGGAAAAGAGAAACCCACTGTGTGAAAGTTGTAATATGGAGAGAGGCTGCAGGGACAGTGCAGATGTCCAGGAAGATTAAAATAGAAGAAAAAAAATCCCTGTTACATTAATATAACAAATTCCACAGCGATAGGAAGATGGGGAATCAGGAAGCAGGACATGTACAGTTTCTCAAGGGCAGCAGTTTGGGGAGGAATGCAGGCAAGGCAGTGGGGAGGGAGCTGGACCCAGAGAAGTGCAGGCAATGCCACAGTCCCACTCCTCCAGTTGGGCACACTCCTGCCTTGAGGGCAAGATGAGGAGAGAGGCAGCTTCTTATGGATTAAAATACCATCTACAGCTGAACACAAACACACACACGGTGTGTTGCTTAATTGTCTCTAATATTCCTCGAAGGAAAGCTGAGATCCAGTAGCATATCCACATCAAGAGAAAGCATTGACCAAAATTCAAGGGAGCTAGATTCCCAGGAAACATTGGTTACTCAACCCAGCAAGGACATAAGAGCAGTTACACCCTTGGATGCTAACAAAAAGGGGAAAAGGGGTCAAATTCAATATGTCACTGCGTGACAGAAGAAAAATACAGGGTTTCTTAGTGTAAATTAATGTGTCAAGACTGAATTTGCAGGCTAAAATTCTCCGGCGATATCAGTCCTTGGCAAAGAAGCAGCAAAGCTGACACAGGGTTGAATTAATAAAGAATTAAAGGCTAGGAATATTATCAAGGCCAGCCAGCACGACGTTATGGAACACAGCCCTTGCCCAAAAAATCTGTTCTCATTTGCAGGGGAGAGCACATATGTGGCTGATAGGATAGAGAGCCTAGGCACAATCAAGCTTTACAGATTTGGATTAAAACCAGGTCCAGCCAATGCTGGTTAAAACCCATGTGTAAATATGCCAAGTGCTGGACAGAAATCGCAGATCTCCAAACAAGCAGGGAATTTTCATCAAATAAGAGTGTGATGGAGGCAGTTTTACAAAGGACAGCTCTAAACACTGGAACCATAGGGAAGGAAGAGGATGAGAGGGAGATGGAGATGGAGATGATGGAGATGAGATGGAGATGGAGGTGATTGAGGTGATGGAGATGGAGATTTGTCAGAGGAGGGCAGTTTGCCTGTTAGACAAAATTTGCAGTGTGCCAAGTAATGCCGAGTATGAAACAATAAGAGCACAGGTCTGACTTCTGGGCCAGCTGGGTCTGTGTGAGCAACCCACACTTTGATGTAGCCAGGTCGTAAGACCCAGCACAAGGACAAGGAGCAGCAGTAGCAGCAGATTCCCAGTGCTGCAGCCTCCCAGCCCAGGGGCAGTAATACTTACTCTGCCTTCCAGCCTGCAGAAAACCCTGGACAGGCAGGAGTTTTGCCTTCCCGAAGTCTCCCTGGGTTTCCCCATGTTTTGTGGGTCATGGTCTTCGTGTTTCTCATTCAGGGATCAGCAGGTGAGGTGGAGCTGTTGATTGTGTGAACACATGGCCTGGCTTTGCTCTTTGTGAACCATCCTGCTGAAATCCATGAAATAAAGGCTGCTGAGAGAGAAAATCCTTCTCCCTTACCCAGACTCGCCTCCTGGCAGCAGCTGCCTTGTTTTGCTCTGGTCTCACCCTTTGACAGCTCTGGTTGCATATTATTGCTTAATTATCATCTCGTTACACAGCCTGGCACATTTCACATGGCCTGTGTTCTGCCCTCTTCACTGGAGGAACAGATAACAAATGGCTCTGCATGTCTCACTAATCAGACTAAACCCAGGATCACCATTCTGGTAAGAGCCCTGCTGTTGAATAGGCATGAACTGCAGCGCCTGGGGATACCAAATGTTTTTCTCTCCCTCTCCTAGAGCTCTGGGCACAGCTAGGCTCTTTCGGGAGGACAATGAGGCATATTTGACATAGAGCAGCCTCTGGGCACTCAGCAGAATTGGCTCTCTTGACAGACCATCCATGCATGGGGAAACCTTGGCCGTACTTGGAGGAGGACCACGGGCAGACACAGTGGATCTGGATGTCGATCCTGCACCGACTGCACAGAACAAGCACCCAGAAAAATTCCAGGGCACCAGAAACGCAAACAACCAGTAGTGAAAATAGTAACAATGGTCGAGAAGAAAAACAACAATAACTTCAACAGAAGCAGTCCCTCATTGCCCACTTTTTCACCCTTTCTCCCACCCCATTGTTTCTCTCATCTTTCTGACTTAAAGAGGTTTGCAGTGTGGGAGTTGATTATAGCCATGTCCTCGCCCTTGCAGGATCATGCCAAGTTCATCCTCCCCACAGTAGTTTATGACTGCACCACACTAAAATAGATAAAATACAAGAATAAAGCTTTACAAATGTTTTCACGAGAAAGTGAGCCACATAAAAATACATCAAACTATTGATAGCTCTGCTACAAGAAGCAAGGCTGCTATTGAAAAATATAAGTAATGTGATTTCTTACACCCGAGTAATGTAAGCAGAAATTGAAATTTTGTATAAATGTATATAAAACTTGTATTCATTGGTGTGATTGATACTAAACAATAGCAATGCATTTGACAGAGAGATGTCGTGATAAAACACCGTGGGTGTGACAGCTCACAGCAAAATTTTATGTTGCAGTTCAATTTTAAACCCCCATCTGTCTCTGCAGATAAGACTTACACGCTGCCTCGGGGTCTATGAAGGCTGGCCAAAAGCATCCCTGCCACGGGATCAGTTTTCTCAGCCCTGGCATGGAGCAGAGGCACAGGAAACATGAGTCTGTTCATGTCCATAAAGCACACAAAAGGGTCTGTGACATGAGGCTGCAGGGTCTGAGCTCCCCTGCTGCGTGTGCCACTCCACACAGCTCTTCAGCCTGTGCTTAACCCCAGAGAAGTGCTCAGGTCTCACTGACACCAAGCACCAGGGCTGCCAGTGAGCTCTGGGAATGGGATGTTACCTTGGGATGCTCGTGGAAGGGCTGATGTAGCTGCTTGTGATTGCTGCTCCTCTGGTTTCTGCACAACAACAGGGAAAGCTGATTTTTTTCCTAATTTAATTTTCATCCCACAGTTCATCACTCTGGGTCAACTTTCATATAAATGTAGCTGTCTGTTCCTACACAGGCAGCAGCTTGGTGCTGGAGTTGTTAATGCTACAACTGGGCTTGCCCATATGCTGTGAAATTGCAGTCAAATAAATGATCGTGGGATTCAAGTGACAAAGAGCAAAGTCTGTGGGAGTAACACCAGCTCCACTGGGCAGGGATGAGTGCAGATCCTGTTATACAGAGGAGCCAAGTCTTCACCCAGGTCTGCTGGAGCTGGACTTAGACCCTGAGAACTTTGTGGGTCCCTTCCAACTCAGGTTATTCTTTGATGAAGGGTCTAGAGGTGAAGCCATATGAGGAGCAGCTGAGGGCGCTGGGTTTGTTCAGCTGGAGAAGAGGGGATTGAGCTCAGAACTCACCGGGGGCTGCAGCTCCTCCTGAAGGCAGCTCCGATCTCTGCTCGCTGGGACAGGGACAGCACCCAGGGAACGGCTAGAGCTGGGCCAGGGCAGGCTCAGGCTGCAGATCAGGGAAAGGTTCTTCCCCCAGAGGGTGCTGGGCACTGCCCAGGCTCCCCAGGGAATGGGCACGGCCCCGAGGCTGCCAGAGCTCCAGGAGCATTTGGACAGCACTGCCAGGGATGCCCAGGGTGGGATTGTTGGGGTGTCCTGTGCAGGGCCAGGAGCTGGGCTGGATGGTCCTTGTGGGTCCTTTCCAGCTCAGGATGTTTTGTGATTCTGTGATTCCATAACTTTGCTAAAACCCTCTCTCACCCACACATAGCTGAGTAGGGGGTGCTCTGGGGTGGCTGTTTTAGCCTCTTCACCTCTGCAACCTGACTCGATCCAACTTGTCCCTCAATACCTTCTGCCGCTCGCCATGTAGGGCCCCATACAGCAGCTTTCCATTTTCAATGTATCCCTGCAATAAGGCAGGAACTGTCAGTGAAGAGAGCACATTGCTTTTCATTTTCAGGTAGCTGATTATATGGGTGGGGCCTCCTCAGCATATGTCACCTTCTCCCTCTCGTCTTCTGATGACAGCCTGAAATGTTCACCTTAGGACCAGTTGGTGATGATTTCCAAGATCCCAGGGCAATTGGGGTGTCCTGTCGAAGCCCACTATGTGATCAGACCAATCCACTTACTCCAGGTAACATCAGTGGCATGATGTATGGCTGAAACTTTCCCTTTGAACACCCAGCCCAGCACTGATAGTTGGGGTGCCAGAAGGAGCTGTGCTTCAGTGCCAACCACTTCTGAGTGTCCTCAATGTTATCATGTCACAAACCGATATCACACAGTGCATCACAGCCTGATCCTGACCCCTCTCCCTGCTCTCAAAAGGAGCACTGTGATAGGCACAGAGAGTATATATGAAAATATAGACAGAGTGAGGTACCACACCCACATGAACAGACCAAGCAATGTTGTGGCTAGTTGCTCTGTATGTAATACAAGAAATACTTAGATCAAATTTGTTTCCTATTTGCTCTGGCCAGATCTGTTGTTCTCTCAAGCTGCTGGTCTCCCACACTGGGCACCAAAGAAAGCTGTTGTGGTTTAGGACTGGTATTCTCCAATTCAGCGTTCCCACTGAAAGACTCCAAACCACGTGCTGCTCACTCACTGCCCTCTCCCATTTTCCCTTCTTCTTCCTTCTGCAGGGGAATGGAGCTCAGAACTGGAGGCACAAAAGGCAAAGATCACAGGCTGAGATAACAATTTACTGGAAACAGCAATGAGATAAGAAAATCAACAGTAACAGCAATAATATTAACAACAAAAGTGTACAAAAGAGAGAGTGATTCACATGCCAAAATGCTCGTGACAGACCCTGAGATAATGAACAAGGGCCAAAGGCTTCCCCCCGCTCCACTTTTTTTGACTGGACACTACTTCCTTCTTCTCAGGAGCCCGAGAGAGTCCTTTGCTCCGCCCCTGGCAATGATGTGAGGTGGTATCAAACAATAGGAGGGTCCTGGCTGAAACCAGGACAGTTTTCAACACGTGTCAGCCTTACGCCAGCTAGAGATTCAGAGATAAAGAGATGAGCAGAAACTGGAAGCAGAGGTCCTTAGTGGACGGTTCCTGCAGCATCTCTTACAGAGTCATGTCTCTCCCTCCATGATGAGTGTTGGTCTGAGCGATCGGCAGGAGCTCTGCTCCACAGAAGAGCACTGAGAGTGATGCCTAGAGTTTTAGTTTTTATACTCTGTATTGCCTGCTGTAAAAATCTGAAGTGTCTTACAGCCTGCTGCTCTCTCATGTTAAGATAGACGGAACAAAGTACCGAGGTTTGCAGTCCACGGACACCTAGGCCGTCCTGGGCCCAGAACTGTGTAAACCAACATCTTGGAGGGCTGAGCTTAGAGAACAGTAAGTAAAGTTTAAATTGGCGAATTAATGCTGTTATGCAAATGGCCCAAACCTATAAAAGTGTGAAGAACTCGTGACTAGTCATCCATCTTGGGGTCCATTTTGGCAGTAGCCTCTGGGCTCCCCAGGGTGTACCTTTGAAAGACTTTCAAATAAGTATCACCTTTCTTCCCTTGTTTCTGTCCAGTCTCTGTTTTCAGGTAGCCACTTCAGGCATCAAGGGAATGGCAGAACCACATCCCTCTGAGCTCCCAAAGGTCCCAGTGACCTTGTCCGCTCTCCCTGCCCGGAAGGTTAATGGTCAATTTCTCTCCATCTCTGTCACTGACAAGCTGGCAAGGAGGACAGTTCCCCCATTAGCATTCTGCCAGATGCCTTCAGGACAGTTTAATTTAGATGTGTATTATTTTATGATATAGAAGATTCACGGGGAACTGCCTAAGAGTCAGATGTGTCTGGAATGGGAGCTCCACAACTTGGTTTATTTGAAGATCTCTTTGTCAAATCATAAAATACTTTGGGTTGGAAGAGACCTTTAAAGGCCACTTGGACCACCCCCCTTGCAATGAGCAGGGATCTCTTCAGCTAGAGACCAGGTTACTCAGAGCCCATCTGACCTTGCCTTGGAGGTTTCCATGGAAGCTTTTGAAAGCTGCAAGCTTGGAAAATAACAATCCAGGGGAAAAAAATGGGTACGGCTAACTCATCCAGCACAGCCTTTTCAGCAGGTTCACAGGCCCTCCTGCTGTCTGGACAGTCTAAACATTATTTTTATGAGCAATTTGCTCCTTATGTTCTGCTGCAGACTGTTCTCAGTGCTCCCTGAATGCTGACGTGGGGAGGACAAGTCCAGCCACACATTTCTGCTCCTCTCACATGCCAGCTTGACCTCAGGAGGAGGTGTAGAATACATGTAGGTGTCATGGAATCATAAAATGGTTCAGTTTGGAAGGGACTTTCCAGCCCCCTGCCATGGGCAGGGACACCTGCCCTCGGATTAACCAGGCTGCTCCAAGCCCGATCCCACCTGGCCTTGGACTTTCAGAGATGGGGCAGCCATGGCTTCTCTGGGCACCCTGTGCCAGGGCTCAACCACTCTCCTAGTGAAGAATTTCCTCCTAATATCAAAAGTAAATCTCTCCTCTGTCAGTTTGACGCCGTTCCCTATTGTACCATATGTATGCAGATACAGAGAAATATGTATGCAGAAACTTTAGAATATTCTACAAGAAATAGAAATGTTTGAAGTTTATGGGACTTCAAGGTTTTCTTCTCAAACATCATTTAATCTCAAGGCCCTATGAATTGTAGTAGTTCTGGCCTGGAGTGTCCTGCATTATTTGTGTGTCAGAGAGGAACCATTTAAGCAGTTGTGCATCACCTGCTCACTCTACCAGAGCTGTGGCTGTGTCCCAGCAACCAGAGGTAAAGGAGAAAATCCTTATCCCAGCCCAGTCAGGCAAGCCTGCAAGAGGAGGGAGAATGTGCCATCTCCTGCCATGGGAAGATTCACAACCTAAACACACAGGGGATGAGTCAGAACGGATTGGATCCAGAATGTGGAGGCTTCTCCAACAGCCCAGGATGTGCCAGCAGGATTTCAGTGGTCTTCCTCACTCACCACATCAAGGAAGAGCATCTGGCCCCTCCTGTGGTTCCTGTTAGACAACCCGGGTAAGAAGAAATATTTTGGGGATTTTTTTCACAGGTGTCAACGTGCTGGTGCAGTTTATCTACAGGTAGCAGGGCAGATGATGAGCCCTTTGTTCAGGCAGTTCCCTGGGAGCAGAGGCGGGAGTGTGGATGCACATCCCGTTCTCCATGATGTGTCACACAGCTGGGCTGCTCCCTTCCTCCTGCTCTTCCCTGCCCTGCAGGAAGCCAGAGTGCTCCTGCTCTGGAAGAGTAAAACAAAGGAGAGAATGGAGCTGTTCTGTGAAGAAAGTTCTTAATGCCACGAGGAACCAAGCTCCTGGCACCGCAGAGGTTTTGGACCCAGCCGTAGCTGGAGAAAGAGAATCAGAATAATGCGTGGAATGAAGCGGAAGAAGGGGCCACCTAGTAGCACGTGGGTCAGGCTGAAGAACTGCCAGCTGCTCTTCCCTGGCCCTGCGAGGACTGTGTGATCGATGGCATTTGACGTCTTTCATCTGCAGCCACTAGGTGCTGATTCCAGCCAGGCTGAGCAGACCTCCCCTCCGCCAGCCCAGCAGATATATCTGCTAAGAGAAGTGGCTCACCAGGGTCTGCTAAAGAAAATCCATTCTGCACTGAAGCCCGGAGAGCCCGCAAGGAGCCGGTCTTTGGCAGACAAGCTCAGGGAAGAGTTAAAGCACAGCATGAGGCTTTCAGCAGAGAGAAAAAGTTGCTCTCCTGCCTTTCTTTTCATTTTTTCCCCCTTGCTCTTAAAAAAATGCCTCATTTTCACTTCAGTGAAGATGGAGAGGCAGGAAATAATACAAAGGCTCTTTACAAAGCCCGGCTTCTTTCTTCTGTGGCATCTGTGCTGAAATATCTGTGATCATAACAGACTCTGCTTTCTCGTCACAGGACTCAGCTTCATCAAATATTCCCTCTCTTGAGGCTGTGCGATGGTGGGATTCCCTCTCCCAGCTCCATTGCTTTTCCAGTCACACTCTGAGCTGCTTACAGGGCTCAAGGAGAAGAAGAAGGAAAACCTGTTCTGTTTGCTGCTCCCAGTGAGAAGAAGGAGCTGTGGCCCCCCTCAGCCTCCCCAGCCCCAAGGAGGCTTCCCCATGGGCCAGCCAGACACAGGGCAATTGGTGACAGCACTGTCATTCCCCCAGATACATTTGTCAAATCACCATTTTCCAGGCATATTTTAATCCCATTTGGATTCCTCTAATCTAAATAATTAATCAGCAATGAGTCCTTCTCTCTTCACTTGACAGGAGTGGTGTGAGCTGATTGTGCTCCCTGTGCAGCACCTGCCCCCGCCAGCCCTGACACAGGCACAGCATCACTGCCACAGCCGCTGTTCCCTTTGTTCCCTGTGTCCCCTCAGGGACAGGCCCAGAAAGTCCCAGGACTCCAGCAGATCACTGTGCCTCATTTTGTGGGTTCATCCCAGGGAGCACAGGCTTGCAAAGGCGAGGGCTCCCCAGCTTTCCCCACCATCCCCCAAGACCCCCCAGTCTACACCTGTTCAGCAGCTATGCTCCAGCACGGTGACATCTGCTTGTATGGCAGGTGACCATGACCTGCTGGTCAGCTCAGAGAGGAGCCATCCTGCTGTCCCCTCAACCTCTGCAGGCAGTCACGGACCCTGAGAGCTTTGCAATTCCCCAGCACAGCTCATGCCACTCTCCCTGTTGTCACCCATCCCCTAAGGAGAGCCTGAGGACAGCCAGACAGCCAGACACACGTGGGCACAGGGCCATTCTGTGCCTGTCCTGCAGCCTCTTCCCCTCTGCTGGGCCGGGAGCGCATCACCCTGGCCAATGTGCCTTGGGCCTGGGGATGAGAGGGGAGGGTGTCTGTCCCCAAGTGACCGTCTCTCTAACTGAGGGGATGCAGCAGAGAAGTAGGGACGTGTCAAGCCCCAGGCGCAGAGGAACAGGGAATATCCCAACACCCTTGTTCAGAGTAGGGAAACAGCCTCAGGGCACCCCTAGGTCCAGCAGGCAGCAGAGGCCACAGCAGCAAGGGCAGGAGGTGACACCAACAGCATCTGCTGGACCTGCAGCAACGCAGGCAGTGCTGCAATATCCTCCAGCTGCCCGGGACATGTGTGCACACACAGGTACCAACCACCCTGTGAGCCAGTGGCTCTGCTCAGGAGTGCAGGATCTCCCTGACAACCGCTCTGGCAGCTGCCGAGTCCCAGGGTGGGCTCTAGGTGCACCTTGTACAGCTCCTGCGCCAGAGAGATGGTCTCAGCCAGGCGTGGCAGAGCAAGCACCAGCCCTGGAGGCTGGGCAGTGCACACAGCATGATGCTGGTGATGATGGGCGGGCTGCTGCTGCTAGGGGTCTCTTGATCCCTCCTTTCCTCCTCTGGCCTCTCACTACTCTGGGGAATCTTCTCTCAGCACTCTCACGCTGACCCCAAATGCTCCAGGAGGTTGCACTCCTGCTGTTTTTCTTCCAGAAATACCGTTTTCATTGTAAAAGTGCTACTGTTTTCACCTCTTCCTGCTGCAAACACACTTTGTTCTCTTTCATGTTTTAATTTTCATGTTCCTCTCCAGTATTTCCACTGTAAAAATTGACTCAGAACAGCACATTTCCTCTCCTCCAACAGGTGGAGGAGAGGAAATTTCCTTCTCCACTGCTGTTTCTCCCTCCAGGCAGTGGAGAAGGACATCCCATGAACCACTGGCCAGGCTTCCCAGCCTCCAGCAGACCTGGAGCATTGCTCCTGTTCCCCAGGCAAGGAGAAGACAAGACTGGAACATGCTGCCCCAGAACACCCTGCATGTGTGTTTAAAGACCAGGGAGAACAAGGGATGGGCCACAGCAAAGACAGGTGCCTCAGGAGCCATGTGAAGATATAGAGAAGAGGATCCTCACTCAGGTGATGGCAGAAGGGACCCACTGGGTGTCAGCATGTCCAGTCCTGTGTCTATAGCTCCTCCCTGCACCTCCAGGTACTGCATTATCCCCAGCTGGAGCCACAGAAATAATGGATGATATACAGGCTCGCTGGCTCAGCACCTGCATTACTGCCTGCCACCACACGTGCTTGAAGGGCCAGAGTGGCTCTGGCCCAGCATGGACAGGGAGGTTTTCAAGGGCAAACTCAGATGGGAAAAAATGATGGAAATGTAGGGAAAACAGCAATGGCAGAACGTGTGAGGGACCTTCCTTTAAGAGGTACAGAGGGTCTGAGTGTGCCTGCAGACCCAGGGTGGGAGCTCTGCAGGGCAGAGATGGCCCAGGGGATGGATAAGCAGAGGGGACAGGGTCTGTGGAGAGCAGTACCCACAGGGTTTAGTCAGGGCCACACCTGCCCCCTTACCACAGGTCCCTCCTGCACAGCTCTACTTGCCCCCTCTATCCCATTTCCCAGCCTCTGCTCCAAGTACTCGACTCCCACCTACCTCACCTTCTACAGCCCAGCCTGTCCTGCTGGTCCCTTCACAAAAACCCTTCACCGGCCATTCCACATCCTGATCCACAATCAGTCCCCTCAGTCCCATTCTACGTCCCCAACCCTTGGTCACTCCGGCTCATCAGGCCCTATGGTCCCACCAGCAGAAAGCCGTGGTTGCTCTGCTCCCCAGGTTCACCTCACCTTAGACACCAGCAAGGGCATCAGGGACAGCCTTCACCCTGCTCCCAGCTGCTGCAGTGCCCTCTGGGCCTCGTTTGAGAGCCTGTGTGGAAAGTGGAGATCCAGGAAGGAGGATACAGTCCTGCCTGAGCCCCTCAGTGCTGGCAGGGGATGTAGTGGGGGTTTCCCTGGAGAGCTGAGGGCTTTAGGACACATGAGTTCTCTGCTGACCAAGCACAACTAGCCGACCACAGCGAAAGTGTACAGCCCTCACTGCCAGGCAAACGGGCCTGGCACATCTATTACGTTTGGGGGTTTGAATAGAAGAGGAAATACACCTTCCATTCACCTACTCACTTATCCCAAGAGCTGAGGGAAGCTTTCTCTCTGCACAGGCTGCTCATTGAACCCAGCTTTTGGGTCAGCACAGCCACCCACCTTCTGCAACCCAGTCCCCAAGGAGCCACCCCAGATCCTCCCAGAAAGGTGGGTGGCCACCCAGCAGTGGCACCACGCAGGAAACTGAGACCTTCAGGGAGAAATAGATGGAAGTGTTGTCACACTTCGAAGGAGAAATTACCTTGGCAGACAGGGCAGCAACGAGCTGTGAAGTTATGACAAATGCCCCACAGCACCCTCCAACAAATAACCAGGAGATGAGAACACAGCAGGGAAGTCCCAGATGAACAGGGAAACTTGCCCTTTTCTCTGGAATCTTTCATTCCACTAGGCTCATTATGGTGTTGGCTTTTGCTGATGCCATGGGAAACCAAGGCAGGGCCCTCGGGAGCAGCACATCTCTGCTGGCATCTCATGCCTCGTGCCAGGCTCACACTCACAAATACCTGGAAGCCCGGGCAGAAGAGACCTGGAGTGCACAGGGAAAGGGATTAACTGCAGGTAATTAAACCAGGAAGGAAATAACTAACCAGGGCAGGACAGAGTTCAGGGACCATAGAACTGTGGGATCTCAGACTGGTTTGGATTGGAAGGGACCTTAAAACTCACCCAGTGCCACCCCTGCCAGGGACAGGGACACCTTCCACTGTCCCAGGCTGCGCCAAGCCCCAGTGTCCAACCTGGCCTTGGGCACTGCCAGGGATCCAGGGGCAGCCACAGCTTCTCTGGGTACCCTGGGCCAGGGCCTCCCCACCTTCCCAGGGAACAATTCCTTCCTAATATCCCATCTAGCCCTGCCCTCTGGCAGTGGGAAGCCATTCCCTGTGTCCTGTCAATGATGTCCAAGGCTGCAAAGCCAAGAGGTCCCACAGCTGGTCTCAACTCAGTTGGTGGCTTCATATTGCTGTAAGTGACATCTGCAGGTGTGTTGTTACCTGCTGGCAGCATGCACAGCCTGCCAGGAGTGGTGAGAAGGAGAAGGGGGTTCCTCAGGCTGTGCAGAAATGGGCTGAGAGCCTAAAAGCCGCCTGTGGCTGTTGGGTCAGTCAGTGGTGAGGAGCACACCCTGTGCAGCTGCACTCGAAGGGAAGGGGTGGTGCTGGAGGGGACTGAGGTGATAGATAAGGACATAGGAAAGCACAGGTTTTTGGCAGAAGGAGTGCGGTGCTCCCTATTCACCAGTGCCAGCATGTGGAATGGTCCTTGTGCCCCTGGCCCTTCATGGCCATCCTCGGCCCAGACCTCAAGCCTGGCAGAGTTTGGGGACAGTGCTAAGGGTCCAGCACCCCTTTGTTCCTCCCATGGCAGGAGGGGGGTGATGCAGCAGCTCCTGGCAGGCTGAATGACCCTTCAGCCCCAGGAGGGCACCGGGGGTCCGAGCCACAGTCAGAGAATTTGACATCCACTGGCTGTGACCCCATGGGGCTTCCAGTGACTGTGGGCAGGACAGCGCTGATGAGGGCTCAGACAGGCTGGACCTGCTGCCTGGCTGAATCATGGAGGGTTTGGGATAAAAAGCAACCTTACTGGAAACAGCTGAAGGGAAATGTGGGCTCGGCTCTGTCACACAGTGAAACTCTGCCATGGCTAGGACAGGGACAAGGCTCTTCAAGGGGTGAAGCTGAATATCTGCCCCAGCACATCCAGCTCACCTTTGGGCTCTACAGCTCTCTGTGCTCCCCCTGTACCCACCCAGGGCTCAGCTCTGCTCCTGTCTCTCCTCCTGGCTGAAGCTCCACATCCTGCTGCCTTTATGCCATAGTCTGAAAGCAGACCATGGAGCACTGTCACTTGGAGTTGTGCCTTCTGCAGAATTTGTTACCCAAGTCTTTAATTGCGCATTGTGAAAGTACACACAGGACAAATCATACCACAAGAAGTTTTGAGTCAGAAAGAAACACTTGCACGATTGGCCTCTTAAAAGCAAGATGCCTCTCAAACATGGGGAGTAGCACTATAGCAAGAGAAGAAACTTTCCCAGTCATTCAGGTGTAGAAAAGCTCATCTTTAGGACGAGAGAAGTGTTTTATTTCGGATCAAAAAGGATGACCCCAGGGATCATTAACAGAAGTTGTAAACTACGTCATAAAAGTGAAATAACTTTTACCCAGGCTCACCAAAAAAAAAGAAAAAGCTTTCCTTTTAAGAATATTCTGTGCAGCTTAAAAATTACTCTTATTAAAATGAATCAATTTCATAAGCATGCTAACATCTTTATTCCTCAAATGTTAAGTGGAACATTTAGAACTGGAGAATGTATCCTTGAACACCTTCCTTACATCTAAATTCATATTTCTGCATAAAGGTCAAAGCTTTTCTGGGTATTTTTTTCCTTGATAAGCTCCTTCAGAGGTGTTTATTTACAAATGATCTGCTTCCACATGTAAGCCTGATATAATAACTGCTGTTGCTTTTGTTCTGAGTGTGGGAGATGGAGGGGTACAAGTGTAGCAAGGGCATTTGATGTCATAATTGGATCTCCAAGCAGGCACTGTTTGAGTACAGAATGGAGCAGAAGTGGGCCCAGCCCCGATCTAAGCAGAGCTGTGGGTGCCTCACTTGGCACACAGACCTGTGGTACTTGGGCTGCCTCCTTTGACTGGCAAAAGCCCCTCAGCCACCTGTGACCTTCCCCTGCTAGTCACAGGTGCTCTAAAGGGGGATGCTGCCCAGTATAAACTGGGTGGGACAGGACTCGCTCCCAAGGAGTTACACAAAAAAGACAATCACAGTATCAATTGGGCTGCCAAAGACCTTTGAGACCATGGAGTCCAACCTGTGACCAACACCACCATGTCAACCAGACCATGACACTGAGTGCCACATCCAGTCCTTCCTTAAACACCTGGAGGGATGACTACACCACCTCCCAGTCCATTCCATTACCTGTCCAGTCTTTATGCGAAGAACTTCCTCCTAACGCCCAAAGGATGTCTGCAATGAGTGATGATAATTCTGTTTCACAACCCTCTCTAAAATTTCACTTTCTCAAAAATGGTAGTTATGCTGAGAAGTCATAGAACAGAGATTTGTCCATGGGTAAAACAAAGTGTCAACTCCTTTAAATTCCTGATGATCTCAAGGAACATTTGAGAGAGTGGACCAAAGCAGAGCGTGAACACTGCAGATGCTCTGGGACTCTTCCACGACAGCAGCAGAAGCCATTGGGGTGATGTTGTGCACACACAAAGATGCTCTGTAGCCATGATCAGGTCAAAGCACCCAGCCAGGTAAAGGATGACAGAAATCGCAGTTTCCTTTGAACTCACACAGTTAAATTTTTGGGGGTAAACAGTGGCCAGACAGCTAAAGCAGAGAGTTGTGAACAGAGAGGACTCATGACACCACCAAGTTTTAATGTCACACACCGCATTATTTTCTCAGCACTGAGAGCGATAGGAGGCTGTCAGCGTTCTTGCAAGGAATCAGAGTTAATGTATTCTCATAATGAATTTAATGGGATAATGAAATGCTGTTGTAATTGAAGGTATTAACATCTTCTCCTGTTAAATACCAACTTGCTTAGACCATATGTTCCTTCAGAAAAGACATGAACTAATCTTGGTAAACACAGAGAAATAGTGGGATTTAATTCGGGTTTAGAGCTCTCTGTATCCAGACGTCTGGTGAGTTTCAATACTAATCCTTTGAGTGACTTCCTTTAAATAACTGATTTAAATGCTTTCTTTGGTTGCATTGGATTTAACTAAGATCAATCAGCTTTACATATGCAGATACTATTTAGATTACGTGAGATATATAAAGAGGATTCTCCAGCTTTTGAATTCGGCTATTGTGCCTATCTCTAAGCTCCTTCAGTTGTCTAAAATGTGTAAGGGGGAGCTCATCAGCAGCTCAGGAAAGGATGTGCTTTGTCCCTGGCTGGCAAAAGACAGAGACCCGCCAGGCACACATGCTCTTGTCTCAGACATCTCAATTATCAGCTCCCAGCAGAGCTAATGGCTGAAGCCACTCTTTACCATTCATGTTCGGTCTCCTTTCCTCAATAATTGAAAAGTCATGTTCATTAACTCTGCTTGTTGTACCTGCCTCAGCTGTGGTGGATAACAGACCAACCCTTGGGATCAGCAGACACAGAGGAAACACTCAGTCTCTGGGCATTCATCTGCCCCTTGGCTAAATTTCAGCTTTTTTTTCAAAGACTGTTATTGCCAGCCAGTCAGGAGATCCCCCACGAGAGCTGGGCTAAGGGCAATGGCCCCAAGAGCATCTACCGGTGGGATGGAGGGGAAGCCTTCAGAGTTTGACTTGATTCACCACATCTGCAGCCATACAGAGCTTTGGAGTGTGGGAGTGATATTTTGTGAGGATTTCCACCAGTTCTGGGTAGGGCCTTCCTGTGAGGTGTGTTTCACCTGCACCCTTCAGTGCCCCTGAGGAGGTCCATGACCTGCAGGTACACCCCAGACCTCAGCAGCAGCATCAGGAGATGCAGGAGTCCTTCCAGCAGCAGATTCAGTTTAGATACTGCCTTTGATGCCTGGGTCAGAAGGGACCGTTATTGATGTGCCTAGAAAATGAAAATAAAAATGTATTTTTCTAAAAGAATATAAAAATGCAGACCTGTGTTTGTCCAGTATCACAGGGACACATTGGTTCCTGGTGGGGAGTTACCAGCAGAGAGGTCACAGCAGACTCCCAGGGCAGCATTTCCTCCATCCCCCCAGCTGGAGTCCAGGAGGAGAGAGGATGGTTCCTCATGCCAGCATGGGTATTTTTCCTTTGGTCTCCCTTGACCCCTTCCTGCTCAACCACTCCCCTGGCAGCCAGGAGCTGCTGAAGGAGCCCAGGGATAAAAGAGCTGCCTGCATCTCATTTACAGCTCTGTAATTACTTGTTTGGGTGGCAGGTACACGGGCCATTCTCTAGAGCCTGGGATTGGTCTGTTCCCCACTCTCCAGTTCAACACCACGTTCTGCCAAATTGCAGTATTTCTGAAGGGCTCTGCTTAAATAAATTTTTAAAAATAGTTGGAAGAATAGAGAGGTACAGAAAAAAGCTACAAAGTTGATTTAAGGGCCGGGAAGAACATCTTCCATGCAGAGATTTAAAGGCTTCAAGCTGGTTAGCTTTTAAAAAAGAAGACTGAGAGGTGACTTCATCGCATCTAAACTGTTCCTTGAGGGGAGAAAATAAAGACACTGTGGCTGCAATGCGAAAGGCAGAACAAGAGCTGGGAGCTGAAGCCAGCAACATTTGAATTATAAATTAGACACCTTTTTGGAGGGAAAATATTTATCCACCACTGAAAGTAGCCTGAAGATATCTTCCTGAAAGATGTGTTTCAGTTAAACCCAAGTCACTGGATGCACTGCATGATGAACCCGGTGAAATATAATAGCCTGTGATTTACAGGAAATCAAGTGTGGTGATCTAATGCATCTCTCTGGCTTTAGTCTCTGTGAATCTGTTAAATAAAACCATCACACAAGCTGCAAGCCAGCAACAGATTCCTTCTCCTTGCCATACACTTGAAAATGAGAAGATGGCCAGAGCTCTCCTGGAGGCACATCCTACTCTGGAGAGAGACAGACACATCCCTGCATTGTCCAGAGGGGAGACGGGGGACAAACTCTTTTCTACCTTATGTCAGCGTAGCGCAGGTTGAGATGGATGAATAAATGGCTGAGATCAAAACCCAGAGAAGACGTGGCTGCCCCTGGATCCCTGGCAGTGTCCAAGGCCATGCTGGACGGGGCTTGAAGCAGCCTGGGGTAGTGGAAGGTGTCCCTGCCCATGGCAGGGGTGGGACAGGATGAGTTTTAAGGTCCCTTCCAACCACACCAGTCTGGACTCTGTAATCCCCAGGCTTTGGAGGTTTCACAGCCCCTGGTGCAGCGGAAGGCCCTGATGTGCTGGGAATAGGGAAGCAGCTCAGCAGTGCCACAGCCCCATTTGGGAGCCTTCCTGTGCGCAGAAACAATGCAGGGATTCTGAGAAGGCACCCAGTGATGTTCTCAGCTCAGCGCTGACCCCTTTTAGAGGTGGGGACCCCGGGGCAGCTGAGCTCAAAGGGGGTGTACAGCCCCACCTCCAAGGTGAAGAAAACACCAGGATGGCTGTGTTTTCACCAACACGACCCACAGCAGTGGCATAGAGTCTCCTGCTAACTCCAGGGCAGGTCCAGAGCCTGGCAAAGACTGAATTCCACCTCCTCTCTGCATCCCACTTGGAGCACTGAAGAAGACAAGCTAAGCCAGCAAGCCCTTCCCTATGTGGGTGGCAGAGGACATCCCTGTTATCCAGTCCTGTGGAAGACACGGGTGTGCTTAGCATTCACAGCACAGCCCAATTGTTTATAACAGTTATTTTTCATTTTGAGTTTCAAGGTATAATAAGGTGGTTATAAAACTGATTTAGGGATAGAAAAGTTTGATTATAAAAGGAAATTATTCGAAGGTTTCAATGGAAGGAATAAGTTGTATGAAATAATGGTGCTGTTGGAGGGAAGAGATGCACTGAATCAAAAGCCTTTTAACTGTTCCCTTGCCCCAAGTATGGCCATCCCACCAGCCCTCATGTTCCAACAGGAGGGCTTAGGTTTCCCAGGGAAAAAACTCATGTTCCGACTCTCTCTGAGCCTATCACAGAGCAGGGAGGGCAGGAGGAAATACTCCCAGCAAAGGGAAGCCTGCACAGCGGTATCTGGAGTGCAAGTTAGCGTGAGGGGAAGGACAACTGTAGGAACTTTGTGATACAACACTTCACCTCAGAAACTGATATAAAAGTGATGGAGTGGGAGCAGGCAGAGGAGCAGACAGAGGGCTCAGCCTCCCTACACACACTGGGTTGAATGGGACTGGGTTGAAAGACAGAAAACTCCTGATTTTTCACTGTGGTGTGACCTGGTTTTCCTCACACGTTGGTAACCACACCTCCTGAAGAGCAGATGAGGCTAAAAAGCCATTCCTACCTTTCCTCACACTGAGGGCCCTCTGCTCATACACAGCTGGGAGCACTGGGATGGATGGCATGGTCTGTCCTGGTCCACAAGGAGATCCATGCTGTTCCCTGCCCACCTCCCACTCTGCAGTCCCCCAGACTTCATTCCAACTGCACCAGTGCTGCTGCAAGGGACTTGGAAAGGGACAGACGAAATTGGGTTTACTCCATAAAACAATCTTTAAATATTTATCATTAAATAAACTACCATTTAAAAAAAAATATTGTTTGCTTGCACTGTGGGAGGAATTAACATGTTGTTTTGCAGTGGCTTTAGCCTTCCTGACATGGACAAATACCTGGACAGATGAGACGTCTGCCCTGCTGCTGAGAGAAGCTCTGCAGTACCCAAAGCCTTCACCTGTAGAACATTCATAAAATCATGGAATCATGGAATGGTTTGGGTTGGAAGGCATCTTAAAGCTCATCTCATTCCACCCCAGGCACTGGCAAGGACACATTCCACCACAGCAGGCTGTCCATACCCGTCAGACATTCATCGTGCAAGGCTACAGTGGGAATGTGCAGCTGTATCCCTGCTTTCCCAGCCTATGTGAATGCACCCAACAATGCCAAGGGGCTCTGCAGGGCCGATGACAAACATGGGGATGCAGCACTGCTCAGGATCCCCAGAGCCAAGCAGCCTCTCCTTAGCCAGGGCATTTGCCAGGGACAAAAGCAGCTTGGTTCAGCTGTACTCCCTAGAACTCCAGTTTATCCTCCTCCTTTACCCCCTGCTCTATGCAGGGTACCCAGGGTCTGATCTGGCTCTCAGGCAGGACGTTATCTCAGCAGTCTGGGCTCTGGCTGTAGCTTCTGCATGCACAACCTTCCCCATTGTCAGGATGACACTGAAAAGCAGCAAGAGCCACGAGGATGGGAGGCCAGAGCAGTGCAGGAGGAGTTGGGGAGCAGGAAGCTGTGCCAGGGGCAGGAAAAGATTCTTCCCCCAGAGGGTGCTGGGCACTGCCCAGGCTCCCCAGGGAATGGGCTGCCAGAGCTCCAGGAGCGTTTGGACAGCGCTGCCAGGGATGCCCAGGCCGGGATTGTTGGGGTGTCTGTGCAGGACCAGGAGCTGGGCTGGATGATTCCTGTGGGTCCCTTCCAATTCAGGATACTCTATGATTCCATGAGCAAAACAGTGAGCAGGACTGAGAGGTTCCAGCCCATCTACAGCCACCTGGTCAATCAAAGCACTTTGGAAGCGAGCTGCAAAGAGTGGGACAGGAGCAGGCACAGGGCTTCAACACAGACAGGGAAACACCACTGCCAGCAGTGCTCCAGCTCTTTGGGATGCAGATAACCACAGCCAGCAACTTCCCACTGGGAAAGGAGACAGAGGATCCATCAAATAATAGAAGTCAGCAGGACTGTTATTGGACAGCGATGATAAAATTGCTAATAATGAGGCAGGGAAGACAGGAGCAGAAATATTTATGTGCTCTGTGGAGGGAGCCTGAAGATGTGCCGGCTCTCCACAAGAGCTGGCTAGAGTTTCCCTCGCTGCTGTGGAGGGTTAAACACAGCCTCTTGCTGGGAAGCACTTCCAAACTAATTACAGCAGACAAGGCACCCCAGCACCCCATAAGCTAACAAAAAGATAGCTGGCCTTTATTAATTCTGACTCCACCGGAGACGACAGGGAGCTGAAGGAGATGGGGAGAACACTGACGTTTTACTTTGCTGCGCCTCATGAATAAAAAAAGTAAAAGTCTCTCATCTGAAATCAGTCACAGAAAATAATAAGAAAACCAACACAAGTTTCAGCTGATAAAGAGTTAAATTATAGAATTAACACCAACCAGTGTAATTGCAGGTAGGTAACTTGTTCCTTGTGGGCTGCATGGGAAAGGACCAAAGCCGTACCATTGCTTTGGGATAAAATTGAGGAACAGCACTAGGAACTAGCACAAGGACTCTGCTTTTAGGGAAATAGTAGGGTGAGACTTGGATCAGTGAGATCTGACATGCCCAACACTAGCAGCTCTGGGATTGCTTCACACAAACCCACCTGAGCAGCTCCTCACCCTGTTCGTGCCAGGGTCGTCCCAGGGAAAGCACTGGCTAGGACTGGACAAACAAACACTAAAGATGGCTCTTCATAGTAGAGGGAAATTAAGGATATGATAAATTCACCTTTTAAAACCATCAGATCTCCAATTTCCACTATTAGACTGGATGGGGGAAATGAGGACACGGGATTATATGACAGATCGGCCATTTTGGAGAAATGAACACATTTATTTCAACTGTGCTGACAGGCAAAATTCACCTTAAATTACATAACACGGCAATTTGTCTTCATCATCCATTACCTGGGAGTGTGTAAGTGAAAAACTGCCACCAGAGGGGCAGCCTACACTTGTCTAAAGATTCAGGGAACCCGGCAGGTTGGTGCTGCAGACAGGAACGTGCTCTGGGAGGCTGCCCAGTGTCACAGCACGGTGCTGCTCCTGGCAAAGCCCCTGCAGAAGATGGGCAGCCCCCTGCTCTCCTCCTGCCCCCACCACCTCTGCTGGACCATCTCCCACACCCTCTGGATCCGGGGCATCCTTGTTTGAGCATCAGCTGTGCAGGACCTACAGCTCTGGTGGAGCCAGCCAGCCCCTGTCCCTGTGGTGCCCATCTCCAATGAGCTGTCATCACTAGGCGCTGCTGACATCAGGCACTTCTCCAAATAGTCATTATATACAGAAAATCAGGAAGGTTTTCTTCCACGGTGTGAGTCTCATTTAGCAACATCTGGTCTCTCCTTTTTTCCTCCAGTGGCCAAATTCTGCCATCATGGAGATCCTTTTACTTGGAAATTGTGACTGTTTTGTCGAGAGTTATAGCTGGGTCTTCCCCTAAATCATTTCTCATTCCCTCTCTCCCTCCTTCTCAGATCTCAGTTGCAGTCCTGTCTTTTATCAGAGGCTCAGCAAGCCCCTAAAATTGCAAGATTGACTCTTCTCTCTAGATCAATCACCAGTAATCCTACGATTTTGCCTTCTTTGTGTGCCCTCCGCTTAAAAGCCTCTCGCTCGTGGGGTTTATTTTCTACATGGGCTGTGCACCCCCCAATTTTCTGTGTCACAGCTGGATGCACTTAGCCTCTTCTGCTTGACTTGTCTGAAAAATGTGAAACTCTTCAGGAGCTTCAGAGCAAGCAATTGTCAAGAAAAACTGACTTCAGACTTTCCTTTTTTTCCTGGCAGCTCTTCTTGAAGGAGAATGAGCAGGGAGAAGTGTCTAAGCCTGCTCTGGTTTGAATTTGTTCATAGGTTCAGCACTTGGGATGCTCTTAATTGTACATAATTTCTGGGCTTGCTCCTGATACAACAGAAGATGAAAGATGATGAGTACAAAACAAAATTGAAAGTTCAATAAAGGTTTGAGCCTGAAGTCCAGCAGAGGTTAAAAGCTACTTGGCGTTGGAGAAACCTCCTTATAATCTGCAGAGCAGAGCCCTGGTCAGAGAAATCCTCCAGGGATTTCCTAATGGTCTGTTAGGTGAGCAGCCGTCAATGTGATGCACTTTGGAGGGGAGATGGACAGATGGGCTCATTTACTCTTCATCCTGGTTTTCTGTATTCCATTTCATCTGGCAACAGAAGTTTATAAGATCCCTGTCAAATGTGTGTACTCAAAGAGGGGGAAGCAGGGAGGTTCTTCAGCTTCACATCGATTTTTACTGAACAAGTTGGAGAACCAAGAGCACTGAAGCAAGTCCAAGATCCATGATTTCCTTGTCATGTCCTGTGGCTCTTTCATGTGAGTGATGGGGATGAAGGGTGGTGACATCTCTCTGTGTGCCAAAACTGGCCCTGGGGGCCTGAGTTCATTGTAGCGATCAGGAGGGATATTCACAGAATCACAGAATGGTTTGGGTTGGAAGTGACCTTAAAGCTCATTTCACTCCGTGTCCCTGCTATGGGCAGGGACACCTTCCACTATCCCAGACTGCTCCAAGCGCCATTCAATCTGGCCTTGGACACTGCCAGGGATCCAGGGGCAGCCACAGCTTCTCTGGGCACCCTGGGCCAGGGCCTCCCCACCCTCCCAGGGAACAATTCCTTCCCAATATCCCATCTAGCCCTGCCCCCTGGCAGTGGGAAGCCATTCCCTGTGTCCTGTCCCTCCATCCCTTGTCCCAAGTCTCTCTCCAGCTCTCCTGGAGCCCCTTTAGGCCCTGGAAGGGGCTCTGAGCTCTCTCTGGGGCCTTCTTCAGGCTGAACACCCCCAGCTCTCCCAGCCTGGCTCCAGAGCAGGGGGGCTCCAGGCCTTGGAGCATCTCCATGGTCTCCTCCAGACTCCTCCTACAGTGAATGAACACAGTGGTTGCTCCCTGCTGTGGGAGCTGCCTGAGCAGTTCAGTACTCATAGCTTGTATCCTGGTCCCAAGCCGCATCTCCCCCACACTTGAAATTTGCAGACACCATTTTGCTCTCACATTTTCTTTCAGTTATGAAGTAATTAGTGAATCCTCAGAATGTTCCATAATCTAAGCTTTCACTGCAAATAAAAGTTTATAGCATTGATGTTTGCTAGAGGAACCTGCAGATGTGAATCAGAGGCAGCAATCTCTTCCCCACACCTGAAGGCAGCCTGAAATAACAGCTCCAAAAAAGCTCTCAACTGCCTATTAAAGGGACAAGGCAATAATTTTGAAACCAAATGACATTAATAATTTCCCAGCTGCTTTGTCGATCACAAATACTCAGACTGTGTTATCTCAGAACACACAGGGACAAACACAGATCACAGAAACATCAAGGGCTTCCTTGGTGCTTTGTGCTCCCAAAAGAAAATATTGTGATGCTTCCCGCAAAGTATCAAAAAACCCCTTTTCACTAAGTTGCCTTCCTGCTTCTTTTAATATATTGCAACAAATATTTCCCAAGCCTCTGCCTTTAACAGCTGTCATTCCCAGAGTCTATAAATTATATTCTCTTTGGTCTTTTGAAGACTTTAGATAATTTTCCTTCTTGCATAATTTTAATTGCAATAACTTCATTTGCACACAAAAAACCTGGTGTTTCCACCATTCTGAGATGGTTCTATTTGGACAAGCAGACATTTTACCTTAACTTTTAAAATTCAGCCTCACTACAGCCCCACTAGAGAACTAATAAAAATGATTCCAAAATTCACAACACCCAACTTCCCATGGCCGGGGAATTAGAGACATCTTGGTGTGTTTGAAATTAAATGGAGACACCTATTGCAGCATAATGCTTTCAGGTGCCAGCAATAAATACTCTTTCATCAGGCTGGTTGTGAAGCCATACATGCTAGAAAAGCAAAATCAAAGAATAAATAGAAAGAAAGTGGCTCATTGCCTGCATCAGATTAACCAGTGAACCACTTTAGGATAGCCAGGCCAAACAGGATGTACTGATTTGCTAAAATGCATTGACAGAACTTTTACAAAATCACTCTGGTTCCCCCTGGACCACGATTCAAGATCTGAGCTTGGCTCCTTCCCTCTCCAGGCTGCATTTGTTTACTGAACACTTGGGGGTACCAGCTTTAAAGAGAAAGGCCTGATCTCTGATTTCTGATACCTCAGGCTCAGCACTACTTGCCCCACCTCCCTGTCCATGCACTATCACAAACTTCAGGCTCCTGCGGGGTGTCTTTGAAATGCCTTTTGGTACCACCTCTCTGAAGTCCGAATGCTGCTTTACCTTGACACTCTGCCTCTTCCAGATCCCACCAGCTGGGACTGAGCTAAAACTGCATCACATTATTTGGGCTCCCAGGGATTCTCAGTCTTTACCAAATTCCTACTAAATGCCAAGTAATTAGGTCATAAAATCATAGGGCCATAAAACGGTTGGTTTGAAAGGGACCTTAAAGCTCATCCAGTACCACCCTTGCCATGGGCAAGGACACCTTCCACTGTCCCAGGCTGCTCCAAGCCCCAGTGTCCAACCTGGCCTTGCGCACTGCCAGGGATCCAGGGGGAGCCACAGCTTCTCTGGGCACCCTGGGCCAGGGCCTCCCCACCTTCCCAGGGAAGAGTTTCTTCCTAATCGCTAAACTAAACCTCCTTTCTTTGGGTTTGAAGCCATTGTTCCTTGTTCTATCACTGATACTTCTAACCTAGCACCGCCAGGGCCATGCCACTGTGGGGCTTTGCCTGGAACCTCAGCCCTTGTACTAGTCCATACTGGCTGTGCCCTCAGCAGCCTTGGACAGGCACCTACCCTTCCCTAGCCATTGATACTACCTCTGATGGCTCTTTTCCACCTCCTCTCATGGCAGCCCCACCACCTCTGTACTCCCAGAGAAACATTTCATTCCCCCCACTGAGTTCCTTTGGAATTTCACACACTGAGTCCTTGTTCCCTGTTCCATGTTTTGGGGCTCCCAGGTGTTTGTCCCCTGCATCTGAAGGGACAGAGAGGAAGGATGCTTAAAAATATCCAGGTCCAATCCCCCTGGTTGCTTTTTCCCAAGACAGGCTGAGAAGGTTGTGCTGAGCCCAAAAAATGGTAGGAGTGGTTCTGCTGAGATATTTCAGTCTCTCGGTACCCCCAGCTTTGTTTGGGGAGCCACAGAGATAAAAATCACCAAATCATAAAATCATTATGGTTTAAAAGTCCAACCCTTAACCCAGTACCATTGTGTTCATCGCAAAACCATGTCCCCAGGTGCCACATCCAAAAGTCCTTTGAACATATCCAGGGATGGTGACTTTACCACTGCCCTGGGCAGCCTGTTCCAGTGCCTGACTATCCTTTCTGGAAAGAAAATTTTTCCCAATAACTAATCTAAACTTCCCATCTATATTTTAGCTTGGGATCTCCTTCCCCTTCTCAGACCAGCCTGTGTGTGGACAAACATCCATGGCCACCATGTCTCAGGCTCTCCCAGCCCCCCTCCCATGGCACATGAACAAGGACCACAGACTGCTCTCAGACAGCTCCCATAGCACCCAAATGCACGAGCTCTTGGACACAATTTCTCTGCCCAACTGGGGGCTTGGGAATCAGGTACATGCCTAGGTCTATCTGCCAAACATGGATGGTCCTTGGCTGCCTCTTAGGAACCCATCCAAAACCAGCCCTGCAGCCTGACGGGACTTCCTTGGCACCTGATGTCCCACTTTGAGTGGTTGTGCAGCACAAATAAACTCTGAAATGGGGCCAGGGAAGGGGCAGAAACACGGGGCTGGTTTAGCAGGAGAGCAGAGGCTACACAGGGATGCTGGAAGGACAACGTTCCCTGGAAGAGGCAGAAGTAATGCCATGGGCTGGTAGGAAAAGGGCGAAAAGAGACAAAGGGAATCTCTGGGGAAAACTGCCTATGGACTGCCTTTCTGGTGAATGACAGGCAGCGGAATAAAGAACTTTTAAAAATCCAATATATGTATCAGGGCTGCCCTAGGGGTTACCCAGCTCAGTCCTTGAGTCACGGTTTGCCCTTTTTTTTCTTTGTTGGGTGCATGCGGGTGTGCCAGCAAATAAATTAACAAGAGTGTGTTGACACGAAGGGGCAGGGGGACAGCTCTGAAGGAGCAGAAACACTTTGCCATGAGCTCCGTGATCCCATCAGAACTGAGAATAACAGAATTGGCTACATCTGGCAGGCTTTGTTCCACATACAGCCGCCTCCTTCCTGACGTAGGTTTCATTATGATAATGGGATATTGATATGATAATAACACCTGGATCCATTTGGAGCCTTGCGTCTGCCTGGTGCTTTGCAGACCCCAAAGGAGATGGTGCCTGAGCAATGCAACACCACAAGGAGACAAGAGCCACGTGTTGGTGGCTCCCCTGGATGCAGCAGGGTGGCCGGTGCCTGGAGTCATGCAGGGGCAGGAACAAAGCCTATCCCTTTGAGAAGGACCCATGATACCCACAAATGTGCCAGAAGGACCGGGATAGAGCACTCCAAATACACCCCACGGCACCCAGGTACTCTGCAGCTTACATCACCATGGCAGGGGCAGGTGTGACAGGCAGTGGGGAGCACAGGGACAGCAAAGAGCCCCAGCCAAAGTGATACAGCAGTGGAGTCATGTGTGGTCATGGGAGGGCTGCTTCCCACTTCACCAGGCACTTTGGAGTGCAGCAAAACCTCCTAGTAACTTAAGCTGCTCAAGGTCTATAGGATGACCCCAATAATTTATCACACAGCTCAGGTGCAGGAAGCAAAGCCAAAATTCTTGTCAGGAAGGCTAAGGAGCGACAGTATACATTGCAATCACCCATCAGAGAGAAAACACAGGCTCAGCTCCCTCCTTCCTGCTACTCTAATCCCTCAGGAGTAAATGCCAGGATTTGGCCTGTCATGTAAGTTTGCAGCATTTTATTTTTTATCTTACTGAACATCAGTGGCAGATGTTTGTGATAAACAGCCTTGCCAGTTTCCCAGTTCTAGAATGCCCATTTTGTCCCATTCCAAGTGTAATCTGGACCATTAAAAACTCAGACATGAGAAAGCAGGGTCTTGGTGGACACACTGCAGGTGCTGCATGAGCTGCATTTCTGTCCCCTGTTTTGGGGCACCACGGCTGTGGGACACATCCACACCCCACCATCTCTGTCAGGTGGTGCAGCTGGGGTCCAGAGCACACATGCCCCTCCTTGGCTCAAGTCCCAGAGGCTCAGGCAAGATCAGAAATCTCCCATGTGAGCTCCTTTACCAAAGGAAATGGGCCCATAGTGCAGCCCAAAGCACCTGGGCACAGCCCAGAGCTGTCCCAGGGGTGCTGGAGCTGCCTGGGCACACCCTGAACCACAGGCTGGTGAATGCACAAGCCAGATTCTTCCTCCAGAGCCATCTGAAGTCCAAACAGCAGCAGGTGCTGAAGAGCAGGAGGGATCAAACAGTGGCACAAGGGACCCGCACAGTTCCCCTCATGAGCAGCGACTTGTTCCCTAGGATTTTTTGTGGTTTGTTAGGAAGGATTTTGCTGCCCTGTGTTTGAAGGTCACTCAAACACCACTAAGCAGAAACCAACACAAACTCTCACAAAATGCAGCAACCCTGACCCAAAAATCTGCTTTTTTGCTGAAAAAGGGTGCTCAGACACCAAGGATGAGCCAACACCAAGCACGCTGCAACCACGGAAGGACTCGAGGAAAAGCCTTTAAAGCAGCACAGAAAACAGGTGCTCTGCTCTGCAAGCCCCAAAACATCCAGCACTGCAGACTTCATTGAAGGCACGAGCCACGGCTGCCTCTGTAACTCTGCTTTTAGTTACTTTTAACTGCACCTGTCCCCTCGACCTCTCATTTCAACCCACGCTCTCTGCCTTGGGGTATATGCATTTTTTAGAGCAACACAACCATGTTTTAAGCAGCCTAGGAGACAAGATTTGGAATAATTTAGCTGCTGTCTTTCAGATCTCTTTGAACAATCGTAATGTCAGATGCCCCAAGTATGAACCTGAAATTTAACACAGTGGTAGATCATCTGTAAGGGAAAGGCAGTTTGACTTCTGTTGTTTTATTTTTTCTCTTATTTATTGTCTCAGTCAACATCTAAAGTAATTTCCCATAAATCAAAACTTGAAAAGAAATAGGAAGCCACAAAAAATGAGTGAGATGTGAAAAACCAGCCATGCCAGTGGATAGGGGGTATTTCACAACTCAGACGCACCAAGAAAAGTGAGTTCTTATCACCCGTGCAGCCCTAATTCTAGCATCCCCCACCTTTGGAGAGTTTGACTCTTCAGTCAAGGCAAGCATTGTAGCCCATACTCTGAACAGAGGACACCTCCAGAGAGCATCAACCCTCCAGAGAACATCAACCCTCCACATGAAGAAGCAGGAGAGCTGAGCAATTGGCTTTGTACCTCAGTCCTCTGGAAGCCAAAGTGTCTGACATAGGGCCCATGAGAGGTAGCTGATTTATTTCAAATACATTTATGGGGCTCGCATAAAGCTTTAAGATGGGATCAAGTTTAGTTTTGGTTTTGTTCCATTTTCTCATGTCTGTACACTGTACATTTAAATGATTGGCCTGAGCTCAGCAGGTGTCGATCAGGGGAGCCCCTTGGAAGCGAGTGATGCTCCATTGACATCCACCCACCGAGGATTTAACCAGTTCTCTGCTAATATATGTCCTGATAAGCACATTTTTATTTGTGGTTGTAGTAACTGGGGTCTGCCAAGCTGCCAAGAAAAGAATTGCTATCCAGGGGACAGCAAAATGCTGCTATTGGCAAGGTTGTTTTCTACCCCCAAAACAATCTCACTGACTATGAGCAAACCAGAGTACAGGTTGCGGAGAGGAAGGATGGGAAGGGAGGGTGAAAGAGGGCAACACGAGAGACCATAACAGGAGGAAAGAGAGGGGAAAAAAGGCTGGGCATGGATAGAGGGATGTAGAATAGCCCAAAGCAACAAGATGAAGGAGAAGCCAGGCAGAGCTCAGGCTCACCATGCCCCATCTCCTCCTGCTGACCACAGAGGGTCCAAACGGCACTGGGCACTGGGGTCAGGCGGGAGGGGACAGGCACTGTGAAGGACAATGGAATGTGGGGGCTGCAGAGAGGGATGTGAAGGCTTCAGATTTAAAAACAAGTTAGAAACATCAAGATGCGCTTTAAAAGGGAGTCCCATTGCACCAATCAGACCTTGTCCTCCCGGGGCTACAGACACCTCTTTTCCAACCCTCTCTGCTGAGCTTGGGTGCCTCAGCCAGGAAAGGTCCCTGCCAAGCTCCAAGGAGGGAACTGTCTGGGGGCAGCAAGGACAGCTTTTTTTTGAGGGAGCTTCGAACTAGCAAAGGGCAAGTTTAGACGAGAAATTAGGAAGAAATTCTCCCCTGTGAGGGTGGGGAGGCCCTGGCCCAGGGTGCCCAGAGAAGCTGTGGCTGCCCCTGGACCCCTGGCAGTGTCCAAGGCCAGGCTGGCAAGGGCTTGGAGCAGCCTGGCATAGTGGAAGTTGTCCCTGCTCACGGCAGGGGTGGCACTGGATGGGCTTTAAGGTCCCTTCCCACCCAAACCTATCTGTGATTCAATGATCAGCTCTTCCTGAAATGAGTCACCAAACTAAAAACCTTCTTTGCTTTGCTTGACTCTCTGGTGGCACAAAGGCTAGTGCAGCACCTGGAAGGTGTCACCCACAGCCCTGCATACTCACTCCCTGGATGCAGGGATATGCATATTTATATATGAAGATATATGCAGGTATCTAGAGATAGATAGATAAACTTTAATGTACATGTATAAACCTTTTCTCCTCTGCAACCATGGACACGTGTGAGGTGTGACCCAGGCAGCAGGGTTCCAGAGCAGAGAGAAAGGTGAGCCCTGGCAGAGCAAGGACAGTGGGGCAGCACCACCAGCAGTGGCTCAGCCCATGTGTCTTAGCAGGGTCCCCGAGGTAACCACTGAGAGTCTGTAAAGAGACACAGAGGCTGAGAAGTGAGATTGCTCACCTCCCAGACCTGGGGCAGGATGCAGATGCCTCAGATTCTCTATTGCCTACAGGACCTGGTTCTTTGACCAGGCTTTCAAATGGCTGCAGACATTGCTGCCATCCTGAGCCTTTTGGCCATCCAGCTCCTGGAGGCCACAGGAACATCGATCCCACCTGATCCACTGGAAAATCTCATCAGTAAACATCTCCTCTTCCTTTGCTCAGGGAAAGCTGTGGACCTTGACTGGGCTGAAATTTGGTATGGTTTGAAAGACTGATGGGGAAGGAAAGGGTCTCATATGGGCAGCAGATCCAGCAGAATCTCCACAGGTGGGGTTTTTGGAGATGACTGTGCTGCTGATAAATTCTGTAGGCAGCAACAGAACATGACCAGAACACCAAAACCAGTGACGTGAGCTGGTGTCACAGCACTGCCCGTGCCAGGACAGAGGTTTCTCTCCTTGACTGTGACACTGCACTATGTCCAAGTGTTTGGATGAATAGAAGCTGCTGTCCTTCAAATAAAAGCTAAAACAGAAACCCTGGCTCCTCATGGACATCAAAGCAATCAGGATGGTAATGTCTAATCTCAACCTCCTTTCTTTCAGTCTGAAGCCATTCAGCCTTGTTCTGTCACTCCAGATCCTTGTAATCAGTCTCTCTCCATCTTTCCTGCAGGCTTCCTTGAGGTCCTGGACAGCTAGCAGTATGTCACCCCAAGAAGAAGCTGGGGAAAGCAGGAACTCACCACTTGGGTTAAGATAAAACTCAGGGGTGACCTGAAGCTGTAAATCCCATGATCCAGCAATATTCTAACCCAACAAGCTCAGCAGCACCTCTCTTGCTGTGGCTGGTGGAGGCTTCTGGGCTGGGCTTTGCAGGGGAGCTCAAAAGACCCAGGCACACAAAACTCACTGCAGCACCAAGCAAACAAATCCAAACGTGGACTCATGTCTCTCACTTCCTGCACCTGCTTTCTAGGATTCCTCTCTAACTGAGATCAATCCTCAAACATTTTTCTTTTTCTATATGTTGATTTTCTGATCTCTACATACTAGAGATCATGTATGATCATGTAGCTCATACTAGAGATACATGTTATTCCCACACTGCAAGCATTCTTCTGCCATTTTTCTTTCTCAGCCTGGAGAGCAGGAGGCTCAGTTATCTGAAAGATTAGGCAAATACAGAGGGTAGCAGCATTGGCATGGAAGTTGTAGTCCAATCCTGCATGCAGAGGGGCATGGTTCTTCCTGAGCAGGGCTCTGAGACAACTGGCACCTCTGCACTGAGCTTCCCTGCCGGGATGCTCCTCTTCCTTTGTACTTCTGAAAGAGTCTCAGCAAGTCCCAAGGATGCAAGATTGTGGTGCCACGATGTTCAAACCCCATTTTGCAGTGCCAAGGTTCTGGTGACAGCTTGGTGCTCACTTTGCATGCTTCCAGGCTCTCAGGAGGGCCAGCAAATTCGCCACTACTTCCCTTTAGCAGGAAATTCTCTCCTGTAAAACAGTGGCTGCAAGAGACAGCGCGTCCTGGCTGGCTGAGATAAGGCCCTCATGCTAATAAACCAGGCACTCTGCACGCACCAGTGCTGTACTGGGAGCTTCCAGGGCGGCTGAACCCCACTGCAGCCTCCCACAGCACCAATGTGGTCGGGAGATGTTGGACAAACACCTCACAGACCAGAAGGTGCTGCTCCATGTGTGCAGGGCTGGTCTGGGCAGCCCTGACTGGAGGGTGATGGATACCTGCGTGCAGGTGTGTGCAGGAGGGAACAGTCCCACGTGGGAGCAGAGGCAGCACGAGTGTAAATCCCCTGTCTGTGTGTGTTTGCAGGTTCCAGGCGGAGCGGGGAGCAAGTTGAGCGTTATAAATGCTAGAAGGAGCTCACATAATTAATGTTTTTCATGAGACATAATTTATAGACCTCTCCCTTGATGTTTTAGGAGAGTGTAAATATAGGAAAGCAGCCCATAACTTAAAGGCAGGAATGTGCTAATTAAGTGTGCCAAAGGAATGCTAATTAGGAGACGGTGAGCGGGAAGGGCACAGACATAGTCTAATCCCAGGAAGCCTCCCTGAGTCCCTCCATCCTGCCCTGGGGATGCAGTTGCTGCCTGGAGCAGATGCTCCAGCGGGGCTCCAAGACCACTTCACTGAAGGGCTGCTCTCGTCCTACTGGGGGGCAGTCAGGAGGTGACAGGGTGCAGGGCACTGCCATGAGCCTGGTCAACCAGGTCAGCATGGAAGACACTTCTCCCCAGGATTAATAACAGACAGAGTCCAGAGATCCCCTCACCAGGGAAGTTCAAAGCTAAATCCATCACTGGGATTTCAGCCTTTTCCTTAGCAACCCCATTTCCTAAACACCCCCGCATATCCAGGTTTTGGACAACCCAAAGCTTTAGGGAAAGGGAGCAGGGAAGTTCTGAGCTGTGTGCAGCATATGGAAAGGGCTCGGGTTTGTTGGGGTTGTGTTTATCCATAACTGTCCTGAGAAATGAGTTGTTCTTCCAAAGCCTCGTAAGGATGTCCCAGCATTCTCCTGACCAGCTGCAGCTGGACCTCAGCAAGTATCTCTGGGAGCTTTGATGGAGAGGAATTTTCTACCTGGAGTACTGATGAAATCCCCACTCTGAAGACAGTAAGACTCTTTCTGTTGCAAGACACCTGCCCCTGAGTCATCATAGAATCATGGAATGGTTTGGGTTTGGAAGGAACCCTAAATCTCATCTCATTCCAGTCCCCTGCCATGGGAGGGACACCTTCCATTAGACCAGGTGTCTCAGACCCACATCCAGCTCGGCCTTGAACACCTCCAGGGACAGGTGTGCTGTCACCCCTGTCACCCAGCTGGCTCATGAGGAACACTGAAGACTTCAGGCCCCCCTGTTGCCACCCCAGGTCCCCGACCCCTCTCCAACCACAGCAAAGTCCTTGCTACACAAGGACACAGCAGCAGAAGATGTGACACCAGCTGTGTTCTGTACTTGCTGCTGGGGCTTTTCCTTCATTGTGTGCTTCATTTGTCCTTGTGGAAGGGAAGTCGTGGCTGCTCATCCCCACAGCATCACAAGGAGGAGGTGACACCGCCCCGGTGGGAAGAGATGCGAGGCTAAGGCTGCGGCTCCCAGGCCATTGACAGCTGGAGTCACTGAACTACGGGAGAGTCTGCCACGTGCGGCGAGCACCGGGCTCCCACCTTCTGACTGGTTACCAA
The DNA here is from genome assembly GCA_013397815.1 of Aleadryas rufinucha. Classification (NCBI taxonomy): domain Eukaryota; kingdom Metazoa; phylum Chordata; class Aves; order Passeriformes; genus Aleadryas; species Aleadryas rufinucha. The sequence goes on along the minus strand of VZTH01017680.1, from coordinate 35,743 downwards.
ATGAAGCTGCTGAATAATTACCAAATGAGGCTGCTGACTAATTACCAAATAAGACTGGTGACACAGCGAGGCGTTGGACGCAGAGCTGCCAGAGCTGGTTGCAACTCCGTGAACCACAAAGGGGATCAATGACAGAGGGAGCTGCAATTTCCCAGGATTTCAGAAGTGCTATTTTTCCTTCTATTACAACATGTGAACAATGGTCAAGTGCCTTACTTCTCCATCCACAGGCCTCCGAAAAGAAAGAGATTACAAGTGTATCATTAACATCACAGCAGCAAGTCGACAGATTTAATCTGGTGACAAGATGAGTGGCACTGGAATTCTCGCATCTCCCCAGAAAATGAAAAATGGGTTCTGCTTACTACTAGTAAATATTGCTGCTAAGTGAATAAAAATTCAAAAGGAAAAAAGCAATTTTCCTTCTGTTCATATTGTGCTTAGTTCTCAATACACTTCAAGCAAGAGGCTCCCCTGGTTGATGGATTCTTCCTAGATTATATCATGCCTTTGAATTTATATGCCCCAGCTCTTTAAAAGACTGTTTGCCAAGGTCTTTGCATTCCGTGTTAGTCTGGTAACTGCTGACATTTGAAAGATGCTGTTGAAGAAAATCCAAAAGGTTTTTTAAGTAAGAAAAGGATACAGCCCTAGCAGGTAGAGGGAGATTAAAGATTTAGTCAACAGCTGAAATCAAAGTTTTCAGGAAGTGGTAATGTCAGAAAAAGTTTACAAGGCCTAATAGAGGGCTTGTGTGTCATGAAAACCCAAATTAAGTTTGGGTTTTTTCCTCCTAGCACTCCACATGAATTTTTCAAGGCTCTGGCTTCTCTGAAACAGCAGAGCAGCAAGCCAAACACAGCCCGGTGAGAGCTGGCAAAGGCAGAGGCTCTGCTGGGATCAGGTATGGTGAGTGGGTAGGAGGACAGCCCACAGCCCTCCAAAGAACAAAGCGAAGTCCCACATGTGGGCCACTGGATTTGTATTAAATATCTGCCAGAAAGGCTGTTGTCTGCCATCAAACACCGGAAAAATGCAGCAAATTGTCAGGGCTTCTCTTGCTTTGGGTGAACATTTGTAGCCCAAGGCATCATTTCGGTCCCACAAACCACTTTTTATGGTGGCCATGGCTGGTGTGGGGCTCCAGTGCTGACATCAGGTCATGCTTCACCTCAGTGTCGAAGGATGGAGGCAGCAGAGCAGGGCTCTTCACCACCTCTACCACCCCCAGCCTGCACCACACCTGTGGGGCTGAGAGCAGAGATGGCATTCTCCCCCTGTCAGCAAGGGGTGGGAGACATCCCCCAGGCACAAATGGCATGGCCTTGCAGGCAGGACAATGGCACAGACCAAACACGAGGCAGAACTGCTGGATCAGAGCCCATGCTGGTCTGGGTGGGCCAAGGGAGTGGCCCAGCTGGTGATGACAGGAAGGGATGGTCACCATCCCCAGGGCTGCCGAGGAGAGCTGGGCACTGCCCTCACGGGAGGCAGTGACACTGGCGCTGAAGGGTCCCCGTGGACATGCAGGATGGGTGACATCTTGCAGTGCTTGTTTCCAAGAGTGGGTGATATCCAGCCTAGACTGACCCTCCTACACCCACCTACACCCCCTGCCACGGGTCAGCCCCATCACCAGCACCAAGATAGAGCTCTGCCTCACCCTCTGCACAGACCATATTCCTTTCCTTGCAGTCACAGATTCCCTCCCACCTTCCTGCACCGATCCCTCGGCATAATGAATTCACACTCAGAGCAGTTATCACCACCCTGGGTCTTTATTTAAATGCAAAAGATCTTGAGAACAGCTTATTGCCAGAGTGGGGACATCAGTGCTGCCCATGCTCTACACGAAGGCTTTAGACACTCAGAGCGCTCCTGCACAACAGGTGTTGGGAATTGCTCTTAATTTCTGTATTCACTTATTGCTATTTACCTCAGAAGGGAAAAAATTGTGTTCCTTGGCTAGAAAGTCACAGGATAGCAAACCCGTGAGTGTTGTGGCCACAAGGCAGCCATGGCACTGACGAGCAGCACCTGATCTTAACTGCTGCTAACAAAGCCATTACTTTAAAAACTCAGCCAGCCTATTCATGTAATTCTCTATTATGTTCAAAGAGTTGACACTGTAAACACTTCCAGGCTTGAACGATGCCCATTGAAGGCTGCTGCCTACTCAACACTTTTCTTCCTCAATTATCAGAAGGACAGGGAAATTTTGGTGAGGCTTTAGGGTGAGCAGCTTCCTCTCCCCACCTTCCTTGACTCCTGGCATCAGTGCCCCTGTGCCCAGGGATGTTCAAAGATGTGCAGTGATTCACTGCAAGCCGTGGATGTTTATTCATAACCGCCTTCCAGCCCCTTGAATCCCTTGTTTCTAGGTGTCATTTCCCTGCAGTTAGTGTGTGTTATTTAAATCAGTGGCAATGCTGATGGCAGATGAGGAGACCCAGCCAAAGCGCTCCAGTGGCCTCTTACCTAAGCATCTTGGGGAGCTCCGGCTGCAGAGGAACCCCTGTCTTTGATTTCCAGGTAAATATCCCACTGCTGGGATAAGTGAGGGTGAGCCAGCCCAGCCTCACCAGCAGCTCCCAGGTATGGGAGCCACTTGAAGAGATCCAGCTCTTGGAGCAAATCCAAGCCAGGAGTGATTGCTTTTGCAGACAAACTCAGAGCAGTTTTGCCCCGGTGCCAGGACCATGGCAGGTTAGAACAGCTCAGGGTAGTGCTTGGAGGCCTCATCAGCCATGTGGGAGAATAACTGTGAAAGAAAGGGGTGGGAACTGCTCGTGCTTTATCAACAGAGATAACTGGTCCTGAAGAAGAGTTTGGCCTCTCCTACTGGGAGAAGGTGCAGAATGTCCCTGGGAGAGGGACAGAAGCAGAGCCCAAAATAGAAAACATGTGGGACAGTCAAGTCAGTGTCACAAAGTGTCAGAAGTGACCAAGACAAGGCAGCTACACCTGCCCTCAGCACTCTGCAGGAGGGATCCCTTGTCCAAGTATGTGCCAAGCCCAGAGGGCCCCTCACTCCAGCAAAGGCAGAACAGAAGCACATGGTGGAAACCAGCCCCAACCCCACCAGGGGTGGAAAGGAAGAGTTCAGGGGCCCTGAGATTCCAGCAGTTTGGAGGGAGAGTGATGTGCACTCTGGTGCACAGTCAGAGGGTCTCCTGCTGCTGCCCACAGTCCCCAAACCTTTTCACTGTCCCCAGGAATGAACCGTGCTGTCCCTGCCACCCCAAGGCTGTGTTGTGCAGCTGAGTGTGGCCGAGGCTGTGCTGGCCAGACTACTGACAAGAGATTTCTGGTGCTGGCTGATTGTTTCTCTGACAGTGACCCCAAGCCTCCTCCCTGTTCCTTTTAGTCTGGTTAATTGGAGCTGCCCCACTGCCATTTCTTTCCTTCTGCAGCTGGGTAATTGCCAGCGACACCTTTTAAATCACTTTGGGGAAGTTTGATGAAACAAACTAGATAGAAATCAAATTTCAAGTAACTGGTAGGAAATTGAAAAGAAAAATGTTTATGGAGCAATTTTCTTTGATTCCTCGAATGGTAGAAATTGTTACTGTCACTCATAAATTATTAATTTCAATTTGCCCTGTTCTCTTTTCAGGTTGCAGCTCTCCAGGAGCTGGGGCTCTCACTGGAGGTGCCCCAGAAGGCACCTCCCCCATGCACCAGGACAGGGTGTCTCTGCCTTTTGGAGGGGGTCAGTCCCTTCAAATCAGTCCCAAGGGGGCTTTTGTTTGACCACCCTGATAGAGTCAGTCCTGTGAGAAGTGGGCAAAAACAAGCACAGGGCTGGGTACAGGCTGGGTGTTGAATGGAAATCCACCTCTGGAGTAGTTAACTTGGCTGGGAGGTGTTGAGCTGGAAGGTGGGAGGGAAAGTAATTACCAGAGTGAAAGTGGCTCAAGGACTCCTGTAATTATTGTATTTGTAGAATTACTGGAATGGGAGCTAGGAGGGACTCTGGAGAAGCAGATAGAGTCATACTCCTCCCCAGTGCCATGGCACTCGGAGGGACCCACCACCAGAAGTGATTCACCTGGTGTGACAGGAGAACATCCCCAGCAGGGAGGTGAATTGAAAGCAAAACTAATTGGAAAGGACACAACACTGACAGAAAAATAGGAGTCAAAACAGGGAATTTTTCTTTGAGGGCAAGAGCCATAATTCCATAATCAAGTAAGATTTGGTCAGATGCCTGTCTTCCTCAATGATGAAGTGGAGGCAGATATTAGAAATCAAGGAAAAAAGCAATATCTAACAAAATGGAGTGTAGGGGGAAATAGATAACCATTGATTTTGAATTAAAAGTCATGAAGTACAGAAAATTGATATGAGAAGCTACATTCATCAGTTAAAAATGCATAACTTAGGGAATGAATGGCTGTAAGGAAGCAACTGAAATGCTGTGAACAACAAAAAAAACAAACTAGTGCAGAGGTTTTGTTTATAAGAGATGGCCAAACTCTTGGTAGGGCAGAAATGCAGTAGGTGTTTCTGGGCTGCCTTGGTGTCTGTGTCACAAGAGGATGCTGAAAACTCACCAGCATTTTTAAGATCAAGGCAGGTGTTAAACAGCACTGAGGGGGGTGAGTGACACAACAAGCAGACCTGGAGAGGGCTGTGCAAGAGCATCCCTGGTACAACTTGGCCCACTGGGGAAGCTGGAGCATCTCAAAGGAGATGGCAGGGTGGGTGAGGCTCCTTCTGAGCACCAGGCATGGGCAAAGACAAAGGAAAGGGATCCAGGAAGCAGCTGAAAGGAAGCTGGAGGATTTATGCCAATGGATTTTTTTAATGGAAAAGAGGTCTTGTCAGCCTTCGTTTCACTCACCGAGGAGATTCCATGCGTGGCTGCTGGAAGTGGCTGAACAGATGTGATGTGCTCCAGCCTGTGGAATATGCCTGACTCGGAGCTGCACGGCTGATTAGAAACGAGCACTCGGCTGCATCTGGGAGACACACGTGAGCCTGGGAACAGGGAAGAGCCCAGGCAGCAGCCCCTGATGGGGAGCTGTCATGAAATCTGCGTTTCTCATAATGTTTTGGAACAGGAGGCTCAGAGTAGTCAATATTTTCATCAGTGATTCAAACAGGCATATTAAAAACTCATTCATAAAAAATCTGTGGCTGACACAAAGCATGGAGAGCTTGATAAATCCCATGGAGCTCTCAGCAGGGCTGGGGACGGGCTGGGATCTCCCAAGAGTCTGAACCCTGTCTCATGTGCTGTGTTACAGCCCAGTGCTTCAGCAAGGAGTCCTAAAGGGCTGGACATGGGCTCTGTGGGTCACTGTGAGTATGTGGACTGGGGACAGAGGGAGGAGGGCGGTAATGTCACCTTTGTGTGTGCTGAGCCCAGCCTGGCTGTGCAGAGCTGCAGCATTCGGGGGTGAGAGAGATGGGAAATGAGGGACTCGAAAGAGCTCCACATGTCTGTCTTGACAAATTGAAAGTCTGCAGGCTGGCTCAGTCGTCCCACACAAACACCTTCTTGTGCAGGAGATACTTCATGCTGGAAGGAGCTTTAACTAGCAGGGAAATGTCCCAGTTGAGTGGGAAAGGGAAGCAGGCTCTTCCTCAGGTCTCCACCTCTCCTGGGGAGAGATGCTGTCCTGGAGATACTTGAACAGAAAGCGAGTGACACGACTCTGTAGGAGGCCTGAGTGGGTGAAATGCAATGGGCTGTGACTGGCTGGAGACCAGGAAGCCACAAGGATCCTCACTTGAACTTGTGTGTCACTTGTTTTTACTCCCCTGCTTGGAACACTTTGCTAACAAAGATCCTTGCTTAGCAAAGCCTCACCAGTCCTCCAGGACAAACTCCCTGGGGAAACGTCCATATTCCTTAAAGAAATGACTGTTCACCACAGCTTAGAGGCCAAAGCCCCATTCATAACTGCATTTATATCCAAGAAAATAAGGCGTCTTGTGCAGATGCACTCAGGCAAGTCTACCAGCAAGCAGATGGGCAGCCTCCCCAGGCACTTGCTGAAGGCAGTGGCAGCTAAGTAGAGGACTTGTCACCCCAAAATCTCCCCAGGGAGGGGCTGCCCCTGCACTCAGAGTGTCTGCAGGTGGGGCCGTGCCTCCAGAGTCTGCTGCACCCCAGCTGTCAGCAGAAACCTCAGTCAATTAAATGAATTTATCATAGGACAGCAAAGCATAATGCTGCCATCTCTGGATGTGACATCCATGAGAAACCCCCTCTGGAGCCAGGCTGCATCCCAGGGTGAGAGCCTGGGTCAGGGATCCATCAGGTCAGAAGCAGAGGGAGAGGTCGGGAGAGCCTGAAGGCATCAGGACCTCTGGGACCAGCCCAGCTCTCTGTCCTGGAGGCCATTACATGAGACACCAGCTGGACTAACAGTAGGGCAGGAGAAACAGCCTGAGAGAGGTGAGGGGCAGCAGGATGTGTAGCTGTGGGAGCAGCTCTCATCACAGCCAGGATGATGCTGGAGAAGAGACATTTGAGCAAAGATTGAGCAAGGACTAGAATAGACTTAAGAGGTCTCACAGTGGCACAAAAGCCCCTGTGTCTGCATGCTCTGCATGTCGTGCCCTGCCCTGGACTCCCTGCTGGACCAGCCTGGATTTACATCAGAGCAAAGGGACAGTAATGGGTGTCCCTGTCACCAGACAGACCACTAGAATAGTCCATCAGGAATTGCTGCATCCCAGCTCCTGGCCAGGAGGGTACAGTAAGCTTCCCTCTCTTGTGATTGGAACTTCCCAGCTGCTGGGTGAGCCCCAGGCTGGGTCAAAACCAAAACAGATGTGAGTTGAGGCCATGAGATTGAGATAGAAAACAGGTCCAGACGGAGACAACAACCAGAATTCCCCTGACAACCTGGAAAACAATCTCTCCATTACGGACAAGGCACACTGGTGGTCTCTGTTCGCAGGGAGTCAAATGCACTCACCAAATATTTGCAGAAAGCTCAGCTATCAGAGAATTTTCTGTGTTTTTAGCTCCCAGCGGCCTTATCTCCCACAGCAAACAGTGAGTATTCAGCAAAATCCCTCTGCTGCAACCTCCTTCAAGAGCAGCACTGATGTGCCACAGGTGTCCCTGCTCTCCATGGGCCCGGCTTTCCCAGCAAGGATGGGAGCTGGTCCCCACCTCCCTGTGGAGCAGCATCTCCGGCAGCCTCCACACTGGATTTTTGCCTGTAGTCACGTCTTGGTTTTGCTCAGCAAATGTCCCTGTTCCTCCTAGCAGCATCACCTGGGACAAACCTGATGCTGCCCACAAGCAGCAGCCTGTCCTGGTGCCCTGTCCTGGCCAAGGAGCTCGAGCTTCCCTGGGGATGTTCCAGCCATGCAAACTGAGCATGATGGTGCACTGATGGGGTGGAAGGGGTGCATGGCTTCGAGACAACCCTATCCAGAAATCAGGAGTCCAAGGGCACCTGCCATGAAGGAATCTGCGTGTGATGCCCCTCCATGGTCTAAGAGCAATTGCAGATGGTTGAAATCTCAGTTTGTGCTAATGATGTGGTTTAAACGAGGAAAATGGAGCCACCAGAAGAAAGTGGCAGAGCTGAACTCCTCCTGGAGAATGTCAGGCAGAGCCTGGGGCCTGGAGCAGCTCAGCCATGCAGAGAGGTCAGACAGCCCGTGAGTGCTTTTTGGAGAAGGCACAGGCCAGAGGGGCTCGATGATGTGATAAATGATCTCGAAAAGAGTGACTCACAGCATCTGTTCTCCCTGCCTCAAAATCCAAGGACACCCATTGTATCTGGAAAGCAGCAGCTCCCATGGGGAGAGGCAACATCTTCTTGCAGAAGGTGCCTATGGGCCTCCCAGTACCTGAAGACACTTTAGTCTCGGAATTTAGCGAGACAGAAGCAGGTCTTGTACATCTACACTGGTAACAAGATTATTCACTTGCTGCTGAACACAGTAGCAAGTCTGCCAGGTACCTTGGGAGGAAGCCAGTCTCCGGCTCTCAAAAACCAGAATTATCCCTCACATGCAACCCCTGGCTGCACCTTCTCCTGCAGCATCTGGCCATGTCCCCTTCATCCTGGAGGTGAAGGGTTCCAGCAGGACCATGCTCTGAGGGGTGTGGTGACCAGCATCCAACACACTGACCCCTCATATACAGCACCTACAGAGTGACCAGGGCAAGAAGGGTTCCAAGTGCCATGGACACACCCAGCCCGCTGCTGGGGCCAGGCTCACACTGGATTTTGGGTCACAGGCTCCATCCAGCTGGAGGTTTGGAGAGCAGAGACTTGGAAGCAAATGATGACAAAGCCATGTGGCACAAGGGATGGGCCCCTGGCAGAGCCTTCTGCATTACTGCTCACAGCCAAGCCCAGCAGCTCCAGCAGAACCACAGAGTGTTTTGGGTTAGAAGGGGCCTTTAAAGGGCTAGTCCGACCCCCCTGCAATGGGTAGGGACACCTTCCCAGGCTGCTCCAAGTCCCGTCCAACCTGGCCTTGGACACTTCCAGGGATCCAGGGGCAGCCACAGCTTCTCTGGGCACCATGTGCCAGGGCCTGCCCACCCATACAGTAAACCTACAGCAGGAGATCCCTTCAGCCCTGCAGCAGGACCATGTCTCCCACCTTCCCGGAGTGTCCCAAGCTCATGTGAGCACTTTCTGCCCTCTGATGGGAGATGTCTGTTCCCACAACAGGACTGCTCCTATCATGGGAAGTTCCATTTCATAGAGCACTTCCTACCCTAATACTCCTCACTGCTCCCTCTGTCACTCAGAAAATGCTGCTGAGATACAAAAGTGCTGTCAGACATCAGAGCTCTGCCTGCAAGTGTCACTTATTAATTAGTCACCGCTTGGCTACCTTCCTCCCATGCCTGCGGAGGACATTGTCACCCAATCCCTCCCAGAGACACACCCTGGCAGTGCGGGTGGTGTGGGTGGCAGTCCCCAGTCTCCTCACAGCCATCCCTAGGCTCTGGGGCTCTGGGGTTTGCTCCAGGCTAGCCAGGAGGAGCAGGAGGAACAGGAAGAGCAGGTCAGCAGCACCTCCCGAGCTTTGGATCCCGATCACCGCAGTGATTGATCCCGGACTGTGACAAACCAATCAATAAATTCAAATTAAATGACAAAGCCATGACACACAGCAGGGTCAGGCAGGGCCAGCACCTCCTCCCACAGGCATGGGGCAGGTTAATGGAGGCTCCTATTCCTGAGCCCTGCGGCAAGGAAACTGCCCCCAACTGGCACTGTCCTTCAGAAAGAAAGGGAAGAGCCAAATCCAGTGCACAGGGGCTGGAGGACAGAGATGGCATTTGTAGGAGGGGGTGCTCACAGCACAGAGTTGCAGAGTGAGCACCCTCTTTCCCATTCCATCTCATCCACAGGAAGCATGTAGATTCTTAAAAAACTTCTTAAATGAGGAAATGATATTTTATTGCTTCACCTGGACTATCTTTACCTTAAGGACTTGTTTTTCTTATCACTTTTATCCAAAAATATTTGTTCTCAGTGCTAGCTGCACTCATTTTCCTCTTCTAGCACTAAGCCCCCCAGCAGCACTGGCCAGACAGGTACTGGTGATGTCTAACTTCCCAGTCTTCTCTTTGCCCAAGGTTATATTTGCCCCTGCTGATTTCCAGTTTGAGGAGATCGTGAGCATTTCAGGACCACTTTGGAGCAGCTGACCTTGTCTGCACAGCCCCAGCTCTAGGACAGTTTCCCAGCCAGGCAAGACCATGATGATTCAGAAGCCTCTAGCCCTGTGGGTGACTCCTTTGTGGGGCAGTCTGGACCATTGTTGTGCCCAATCCCATGAAAAAAGAAGTGTCCATTTGGACAGTCTGCTGCCTGTGGCTATGGCTTCCAGAGCCAGGTTTACTGAACAGGTCAGAAACCTTGGCCCTTCCACCTCCCCTACACACTCCTCCCATGCCTTCCTTGCCTCCAGCCCAGCTTCACCTCAACCTCCAGCATCCCTGCCAGTGCCCTCCTGCACTGTCCCCCTTTCTCACTCCTGCTCCTCGTCTCTCATGTAGTTCTGGAGCTGCAGCTAGACAATTCCATGTCCACAATTATCCTGGCCAGGCAGGTCACAGGTGCACTGCCAGCACTACCAAGACCTGTTGAGACCACGGCACATCCATCTGCTGTACAACCTGCTCACCCAGGTGGTTGCTCAGCCACTCTTGGGCTGGGGGTAGGGTTTTTTCCAGTTCAGGAGCACCTAAAGCACATTGTCCATTCTCCCCAGGTGTCACCTCCCTGCAGGCTGCAGTCCTTTGTGTGCACACACACAGGCACCTCATGGCCTGAACTTGCCTCTGCCAGCCCAGTTTTTCACTTGATTCTCCCCCTTTCAAAAACAAGGACAGGAATTTGCTTCCATACCTGGGGGCAGTTCAGGCTACACCCCACCTGAAGCTGCAAAGCCCAAGCCATAGATGCATCACCCCTCTGTACCACGGGCCTCCTGCACCCCTTCAGCACCCTGTGAATAATTCATCACATGCCCCAGCCCTCCTCTCTTTCTGTTCTCGAATTAGCCATGAGCAGATTGTGGCTTTCTCGAATGAATTTGGTACTTGGAGTCGTTCCTGTGAACATTTCCGAAGCTGTGGCTCATTTGCAAGCAGTAAATAGCTACAACATGAGCGTCCTTTGCCGGCCGCACCGGGCTCCAGCTCCGGGGCTGCCAGGGAGGGACTTCTTGCCTTCCCACCCAATAGGATACTGTCACAGGAAGCTGCTCCGGCTCCTGCTCCTGCCCCTTGGGCTCAGGGCTATGTGGGGACTCACCAGCACTGGGCTTTCAGCTGGAGGATCACAGGCAGCACAAAACCACTAGTGAGCCTCTGAACACCACACCAGCTCGGCAAGCCTTCTCAGCCCACTCCCAGGCAGGCACATTCAAGGAAAGAGAATTTATAGGCAAGTAACGAGGTGCCAGTTCATCCTTCAGGATGCAGAGCTGTGGGAGACAGTGTCCAGAGCTGGTGTTTGGCAGAGCCTTGTCTGGGATGTGCCTAATCCCAGCAGATGTTTGAAGAGATCTCAAGTAGGCTTATGGCTGGTGAAGAGGGCCTTTGTTTCTCCTTCTCTGTGTATCAGCTGCACCCTTTGCAAAAGTTTGGGGGAAGGCAATATGCACGTGCTCGTCTGCACTGCTCATGCTGCTCATGTGTCCAGGGAAGGGAACAGAGCTGGGGAAGGGGCTGGAGCCCCAGGAGAGCTGAGGGAGCTGGGAAAGGGGCTCAGCCTGGAAAAAAGGAGGCTCGGGGGGGCCTTGTGGCTCTGCACAACTCCCTGACAGGAAGGGGCAGCTGGGGGGGGCGGGCTCTGCTTGCAGGGAACAGGGACAGGAGGAGAGGGAACGGCCTCAGGCTGGGCCAGAGATTAGTTTGTGTTAGACTGGAGATTGGATAAATTTCTGCACTAAAAGGATGGTCAGGCACTGGCACAGGTGCCCCGGGCAGTGGTGGAGTGCCCATCCCAGGAAGGAGGGATTTACAAGATATAGAGATGTGGCACTTGGGGACATGGGTTAGTGGTGAATGCAGTGGTGCTGGGTTAATGGTTGGACTCAGTGGTTGATCTCAAAGGGCTTTTCCAACCTTAAGGATTGTATAATTCCATGATTCCATGTCTCTTCTCAAGCAGGCTTTGCTGCCCACCCTTAGGGCCTTTGCATTGGTGTTCTCCAGGGCTGCAGGGGAGGCTCCCAGCTGTGCAGGCTGGGTCAGCACTCCCTGTGTGGCTACAGCCCCTCTGCTCCACCACTGGGGGATGAAATTAATCTTCTCTTAATACAACACATTTTCATGACAATTCACTAAAGGGGCAAAAACCATTGTCATAATAATGCACTAACTTCTATATTTTTTTCTGATCTCTGACCTATCAGAGAACTGCTGAATTACTTCTCTAATTAGTTTGCCCATTTGTGAGGGATATGACCTTCCTCTCCAGAGAGAAAAGTATAAATGAGAAGTCATTCTTCGAAGGTAATACCGTGAATGCAGCAGTCATATCAGGGATAAACAGGGATACAAAAATCTGCTATTATAGCACATTTTCCTTCAAGACTTAACAAATCTTCTCAATTTCCAAAATGAGGCAAAAAAATTTGAAAGGAATATGAATATACTCTGCTTTTAATCCCAGTCTGGGCCATGTATCAGTTTCAAGAGGGAGTATCTGACTCCAATTTCTTTCATGAATGTGGTCATTAACGCCAAAGAAATTCCCAAATCAAAACCCCCTCCTATATTCCTGCTTGCCTTTGGGCTCAGAAGTGTCACAGAGCTCACCTGGCACCAGCATTTGTTCCCAGTCCTCTGGCTGCTCCTGGCCATGACACCTGTGGTGTTGCTGTGAGTGACCTTCAGGGATGACCAGGAAAACCTCCCCAGCTCAGACTCATTCAAGGTGCTTTTCCCTTCCTCAGCACTGAACGTTTTCCCTTTGAGGACTGCTGAGCATCCCAACCTGATGTTAGCAGGGCTGCCACACTGCAAACAGGCTGAAGCATCTCTTGTGCATAATGATGTGCCTGGATGGGATTATTCCCTGGGCCCTGCACTGGCAGAGGTCACTGCCAGTAGTCAGAGGTCACTACAGGTGACATGGGAGCAGTTCTTTCCCTCCTTGCCTTGAGCCATCCTCATAGGAGACATCATTTTGTGCAGGATGGCAAAGCCCTGTGGTAGGCATGGACATCCAGGAGGATGAAGACAAGGGCACCACACCTGCACCCTGGGAATGTTCAAATATTTGCTACCTTTGGCACAGCTTTATCAAGGAGATTCTGAACAGGCCCCATCCCATTCCTTTCCCAAGCTGTTCTGTGGCACAGAACATCCTTGACCCTGGGACAGGGAAGACTTGCCCAGCTGCTGCCTGCGTCCTGCTCTCACACAGCCCCAGGAGCTCAGGGCCTGGATGGCTGTAGGTGTACAAGAAGCCTCTGCTCCCACCTGAGGACATGGGGAGGGCTGAGCTGGCACCAACACAGGCTGCCGGGAGTGAGGAGTGTCCACTCCCTTCTCCACACTGAGGAAATGACCCCTTTTCTGGAAAGAGAGGAGAAAAATCACTCTCCAGACAGATTGCCTCCTCACTGCTCCCAGCAAGGTTGCCTGCATCACCCATGGCCACCAGCAGCAAAAGGCAGCCACTGCCAGCTCGAGGAACAGCCAGCACCAGGGTGGGAGTGGATTTATGTTCCATGGTGGGTTGGACACCACAGAAAAAACATCTCTTGAGATGAGGCAGGAAAAGGCTCTTGCCAAGCAAGAGCAAGCTCATTGCCAAGGCAGGGGGGCCACAAGGGAGTCAGTCAGTGACTGGGGCGGGTTTAGCTTCCTACCCCAGACTGAGTGCTTCATCCTTGAATAGCACAGGGAATTCTCAGTGTGGTGCCTCCTTCCAGGAAAGTCTCTATGGGAGCACAGTGGGTGCTCACACCCAGGTCTGTCCATTTGGCTTTGTACCATTTCTGCCAGCCAGGAAATTTCCTAGGTAATTAACAGCATCTTGCTTGACCTTGCAAAGAACCAAAAAGCAACTTTTCCCTGATGCTTTTTTGGAGGCAACTGGAACCAGCAGCTGTGACTACCTCAAGAGCAGCCAGGCCCTCTCTGTACTGTCACCTGCATCCCAGCTGCCCCATCAGCTCCCAGCTGACACCCTCTGACAGCTCCAGCAGATGAGAGTCATCAGCAAAGCCACATGGCTTCAGCACAGCCATAGAGCAGGGCAGGCTGAATGGGCTGAAAGGACACGGTCACCTGCCTTTGCCTCTCTTGCCTGCCCAGTCCCATCCCATGTAGCATTTTGCTCACAGTGTTTAGATTCCAAGGGCCTGCAGGGTTGAGAAGGGACACTTGGGTGGGAGGATGTTCCCCAGAGAGAGCCCTGTACTTGGTGTAGCTGGAGAAACTCGTGCCTGCTCTCATGTCCTGCCCACCCTCACGGCCACATGTCTGGTGCATGTCACATCATGCCATGTCATGTCATTCATGTGTCTCCCATGTCAGGAGCAAAGGCACCAAGGGATCTGTCCCTGGGGCAGTCTGCATGTGCGTTAGGAGATAAGGACCCTCTCCTACCTCGGAGACATCAGAGCAATGGTCACAGGGCCCCTCACATCTTCCCAGACTCTCCTACTCCCCTGGCAGCCCAGGACCACCCAGCTCAGTATCTTTTTTCACCCCCTCCCAGTGAACCCTGGAGCCAGGAGAGGACCCTGCTGGAGGAACAGGATCCTACACATGAGACCAAGACCCAGATAGTTGCTGTGTCCCCACTGATCCTCCTGGCCAGAAACCTGAGCATCCCCAGAGCACAGCAGGAGTAGGAGAATGGAGGGATTCACCCAGCTCTTCAGAAACCAAAACACCGGATATGGGCTGAGTGTAGAGAGCATAGCCCAGGAATCTGAAGCTGAGCTGTGAGCAGCAGAATGAGCAAGTTAGCAGCAGCAGCAGTGAGGTGGGGGTGGCTGGGCAGCAGCAGAACAGAGGTGCAGAGGGGGTGGTCCAGCCCAACTTGTACAGATTGTGGAGCTCTCATCACTCCTGGAGAGCTTTTTATTAAGATGTAAATAAAACCATCTCTGCAGCCTGGAGACGTGGCCATTTGGATGGCACCTTTGGACCTTTCTCAGTGACATGGCCTGGCAGCCCCTGTTCCTATTGGGAAGGTACCATGCAGACTGGAACATGTTCCAAGCACTGTAATTGCCCAATAAAACTGTGTTTCTTCACCATCCAGTTGAATTAGTGCCTGCAATATGTTTGAAAGCTTTATAACCCTGTTAATTGTGAGGCAGTAACAGGAAGGGGCATTATGGCTTTAGGAACACAAGTTGCATCTGTATTTAATGATACTAAACCGTAAGAAGCCTCCATTCGAATAAAGCAGTGGCTGCTGTAGTGCCTGTAAAAGTGATGATCGCTGTGTTCAGCAGAGATGCTGAGTTTGGGTGCAGCAGGAGCAGGGACACAGTGCCTGGGGCAAGGACACTGCCCAGATCCTGCAGCCATTCCTGGGGCAAGGACATTGCCTAGCTCCTGTGGCCATTCCAGTCCATAGGGCTGAGAGTACCCCCCCTACACCGCAGAGACTCCTCTATATGCCTGCTGTGCACACAGGCTGTTATCCCACAATTCCCCAGCTAATGGTGTCCCATGTCCCTTTGAAGGGAAGGACCACCACCCCCATTCTGGCCACTGGACAGCTCACACCTTCCCTGCAGGCTCCCACCACCATCCTACCCACCCAGAAAACTGGGACTGGGGACCTGCCCATGCCTCTTCTCATACCTGGTGTGGATGGAGAAGCTTCTGTGGGAGTAAAAACCAGAGCATGAGTGTTCCTAAGTGAGACGCGCTCTTCATTTTCATTAGAAGGACATGGATTTGGGGCTGGGAAGGGTCCAGGGCAGCAGAGCACTGAGAACAGCCCATGGTGATGTTCATGGACTCAGCAAAGTCCTTGCTTGGCACCTGCAAATGATTCTTCTTGGGAACCTCCCCTTTGTCTAGTCCCAGGAGCATCTGGAGTAGCCCCAAATGGAATAGGGATGAAGAAGCTGTTGGTGATGTTCTTCAGCTCATCTTTTGGATCTAGCTTCAGGGGACATGAGAGAGTTGAGGGGCAGGGACTGCACAGCATCTCCCACACCTCAAAAGCTGTTTGGAGATGTATCTGGGCTCATTCTTGTACTTGCAGGAGGGAATTTCAGCTGTGTCATGGATCCTCCCATTTCATGGATCTTACCCCAGAGAGTCCAGTTCACCAGGCAGGGCCACTGATCCAGCACAGCACCTGGTGACAAGGACAACCCAAGTCAGGGGCAGATGGCACAGAAGGACCCACCAAGGAGGGCAGCTGTGGCTGTGGCTGATGGCAGAGGAGCTGTGGTCACTTCATTGGGTCTTCACAGTCCATCCCACCTGTATGTGCACCCACCTGTACAGGCACTGTGCACCCCAGTGCTTAGACAGATGGGGGTACCACCAGGGCAGCAGGGCCTGGAAGGGCTCAAGGCTAGTGGTGGCCATGGACAGAGAGCTACAGCCCCATGATGAAGCACAGAAGAGCAATCCAGGGACACAAAGAAGGTCCCGGCCAGTGGCACTTTTTTGCTTCCAAGCAAGAGCAATCTTGCTCCTTTAGGGTCTCGGCCATCCCTGGAGCAATCATGGGGCTGTGTACATCAGCTCTGAGACACCCACACCTGCTGAGGGTGACTATTTGTGACCAGTCTGGCATGTCCAGCGTGACTCATGAGCCTCCAACAGGATCTCAGCAAGCAGAGGACCAAGAGCCAAGGGACAAGAGCCAAGGTCAGGCCAAGAGCCCTGACTGGATGGAAACCCCTGAGAGCACCCTCCCCTACAGAGCAAAAACCTTGGCCCTGTTCTTTGGGTGCAAAGGGTGAGTATTCAGCACCTGCAGGAGTGGGTGATGGGCAGGTGACAAGCCTGTGACTCCTTCCATGTTGTGTTTGCAACTATATCAACTGTTGAGATTAATTCAATGTGCAGCAGGGAAGTGAGTTGCCAGTGAATTCATTTAGAATTAGATATGAAATCAATGGAAAATTAATACAATTAAGTTTCAAATTGTCATTTAATAAAACACCTTTTTGCAAGCAGAATATTAAGTGAGACATAAACACTGCAACACTGCTGGAATGTGCTGCTCTCAGCCAGGGAGGAGTTTGTGCCCAGGAACTGTGCACACACATACCCCTCCACCACTAGAACTCGTTAGACAGACTCTAATTATATATTTATAGTTTACTGAAGTTTCAGCTAATTGCATGATGCCTCTCAGAAGGTGCTGCAAGGCCCTGCTGCTGTTGTAGGGTGTTGGTTGTTACTGACATACCTGTAGCTGAGAGTGCTCAGCAGATCTGCAGAGCAGCACAAGCCTCAAATCTCCCTGCCTGACACATTAACTGCATGCAGGGACATTTCCACTGATAGTTCAGCCAGAAAAGGAATAGAAAATACCCCAATTGCTAGTTCCTCTCATGGATTTGGAGAGAAATTGCCCTGATTTTCCAAAGTGATGTGCACATGCCAAGCCTGGAGCCCATCCACGAGAGGACGGTGATGGGACACCAGTGGCTGTACCCAAAACTGCTGCAAGACCATTCCCAGAGAGTTTTCTTGGGCCACGGTGTGAGCACTGTTTTTTGGGGTGAACAGGCACCAGGAGAGATGTGCAGGAGGAACTGGAGGTGCACAGGGACACATGGCTTCATAGGGATGAGGACATGGGCTGGGCCAAGGGAAGGAGATGTGGAGGAAGGATCACAGCCCCAGCAGCCCCCACACACCTCAAACATGCAGGATTTAGCTCACAGCATCTCTCAGCCCCCCTCTCAACTGACCTCAAAGCACAGTAGGGCAGAGACCCAAGGCTCCCTGACAGCTCCTTGGGAGGAGATTGTCAGTGGCACCAAATCTGATAGATCCTTAATTAAGCTGCTCCTGCACATCTTTTATTTCTGGTCTGACTCATCCTAGTGACTGTGTGTACCACGGGCTCTCCTCTATATGCTGCTCTCACCCAAATTCCTGTCTCTCACCAGCGCCGCTCTCCCAGAGAGAGGGCTCCTGCTCAGCAGGGAGATCACTGGGGCACCTGCCCCTCACTGCCCAGGCCAAGGCAGCTTTTCCAGCCACTCTGCCCTTCCTGCAGCTCTCTTCTGTTCATCTCCCACTTCATCAACAGCCCTGACAAAGTGGAGATGCCATCCTCAGCCATAGGATCCAGTCACCCACTCAGAGCTGGGAACGGCACCACAGGGACTTGGCATGAAGCTTGACAGCTGCAGTGAGGAAGGGAAGGTAATTAACAGCAATTGCTTGCTTGAAAGATGCACTAATGAATCTCACTTGCACAGCCTGTGCAGGGCCCTGAGCTGGCAGGGA
The DNA here is from genome assembly GCA_013397815.1 of Aleadryas rufinucha. NCBI lineage: Eukaryota > Metazoa > Chordata > Aves > Passeriformes > Aleadryas > Aleadryas rufinucha. The sequence goes on along the minus strand of VZTH01017680.1, from coordinate 17,832 downwards.
GCACCTCGGACTCCTGTGTGAGTGGGAGAATAAACCCACACAGGTCCTGCTGGATAGAGATCAGCACCAAAATGCATTCAGCATTTCTGGAAGCAGGAATTCAGAGCCCTCTCAGAGCCTGTCTGTGATCACACACCCCCAGCCTGGTGTGTGCAGTGGAACCACACAGCAGCAGGACCCCACCCTCAGCATCCTCCAGAACGGCAATAAAAATACAAACTGAGACTCAGGGAAGCATCACCACTGTTGCGGGCTTATTACACGAATCCTAGAAAGAGTTGCAGCTAAACATTATTAGGTTAAAATAAAAATAAAATGCATTCTAGAAAATGTTTTGAAATTTATCATGTAATTAAGCTATTAATTTAATGGTCTTACTTATTTGGATTGGAAATTCACACAGGTCCTCATCTCACTCCCCTTACGGAAAAGCATGCTCATGATACGCAGTCATTATGCATTTTCATAAACATTTGATGAACAATAACTGTGAGAAACATAAAATATTGGTTTTGTCCTTCAACTGTAATGGCCATATGGAGACGAGCTGTGCCTCCGAGTCAGCAGTTGTGGCACATCCTCATTAATAACAACACTTGCTATTTTTACTGTTTACAGCACAAATGCAGCCCTTTAATGGGGGAAGAAGGGTGTAATCTGTAAGGCCTTAGCAGTGATTTGTATGAGAGCTGCTGTGCCCACATTCCTCTGTGATTCAGGGTGAGCTATAATTACTCAGTATTCTGGACAGCTCTTCTACAAGATGTCAATTTATGTGTAAGCAGAGCAAGGCGGTGGCTGGAGACATCTCAGGCCTCTCCCCTGCACACACACACAGAGCTTCCTTAGGTTTGCAGAGAAAATATTTTCCAAGGCAATGGAGTGAGGTGCTGCCCTGGAAGCAGGGCTGCTGGAGCTGATGGCTGAACAAGCACATCGCCTCGGTGGTGGCCAAGGCATCTTTGCCACACATCACTGGCTTCCACAAGCACCTCATTCTGCTTGTGCTCACCAGGCTGGAGATGGAGCACTCCCTTGACTTCCCGTCACTTCAGCTGCCCCATGCTCATTCCTACTCCTGCTCAGTGGCTGACAGGGTGCTTGGCTGACCAAGGTGCTGCACTCTGAGGAGAAGAGGCTTGGCCAGGGCAGGTGATAACCACCATGCACAAGGTTTGTGCACACACAGAGTGCTCTGGGAGAGCTGCCAGCACCAGGGGAGGTGGCTGGCTCTGGTCTCTGCTGCCAACAGGCTCAGCTCAGGTTTGCACCAGGCTGAGCAGACTCACAGATATGTCCAGCCTCAGCAATAGAGGCTGGATGAGATCACTCCAGCTCCTCCACTTCTAGCTGCAGCTCCCAGTGCCCCAGGAGGTCCCAGTTGTGCCAAAGACAGGAGCCAGGACACTTGTGCTGCCCACAACACCCTCCCCTTGGGCTGAATTTTACCACAAGCCTAGAGTGCAGGGCCGGGAGCCTTCCCCAGCAGGTTCCTGTGGCAGCTGTGTCTGCACCTGCTACCCGCAGCAGTGCTTGTAGTCTGAAAAGAGACACTTCAGACCACAGCCATCCCTTGAAGGTGATTTTCCCTGTGGCCCAGAGCATCCTCAGAACCTGAGGCAGAGCAGCTCTGTCCTGTGAATAAGCAGTTATGCACCAAGGATCCCCCTGGACCAAATTCTTCCATTCAATTCTAAGTCTGAGGAGAGATGTAGTTTGCACCAGAACTGCTCCACAAATCAAGAAGGCAGGAGAGTAACCAAAATCACAGCAAAATGTGCCACCTGCTGTTCCCCCTCCCAACAAAACACCCAGATCTCCTGTCCCAAGGAGGCTGAGGAGCATAAAATCACACACCAGGAGTCCCAGGCTGCGGCAGGAGTGGGCAGGAGAGCCTGCAAAATCTGGGGATGAATGTGCCAGGGCTTGGATGCATCTGTCTCACCGTGCAAAGCATTAATGAAGTGTCTCCCAGGGCAGGACACAGATTCAGACACAACACTTCCCCTTCAGCACTGAGTCCCAGGCCGATGTCGGCCCCACGTGGATTTATGGCTCCCTGCACTCGTAAATGTCAGCACGGCAGTGATGGATGTGGGAGCTGGGAAGCGCTCCCCCAACTTTGGGAGATTTCTTTATTTTTTTCTGATCTTTTACAACAACCATAAACCAGCTGCTGATTAGTGATGGGTCTTAAAACTTTAGGCAAAAGCTGTTGAAATCAGCTTTAAGTGCTAAGCTTCTCCCAAAGCAGAGCAGCTTAGAGTTTCCCTTTTGAGGTCACACATGTGATGTGTGGCCCTCTGAGCCACTGCTGTTTCCAGAGCAGGACTGGGCAGCCCTCGCAGCCCACTGGGTCAGGGGCCAGCTCTGCCCTGCCTGGTGGCACAAGCAGCAGACACCCCCAGACAGGTCCATGCTTGTGTCCCTGAGTCCTGCATTGTCCAGTCTGTTCCAGACAAAGGGCAGAGCTCACTCTTGTCTCAGACCTTGGCAGAGATGTGAGGGGCAGGACAGAAGGACAGCTCACAATGATGGGCATTGCCGCCTCTCCCAGCAGGGCAGAGTCCCCTCCAGCATCCCTCTGGGCTGGCACGGTCCCCATGGGGACTGGCCATTGCTTCCCAGTCTTGATCCAGTGGTCACAGATGATGGGCAGAAACAACAAGGACGTGGAGTGAAAAGGGCTGTGCTGGGAGAACCTTCCCAGCAGAACAGTCCCCACTGCCCCAGGACATGGCAGGCCTGGTGATGACATTTTTGTAGCCATCAGGCTACTGCAATCATGTTTCCTGAGGTATTCATTAAGTATTGATTGCAGAGGCCACAAACTTGCAGAAAAATTTGCACAAAACGACACAGAACATAGTTTCACACTTTGGGATGGGAAATTGTCTTCTGGTGCTTCTGACTGCCCACAGTTTCTAGCTTCCTTCCACCTCCCAGCCCATGGCTGAGTCCTTCTCCCCATCCCAGTCTCCAGCTGACCTTCCCCTGGCTGCTGCATGGGGCTGCAGCTGCGGCCTCTCCAGGCTTCCACAGCCCCTTCAGATGTGCTTTGGACTGTGCACCCCTGCCTCCTTGGAGGTGCCTCCAAGGGTTTTGCTGGATACACAGTCCCTTTTCCCACTTCCCACTGTTACAGGCAGCAGACTGTGGTGGGTTGGCTCCGGATGGACACTAGGTGCCCACCAGAGTCTCTCCATCACTGCCCTCCTCAGCTGGACAGAGGACAGGGAATATAACAAAAGGCTTCTGGATTAAGATAAGAGCAGGGAGAGATAACCCATCCATTACCATCAGAGGCAAAACAGGCTTGACTGGGGAAAATATGATTTATTGGCAGCCAAATCAGAGTAGGACAATAAGAAATAAACCCAAATCTTAAACCTTCCACCCATCCCTTCTTTCTTCCCGGGCTCAACTTCACTCCTGATTTCTACACCTGTTTCCCCCCAGCAGTGCATGGGGATGGGGTTGCAGTCCCTATCACACATTGTCTCTGCCACTGCTTCCTCCCCTCACTCCTCCCCTGCTCCAGTGTGGGTCCCTCCACAGGGTCAGTCCTTCAGGAACAGGCTGCTCCCATGTGGGTCACTCACAGGGTCACAAGTCCTGCTACCACTGTCACCATTGGGCTCGGCCTTGGCCAGTGACAGGTCCATCCTGGAGCCAGCTGGAATTGTCTCTGCTGCTCATGGAGGAGGCTTCCAGCAGCTTCTCACAGCAGCCAACCCTGGAGTCTCCCTGCTACCAAAACCTGGCCATGCAAGCCCAGTTCATGGATGGGTGGATGGCTGGATGGCTGGATGGATGGCTGGATGATTGTACTAGTTTGAAAGCGAACCAGTGAGAGACTCGAAATCAGAACTACAATTTAATAGGAAAATTAAAAATAAATGCAATAGTACAAGAAACACTGACAGAGTCAGGACACAGCCTGACACCCTGTTGGGCAGGGTGGTGGTAGCAGTCCCATTGAATGGTGGCTGCAGTCCTCCTGAAGTGATAGATGTGGTTCTGTTGAAGTGGTGATCCTGTAGAAGGGTCTGGTCTTCACCTGAAGGCCCAGTGGTAGCTCTTGTCCTCTGGGAACCCAGTAGGTAGGGCTGAGTGTGGTGTTCCAAAACTCAGATTATATCCAGGTGGGAATGCTTGGCTTCTCGCCCTCTGGGTAGAGCATCTCACAATGTGATGATGTAATTTTATGGCTCATACAGTGAGGCTTGGTGGCTCATGAACAGAAAAGTATCTCTCCGGATGGAGTTACCAGGGATGTGTCATGAAAGAGACAAAGAACTCTGCCCCACCTGGTTTAAACAGATGGTGATAGAATGCATACTTTTGGTTACATCTTACATTGTAACCTAAGACAATGATGGATGGATGGATGGATGGATGGATGGATGGATGGATGGATGGATCCACAGATGGATGGATGGACAGAGAGATGATGGATGGATGGATGGATGGATGATGGATGGATGGATCCACAGATGGATTAATGGATGGATCCATGGATGGATGGATGAAGAGATGAGTGGACAGACTGACTCTAGCTAGAGAACAAGTGTGGCATTTTAGGCACATTTCCTGTGGTGATAACCACTCTTTAACCCACCTCTCCTGCCCTCCCACTCCCTATTCCCATTACACATTCGGGTTCAGACCTGGCAGGTCCCCATCACTCTCTCCACTTCCCTGCAGGATCACTGCTTGGACCATCTGTCCTGCATTGGACTGGGCACATTCCCTCCCTGCTGCTGCTTTTCTCAGGAAGAGAAGTTAGTGAAGATTTATCATGGCACTAAACCTCAAATCAAGCACATCTGAAAGAAGAACAATTTATTCATCAAAATATAGCTTCATTTTATCTGCAATTATTCTCAAGTTAAGACTCCATTCAGCAAGCATTTGGCTGAATAAACAGCAATTCTTTATGTCTAAATCATCCCATTTTGACATTCCATCACAAAAACAAATGCAGGAGGACGTAGCTCACCCAAAGATCATTTGGAAAGTTCTCTGGATACTTTTTTTATTCCAAAGTGCTGTTCTGGGGTGGTAGGGTGGGGGCAGCTCTTCCATCCTCTGACCAGTATGCAAGGGCCAGTTGGGTCCTGTGGGGCAGAGCCATCACCAACAGCGGTTCATCGGTTTTGAAATTAAAAGAGAGAATCCAAAAAAAGACAGGTGGCTGCACAAACATGAACAGAACAAACTCAATGGGGATGCTTTTCCACCAGCAACATCCCTCAGGAGGGCATCCCAAGGAAAAAATCAGACTTACTGGACTGGGGGAAGTTACTAAAAGAGAGTATATGAGGTGCACAGCTGCTAAACTTCCTGCTGCAGAGGAACCACAGGACAACAGTAAAAGGCCAATATTGCTGCATTAGGAGCACTTTAGTGTCCTGAAAATCAAAAAGGAATCCTATAAAAATGGGAATGAGGGTATAAGGATGAGTATAAAGGGAAAGCTCAAGCACATGGGGGCAGAACGAGAAAGGGTAAGGAGCAGAGAGAGTTACAGCCAGTGACAGGCATAAAAGGAAAGGAAATAAGTTCCAGAAATATACTGGAAGTGCAATGAAAAGAAAAAAAAAGCCAGCATTTGTGTCTTGTGATGGAAAGAAACAAAGGGATGACACAGAGGCACAAACAGTGACTTCCTCACCGTGGCTGCACAGTGCAAGCCTGTAACCAGTGCCCAGAGCCATCACCATTAGCAAGAGAAGCTCAGTGCATTGAATAGACAGGGGTCAAGAGAAATCACCCTGGAAAATGTAAGCAACCTCTGAACAATTAGCAGCAGATTGTGACAAATTTTGAAGGCTTAGGGGATCCTGGGGAAGTGCAGAAAAAGCACTTCTTCTGTGAAAAATAAAAATACATAAATAAAGGAAATTAGGAGTTTGGGGAGTTATAGATCAGCCAAGCTGGCTTCTGTTCCTTGAAAAATTTTGGAACAAATTATTGAACAATCCATTTGTAAGTACCAATAATATGATAAAAATAAAGGATAAAAACCAGCCAACACAACTCTACCAGGAACAAATGATGTCAGGGTGATCTAATTTCCCTCTTTACCAGGGTATTTGGTCTGGTGGAGGAAGAAACTATGGATGTGATCCATTAGGCAAAGCCTCTGGTTCGTTCCCAGGAACAGGCAGGGAAGTACAATCTGAGTGAAAACATGGGAGGTGGGTAAAACTGAGAGCAATAGGTGCTCCAAGCATAGCTCAGGGGCTGAGAGCAGGGGCAAGGGGGGTGGCAGGTCTGCTCTTATGGTCTGGATGCCTATTTTCCTACAGCATGACTGGTGGGCATGTCCAAATGCAGGGGTGACACCTCTGTGGATTCCCAAGACACCAGGGACCTCCAACCCCTGACAGACACTCAGTGGTGCCAAGTTTCCCTTGGGAGGGAGGGTAGAAGCTTCTTCAAAACATCTGCAAGTTAAAGCAATTCCTCTTAACTGGACATTTCAGGTGATGGGAGGTGCATGGCTTTGAGTAAAGCCCTGTTAAATAGATATAGATATAGATACAGATGAAATAGATATAGATAGATATGGATGATGATATGAAACATACCATATAGATGAAACATACATATTCCGATGAAAATAATCTATTATTGTTATTTAATTCTGGTTCGTGCCTTGCAGCCCCACTCTGAAGTCTCCTGGCTGTTAAGCAATGACCAGCAGCAATGTCAGCTCTGTGACTCAGCCCTGGGGCACCCAAGTGGAGCCTCAGGAAGCTGCCCTGCTGCAGGATAGAGCTCCCAGTTCAAACCAGTTCAGCATAGACCACCAGGAACCACCCTCACCCCAGAGAGCAGAGGGGTGAGCTCCAGCCCCACCTCCTCATCAGAGCAGACGGTTCCAGAAGAGCCCCACAAATGCTCCTCTCTGGGCAGCCCAAAACAACAAAAAGTGTTTGAACCCACCCTATGACCTTTGCTTTCCTCCTTCTTTTCTGCCAATACCAGAGAAAATACCCCATTTTGAGAATAAAATAGTGCAGAAAAATAAAATGACACAATCTTGGAGTTCAGTGTCATGCACAGCCCCTCAGCCTGAAGAGGTTTGACAGTTTGTACTGGGGGGAAGGTGTGATGCTGCAACATTTCTTTGCAGAGGAAAAAAAGAAAGAAAGAAAAAAGGATGGCTTTTATTTTTAGAAGTTTTAGCAGCCAAATTGTTGTCAGGCCGTCTGTGCTCTGCTGAGCAACACACAGTGTTGGCTATAGCCAAGAAGAGCTTTCTCACAGAGCAAAATGTCGTAATAAAACCAGGTTTCATCAGAATCCAAGCACCCTTCATGTAAAGAATTGCAAATTGAAAAACTGTATATTGTTTATCATCTTTTTTGTTACCATGATCCGCTTATAGGTGGAGAAATATGAGACTGGGCCTGAATTGCTGTTTTATTTGGTAACATGCCACATTTCCCTTTGGTGTCCTGTGGTGCTGCTGGACAGCTAAAGGAGATCTGGAACTTAAGTTCTCTTACATCTTCTACCACCACCCAGCTTTTCCCCTTCATTGTTGTCCATCCTCTGCAACTAGAGATGCTTCCAAAAGAAAACAAAACTGGATTCTTATTTCTCTTTGCCCTCTGGCCTTGGATATTTGTCTCCTGGCCTTGGACATTTGTCCCATTGTTCCAGGGTTCAACAATCTCATGACTGACTCACAGCACTCTGAGGCTGGGGAACCTCTGGAGATGTGGGAATTTTGCTGAGCCTGTCCTTGACACCAACACCTACACATGTCTCAGGGAGAATTTGTTGCTTCGGATTCCTCATAAATGCCAAGTCAGTGTGTGATGAATGGGCTGGGAGCTCCTCCCAGGATCTCTCCACAGCTGCTCCCAGGAGCAGCAATAAAACTCCACTGCCATTTGGGCCAGGATGAGGTGTATGGGGGACAGCCTGGAAAGGAGCCTTTTTGGGGAGCCCTGCACCAGCCAGGCACCCCTGGGGCAGAGCAGGGACAGGGCTGATGGACCCACCTTGGTCTTGCTGGGCACTGTTCCATGCACACATCCCTTCCTCGTCCCACCCTCTGGACATGTGTGTGCCCCAATAAACACCTCCTGTGCCCAAATCCCGTTCACATGCACCTCCAGGGATACACACACACACCCTGCACAGCCCTGCGTGTGCTCACCCCTGCTCCCCAGCACCCCCCACCATCCCACACGGGCACTTGGCGCTGCTGGGGCTGGATGACACCACACAGGGGAGAAGGGCTCATTCAGAGAGCTGCAGCAGGAGCCCTGGTGGGGGTAGGCAGTGAGGGAATAGATGCGTCCATCCAAGGGCAGCCTTAGCACCACCCACCTGGGACACCCACCTTGGGGTTCCGTGGGGACCTTGTCCAGTCCCTGACACCTCACAAATTCCACCCACACTATGGGAGAGCTGAACACCCCTGCCCACTGCTCACCCTGCTGCCTGAAGAGCCCGGGCTCAGGCTGGAGGATGGACATCATGACATCTCGGCCAGAGAACAGCCGGATAACTGGAGTTTTCAGGAGAACCGGTGAACCCCCAGAGCTGTGCTGATGGAGGGGTGGGAGGACAGCAAAGCAGAGGCTGCAGGAGCCTGAGGGGCTGAGGCGGGACAAATTCACGGGAGCAGCCGCTTCCAGAGCGGGCCAAACCCTGGGCTGGGGAGGGACACACCCAAGGGAAAGGAGCAGGGACAGCAGGACGAGGCCGCGGTGCCCGATGGCAGCCGGAGCTCGCGGTGTCCCCACGGTGTCACGGGGCCCGGCCCGGGCAGCTCCCGCAGCGGGGCTGCAGCGCCACCCAGCGGCCGAGAGGTGCCCCCGCCACCTCCGCGATCTCCCCGCTCCCGTCATGGAATCCGGAAATGCTTCAGGGACCTTAAAGCCCATCCAGGGCCACCCCTGCCATGGGCAGGGACACCTTCCACTATCCCAGACTGCTCCAAGCCCCAGCCAGCCTGGTCTTGGACACTGCCAGGGATCCAGGGGCAGCCACAGCTTCTCTGGGCACCCTGGGCCAGGGCCTCCCCACCCTCCCAGGGAACAATTCCTTCCCAGTATCCCATCTAGCCCTGCCCTCTGGCACGGGGAAGCCATTCCCTGTGTCCTTTCCCTCCATCCCTTGTCCCAAGTCCCTCTCCAGCTCTCCTGGAGCCCCTTTAGGCCCTGGAAGGGGCTTTGAGGTCTCCCTAGAGCCTTATCTTCTCCAGGTGAACACCCCCAGCTCTCCCAGCCTGGCTCCAGAGCAGAGGGGCTCCAGCCCTCGGAGCAGCTCTGTGGCCTCCACTGAACTCTCTCCAACAGCTCCACCAGCACACCCAACCCACAGCCAGCCCCTGTTCACCCTCCTGGCTGCTCCCAGCTGTCCCCTCAGCACAGGACAGCCAGGAACCACTGCCACCACCATGTGCTCCACCCAAAATCATGTCCCAGCTGAGCTGCTGTCTCAGGTGGGTGATGTGACCCAAGGAGGGGCAGGAGCATCTACTGAGGATCATGTCTGCATCATGATGCTTAAAGCACCTCTGCTCCAGAACAAAGGCACATCCACCTCCCCAGGGATGAGCAGCCCCTTCCTGACCATGCACAGGTCTTGGTGTGTCTTTGGCCTCTCATCATCCTGTTGATGAAGGAACACAGCAAAGCAGGGAACAAGAGACCTGCACAGGCAGGTTGTTGGAGCTTTATTTCTGTTTCTGGGTAAGAAACACAAATCCATTCTCTCCAAAATCCAGGGGAAAGGAGATGCCACAGTGCTCCCTGGAGGGAAGGAGAGGACAGCAACCCCACATCAAATCAGGTAATGACTTCTCCAAACTTAGAGTGGAGCAGGTTCATCTCTCATCTTCAACTTGCTTTTTTTTTTCACCTTGAATTTGCTGCCTTTCTCTTTATTGGAAAAACAAAATACCCAAAGCATAAGGACATCCTTTTAGTAACAAAAAAAAAGGTTTAAACCCTTGTAATGACTCAGATCTAATCTCCTTGTTTCTCCACAGGTAAATTTTGAGGCCTTTGGCCTCAAAACTAGGGGACTTCCTCAGTGATACATGGGGTCCCCATGGAGTGCTGTGGGGTCCTTCCTGGTGCACAGGAGCCCAGGACTCAGCGCAGCCCATGAAGGTCCTTCTGCAGAGCTCCTCAAACCTTGCAGGGATGGGTTGGCATCCTCTGGCAAGAGCTGAGTGGAAGAATTCACAGGAGGGAGATGGAGTCACAGCAGTCTCCAGCATGTCCCTTGTTAAAAGCAGCCTCATGTGCATCCCAGAGCCAGCCAGCAAAGCAAAGACACAGAGTAGCTCTTTGCTTTTGGTTTCCAGTAACCAGAGCTTGCAACAAGATCCCAGCTCCTCATTTCCATCAGGTGATTTATCTGGGCTATGTCAGGGTTGTTCTGGTGCTACCACAGATGTGCAGCATCTGCTGTGGACAAGCAGCCAGAGGATCAAAGCCTCTGGGCCACCTCTGGGAGTGGGGTGGGCTGAGGGACAGCCATCCCCACAGGATGCAAGACCTGCAGTTTCTGCTTCTGAAATATCCACAGCTCCAGAGACAAAAAAAAAACCTTGGGAAAACCCAAAGAAAGTCACATGTGGTGGTGGTAACATCACCTCTTACACTGGCAGAGCCTGACCTGGCTGAAGCAGAGCTGCAGAGAGGGTCTCCAAAGCACAGAGCAAAAATGTCAGTGCAAGGAACAACCTTCGCTGGGTCTCTCTGCCAAGTCCCACCTGGATTCACTCCAACTTTACCCTTTAGGCTTGAAATTTTCCATCCCGGAGTATTTTTCTTTCCAAGTTCCAGTGCGAAGAGCCATAGCCAGAGGGAAAAGAAACTGGGGCAGCCAAACAGCCCAAGATCTGCTGGGGGGATGCTGCACTTCACCAGCACATGAGGCTTTGGAGAGAGAGCTCATTTTTCCAGCTGTATCAAGAGCTCTAATGAGAGAAGATTACTTTGGCCTGCATTAAGAAAAAAAAATTCTGTCATTCCAGTGGAAAGCTGTCACATTGCCAGCTTGAGGAACAGGGACTTGGAGTGTTGCCTTCTCCTGCCCCCAGGAAAATCTGGGGAAATTTGGCTAGTGCCATTGAAAAATTATTTGAGTTCTCACAGAATCAAGGTGTGAGTTCTGGTGACAGCTGCCAGCACTGCTGTCCCAGGCCCAGAGTCCCCTGGCTGTCCCTGGTGGAGCATCCTCCAGAGCTCTGGAGGGGCTCTGTCCTGTGCTCTCCCCTGTCCTGGGGTGGCTGTCATGGCTGTGGGACAGCAGGAATGGGGCTCAGCAAGGTGAGCCTCCCCTGTGGATGCCATGGCTTGAATCCCTCTGAGGAGGGATGCTCCCTTTGATACTTCCTTGGGCAAAGAATTAATAAATTACCCATAAAACTTCAACTGGAAGAAACTTTGAATGAGCAGGATGAAGCCACACAACCACCAGAGTGAAATATTCAGCCTTGAAAAAAATAAAATATAAAGGGTGAAAAAAACCTATGAGTAGGTCAGCAAGGAGCTGCAGGCCATGCAGTGAGCAAGGACCCGTGGGTTTGGATGTGGAGTTAAGGGCTCTCTGAGCATCCCCTGGCCCTGTGGTGCCCATCCCAGCTCCAGGGCAGGGCCTGGCTGAGATTTCAGGACAGAGCCTCCAGGGGAGATGGAGGAGGAGGGAGACACAGCAGATATGGAGCCTGGACGGGGGCAGATGGAGATGGAGAGTGGTGTCCAGCTGATCTGTCAGGTGACAGATGGCCTTCATGCTGGCCAGGGAGGGAGGCAGGGCCAGTGCTGGCAGCCAGCAACTGCAGCCACTCTTCCCTTTTTCTCCTTAAGTTGTCTCAGAAGGCCCCTGTATTCTCCTTGACAGGCTGTGCTCAGCTGCACAGAGGTTGTGGTGCTGGTGGGAGGGTGGGGGCCCCAGGGCTCTCAAGTACCCCCTCTCCATATCCAGGATATGACAAGACACTCCTGACACAAAAACCCAAACGCAGAGAGATTAAACAACCCCAGAAATTAAATCTATTTTCAATTCTATTTTCTATTTTTTTTTCTCTTTTCAGCCTTTTTGGCACCTTGCACAGCTTCTTGGGGACAGGAGAATAAGGGGAAACCATGAAGGTTCCCACCAAGTATTTATCCTTGTAATGGAAGAAGGTGGGAAAACAACACAAAAGAAAGAAAGAAAGAAACCGGAACAGCTTTTTCCCTTCTCTACAGACAGTTCAAGAGCACAAGGCAAAAATGAACATTTTTCTTTCCATTTTGTTCCACTGGAAGAGAAGTTCAAGTGCTCCTCAGTGCCACCTGCTCAAAATTAAACACACAGAAAGTTAAGAAGCAAAACTAAGTGACACTTGGAAAAAACAAGTGCATCAGCTGCTGCAAGCTGGGAACCGACCTGAACCAGCCTGAAACCTCCTGTGGCCAGGAGCTGTCTCTGGCAGGGGCCATCCAGGCTCTGTGGCCACAGGGCCCAAGCTGGAGCTGGAGCTGCAGCTACCCTCGAATCAATCAGGTTTTGCTGTGAGACAACTCTGTTTCCAGAGGCTCTTAATTAGAGCCTATTTTTAGAGAAATGAGCCACTACATTAATCAATAAGGAGCAGCTTGGTCCTCAAGGGTAAGGGGGGTTGGAGTTGCCCTGCTCCAGCCTCGGGAGCTTGTCCCCAGTCCCATGATGTGTGGTTGTCCCCAGGTGCTGGCAGGGAGCTCTGCCCTACGTCCACACCTCGCTGGGGTTCCACAGGGCACATGGGACCTTTGGCCCCATTGGCCTTCCCAGGGGATGCTCCTGACAGGCAAGGGCTGCAAAAAGGAATAGAGGGGCTCCTTAGGAACATCACCTGGGAGAGGTTTGGGAGGACGCCTCTGGCCAGCTGGACTAGGAGCAGCTGGTTCAGGTCTCAGCAGCAGCTCTTGGGGGACAGGAGGGGCACAGCCATCCCCACCACACGCTCCTGCTGTCCCTGCCAGGGCTCCTTCTGCCTCCCACCATCTCCTGCACAGCCCTGGTCTGCCCAGGAAGAAGAGCCAAGCAACCCCTTTCCTGGGAATGTTCCCCCAGCACGAGGTGTTTAAATCATTTACAAAGGGCTAAAAGAGAGCTGGCTCCCTTCCAGGCACTCTGGCATCCAGGCTCTGTAAACAACTCACCCGCCAAGGGAGTCAGCCAGGAAAAAAGGCTTTTCATGTCCATTCCCCAGGCCCCACTTCTACAGAAACCTTCCAGCACAATCCTTTCTCAGCTGTAAGAGCAGCAAAATTGTTTCAGGTCTTCAGTGGCATTCCTTTTCCCCCAAGCACACTTGTGGACATCTCACATGACTCCCTTCTGCCAGCGGATGGAAAAAGAGAAGGACTCTCTGCAAAAAAAATAAGTAGCTGATGTGGTAAGTCTGATGTGTCTGTCCCTGCCTTGGATATTTCCTAGGTTCCCTTTCAGAGGCTACTCATTTTTTTTAATAGCATTGACCTTAACGGAGACAGGAATTCACCTGGGTATTTTCTTATGGCTTCTGAGCCGCACTCAGGAAACTCGCAGGGAGAATCAAGAGGACATTTATTTCTTAGGCTGCAAGTGATTCACCAAAAATCATTGGGATGCAAGTGGAAAATGCCAGGGATCAGAACACAGCCCAGCTTCCAAAATCCCAACCATGCTGGGAGAGCAAGGTCTGGGCTGGCCAGGAGATCAGCTGCAAGAGGAGCCACCCAGCATCTCTTCCCTCTGCAGGGTCTGTGACAGCTCTCAGCTGCTCTCCCCAGGACCCCCAACCCAAAGGAACACCCCAGGAGCTGGAGCTCCCACGCTGTGACTCCCTAGATGAGCAGCAAATTCCCAAAACTCCTACTCTGGTCTCACGGAGGCAGGAGTGCTGCAGCCTCACCTGCCTGTGCCACACCTGGATGGGGATCACCCCTAATCCTGCTGGAGCAGCTGAACCTCCTGGGGCCTCCGCAGCACCAGGTGCAAGGGGAAGGATGCAGTTCCCTGGTTCCCCAGCTGTGAGAGGGAAGGCTGGGGAACTTCATCCATCCTGCTTCCTCCATCATTCAGGCTTCCTCCATCCTGCTGCCAGAGTGTGGTCTATACCGTGGCACAAGTCAGAGTCACCCCCAGGAGGGTGATACTGAGGCTAACAGGGTGCTTGAGGGGGGTCAGAGAGTACCAACTCATTACCCAAACACACCCCATCCTAAGGCTGGGAGCTCCTGTGCACCCCAAAGGGGTTTATCCTCTCAGAGTGGGCAGTAGTGGATCTGGAGTTCTCCCTGAAGAGTTGCACAGAGGCAGATGAAGCCTCTTGTGAAGAAAAATAACCCTCCACAAGATGAGAACCCCACACATGGCTGCGGTTTGGGAAGCACTGTCCTCATGTCCACCAGGTTTTGCCAGTGGATCCACGTCAGACTCTGACCCACCCAGCTCCTGCCACCCCTGCACCTGCTGCTCCAAGGGGCACCTGTGGCAGAGCCAGATGCCAGCTGAGGATCCACCCCCACCCACAGGGTGTAGGTGTGTCCCTCCTGCATGCTGGCCTGCGGTGGGAGTGGTTTGGTAGTGCAGGTGCTGGACACAAGTCAGGCATATGGTCAGCGAGAAACACCTGACAGAGGAGGACCTGAGTCAGCACTCTCCAAGGAAACCCCAGAGAAGCAATGATGGAAGCACTGAGTGCTGGGGCAGCAGGGCTGGAGGGCTCACAGAGCTCTGGGACAGTGAGGACAGAGCCCCAGCCCCAAGGATGGGGCAGGATTGCCCCTAACCTAGCACTGGGCTGGAGGAAGAGGAGGGTGAGGAAGGCTGATCCCTCATGAGCACAGCCAGCAGCTTCCAGGTCCTGTGCCTCTGTCCCCTTCTGCCATGAGGCAGGAGGAGAGATCATCCCACAGCTCTCCTTCCCGGATGTTGGGAGCAGCTGCTGTTACTCCATGCCATGAGGCCTCTGCTGAGGGCTGGCCCATGAAATATGCATGGCACGGCCTCCCCTTCTAAACTGCATCTCCTCCTGTGCCAAATTCCCTCCTCACCTATTTGTTTCACATTCAAATGTTTCTTCACATTTTACAGCTTCTCAAGCCATCCATAACAGCTTCTCCTGGATTTATTCCCATTGCTGGTGCGGCTGAGAGTGCCCATGGAAGGACTTGGATGTGTGTTATCCGGCCTGGGCCGTGTTCCCCGTGTGGGATACAGCAGCATGGTTGTGTCCGTGGTGTGTGTTCCAGCCATGGGCTGGACTGAGCTTCCCATGCCAGCTGCAGCCACCAGGAGCAGGGACCAGCCCCTCTGTGCCAGCAGCACCTGCCTGGGCATGGTGGGGACGGGGACAGTGGCCTCGAGGGCATAACATAACAGCCAAGGGGGATTGGGAGCTGGAGGGTCAGTGCTCTGCAAGGCCACGGTGACCCATGAGGGCTTAGCACAGTCCCCACAGCAGCCTGGAGCATCCCTTGTTGGACTCCCCACCATTGGCAGGGCTGCCAGCTCAGGGATTTCCTCTGCTTTGGGTATCACCATCCTGAGAGAAACCCCATCAGATTTCACTTCCACCAAAAAGTGGCTTTTTTACATTTCATTTCTGAGTTTGGCTCTGAGACTAAAGTTTCTTCAGAAACTCACACCTGGTTTGGCACCACAAACTCCCAGTCCCAGCCAGATGCTGCAGGGCTGCAGCTCTGCTGGCACAGCAGGCAGCGCTTGGAAGCTTTCCCTTGCTAAGACCAGGCGAGTGTTTCCCAGGGGTGACTGGTGCCATGAGAGCCTTTGAAGGGAATTTTCTCTATGGCACTTTTCTCTATGGCACTTGGCTGAGAAACAAGGTTTGAACTGCAGCCCAAGAATTCATATGTGCAGTCTCATCATGGCAAGGAACTTCGGGTGAATTATTATTATCTCTAAATGCCACAAAAGAGTTAACACAGCACAGGGAATGTTTTGAAGGAAGTGGATGCTTTTCCAGAGCTTTGTACCCAGCTCTGTCAGAGGCAATGCCACTGTCTGGCTGTCTCTGTGGAAGGACAAGATGTTCCCAAAGAAAACCTTACAAATGAGCTCAGGGAATCCCCGTGGTTTCACTGCTGGTTACAGCAATGTCAGTGTTGGAGTGGGCAGGAAAAAACAATTGCAGGAACTAATTTTTCCAGCTCCTGCCTGCGCTGAGCATTCCCAGCACAAGATGTCACTGAGGAACTGAATTTGTACAGCTCTGCATCAGCCCGGAGCCATCCTTCGCGAGCCACTGGAAACGGGACTGGAAAGGTGGGCATGGAGAAGGAACATGGTCACAGAGAAAGAATGTGGGCACAGAGAAAGGGTGAGGGCACAGAGAAGGGGCACGGGCACAGACAAAGGACGCAGCTGTGAAACCTGCGAGAAGGAAGGGAGGCACCTGATCTCCCAGGCCAAGACTCGGGAGCGTTTCTGACCGCAGGGTGTCAGGGAGGTGCTCGGTGATCTCCGGAGCTCAGCACTGCATGTGCTGGGGAGGAACAGCTCAGGCAAACCCCTGCTAGGAGCAGGACAGACACTCGCCCTGCCTGGGAAGATCCCGAGGTCCTGCCAGCTCTCTTTGGGGCTCCACGGAGCAGGTGAAGTTAAACAGCCCCAGCCCGTGATGAGGGAGCCAAGTCTGCTGCCTCAAGCACCCCAAGCACCCATGGACCCCGACCAAATGAGTGAGGACTCAGCTGAAACCCCCAAACTGTTCACGCACACATCAGGAGGAGCAAGTGCAGGGGCTTGAAACATCTCTCCCATGACAGGTCCCGCAGGTCTGAGATCCCCTCCCCAAGTTTTTCCAGCTCTACAGGCTGGACATACCACAGCCTGCCCCAGGGATGGCTGCGAGGGAACAAGGACCCTTTGAGGCATCCTTTGGCCCTCCCTGGGGCTGCTCTGAGCAGTCAGTAGCCCCTTGGCCCTGCAGGGCTGGCCCGGGTGCTCCCCACAGGTCCCCTTCAGGGACCACTTCAAGGCTCCCTTGGGACCTTCACAATATTCCCAAGGGCTCCTCCAAGGACATGAGGCTCTTTTTGCCCTGCTCCCAGCACTGCTCCAAGGAAGAGAGTTCCCTTCAGGCCCCACCCAGGTCTCCCCTCGAGCCGCACCTGCCCCTCCAGGCCCTTCCTGGGGCTTCCGGGGACGGAGGAGTCCCCGAGACCGGCTGCGTCAAGGGGATGGGAATGGGGAAGGCACCGGCCAGGGGGCTGCGGGAGCGGGGTGCACTGGGCAGGGTGGCTCCAGTCCTGGTGCTGGCCCCGGTGACGGTGCCAGTCCCGGTTCGTATCCCCGACCCGGTCTCTATCCCAGTGCCGGTCTTGGTCGCAGTCCCGGTCCCGATCGTAGTTCCGGTCCCAGTGCCAGTCTCGGTGCCGGTGCTGGTCCCGGTCCCTGTCCAGGTCCGAGTCCTGGTGCCGCTTCCGTTTTCGATTCCAGTGCCGGACTCGGTGCTGGTCCCGTTCCCAGTCCCGCTGCCGGTCCCTGTCCTCGTGTCGGTGCCTGTCCCGGAATCAGTCCCAGTCCCGATCCCGATCCCAGTTCCCGATCCCGTGGCGGTGCTGATGCCTGTCTCGGTGCCAGTGCCACTCCCATTCCCAGTCCCGCTGCCTGTCCCGGTGCCGATCTCAGAATCAGTGGCAGTCCCGGCGCCGGGGCAGTGCCGGGGCGCGGTGGCAGCAGAGCGGGGCTAAAGGCGGGGCGGAGCGGGGCCGTGGAGCTGGAGGCCCGGGGGCGGTCCCGCGCGGGCCGTACTTAAGGCGGCGGCGGGCGGCGGCCCCGCCGTGCCCATGGCTCTCCCGAGCGCCGCCCGGG
>VZTH01017679.1:281814-322897 GCA_013397815.1 Aleadryas rufinucha | reverse complement strand
ATTGATCATTTGATCAAAATATTAATAACATTTCCCCCCTTGGAAAATGTTGAAAATTATTTCAATATTTTCATCCTAGTCTTATTCACTACATTCTGTTGGGAGACTTGGAAGTGATTCATTTGCATCTTGTTGTCTAGCTACTGCTTGGATAATCATCCAATTCCTTGCAGTCTTGTTGTTAATTTGCTTCTTTAAACAATAGTAGATCAACATAATTGCTAGGAAGAGTATTAATAAAATTGTTTTAATCAGTGATTTTACCCATGAACTCAGATTCCATCTCAATCCACTAAAAATTGTATCTATCTAATTTTCTTACATATTTTGTTGAAGCTTATGAATATTTTCTTCTACATTTTCTAGTAAGTCCAGGTCATGATCTACATCTTGTGTCACATTTGGAATATGTATGCAACAATGATCAGTTCTATCTTTTAAGTATCCACAAATCCCATGTTCTTTGAACAGGAGCATATCTAAAGCCATTCTATTTTATAAAGCCATCGTGGAGGTTGCTTGTTCAAATCTATAAATCCTTTCCTGGTCACATTTGCCAGCCTTCCTATGTGTCTCGTGAGTTGATATCCATTCTTTTTTCCTGTATATTACTGAAGGAGTCAATAAACACTCTAAGGCCCTAGTAACTTTCCCTCCAGATAAAGGTTCATTCCATCCTTCATCCATTTCTGACCTTTTCACCCGTTCCAACTGCAGGTTTTCCACTGTTCCCCTAAAAGAAGATTTCTTCCCAGTTGGACATAATGTTTGCATACCTAATGTAATTTGCTTTACTTCACCATCTAAAGGTAAAGGAGTTGTCCAAGTCCCATCACACATTGCCCATACTAAATGTCCGAGGCTCCTAACTGTAGCTGTACTGCAACTAAAACAAAAAAGTTCCCCTCCTAACAGTCAATTGGAGGTTATTGCTGATGCCTCTACAAAAACATCTATACTTTAAAGCAGCAGTTAAAGGAGGAATAGCCTATATTACCTTATCAACAGGACTACAATTATATATCCTCTCACATTTCCACCATGACATTGGGTTTTGCTTTACTGGATATGACGTTCCCCTTTCTTGCACAAATGGCCAATTTGCAAAAATGAAGCTGTCCCTAGTAAAACACCAAGGGGCCTTAGTCATATACTGAAACTG
The DNA here is from genome assembly GCA_013397815.1 of Aleadryas rufinucha. NCBI lineage: Eukaryota > Metazoa > Chordata > Aves > Passeriformes > Aleadryas > Aleadryas rufinucha. The sequence goes on along the minus strand of VZTH01017679.1, from coordinate 321,735 downwards.
AGAAAATATTGTCACAAACCAAATGGAGTCCCAGTCTGCCTCCTTTTCTTTTGATTAGTTTTGCCGCATGTCCATTCCATAAACATTTGGCTCACATTTTCCTTTATTTGTTCATCATAAGAACACCATCCTACTGTCTGAAATCTACCTATTTTGGTGAAAATACAATTTGGTAATTTCTCACAATCAGCTCTATTCCATGGAGGCTTCCATTGTTTCCTAATTTTCTCTACCTGCTCCTTCCATCTAATTACAGGTTGCTGTTCACAACGTGTAGTTTCATTTTTATGTTCTTCAGTAGTCAAATTCATGGCTAAAATTCCCCATGGAATGGACTCACCTACTGCTCTTGGTATTGGTAAACAAGCGGTAAGCTTTGATACGTTCTGCAAATTGACAAACTCCTTGATTAATCCTAACATCAAATTCTCCTCTGGAGTTTTTCTCGGGAAGAAGATTAATTGCTCTGTTTCTGCTTGACTTTTAATTCTCATTTTCCCTTCCTTCTTGATCTGGGTGAGTGCACTTCTTTCCGAATGACTGAGTTGGCAAATCAAATTTCCTTGGTCTCTTTCCAATTCTAAACAGTATCCCTGCTTTGAAGTTTGGTATTCCCTACAAACCAATTCTTGTTTTGGACTTCGTAACACTATATCATATCTTGGGCCCATTTGTTCCTTTTTCAATGTGTTGGCAACAAAAATCACCTTCACTCAACAAATGACTGACTGCCATCCTTCAGGATGGTATAGTGTGCCACTGTGCCATTTACCTATGCATCTAATTTTAAAAACAATTCTTTTCTATCTTTTTTTCCCAGCTCACTTACAATTGACCAGGATTAAAGTTTGGAATCTGAGTAAAATTGCATTTCAATTTCAATGGATCTCCATATCTTATTGATACTTCTTGTTCTGTTTTTACTTTGCCCCAGGCTCCTATTAATATTAGTTTCCAAATTTTTGTCAAATTGATGACTAAAGCTCCCCAAATAACTGGATTTTCTGCAGACATTTGTGTTGGCAAAATATTATAGAAGTTACATTTTATAATATGCCAACATTTTGCACTAACTTGAAAACCACGCTCCCCTTCCCAAAAGTTAAAAACATATTTTCCATTATTATTATTATTATAAATATGCAATTATTTATCATCTTCATCTAAATCAAATAAATAGCATCCCCCTAGAAAATCATATTCCATACCTAAAACAATAGGATTTATATACATATATATTTATGTATATTAACTCCATGATGTTAGTCAGTCTTGTCTCTGCTGTGTTTCATGTGTAGTTGCTGGTTTTACCTGTGTGTGATGAACCCAGTGTTCGATTCCTTCCACCTTGAGTGCAGTGTAAGTTACCAGGAGAACTTATTCTGGTCCCTTCCACTTCTCCTGGATTGGTACAAAATTCCAGGTTCTGATGCACACCATATCTCCTGGTCAGAAAGGATGTACAGGCCAGTCTAGTCCTAATGAGCTGTTGATAATAATGTAGCTTTTAAAACTTAAAAGACTTCGTTTCAGTGCTGTTAAATACTAATTTCAGCAAAACCTTTGAGACTTCTCTTGCCTTGTTGGTGAGACATGGGGAAAGTTTTTGGGCATCCAGAAAAGCTATCTACCAATACCAAAATATACCACTACCCATTCTGCCTGGGCAATTCTGCAAAATCAATTTGCCAATAATCCCCTGGTAAATTCCCATGTTTTACTAGCCCTGGAGGTGGTCTTCTGCCTTCCTTGGGATTATTTTATGAACCAAATCACATATTTTTCAACAACTGATCTATTGATTTCTGTCATCTTTGTGCTTACTATATTCCTTTATAAACTTGTTACTTACTATTCTCTCTTTCCTAATGTGTTTCCTGATGTTTTAGTTCTGTTATCTTAGTTATCTTATACATTAATTGTGGAGGTACAATTACCTACCCCCTTGAGTTTACCATCACTTGCTGGGATTTTCCGTAGCTTCTAATGATAGGGCTAACTGCCTGCCCTGATTACTATAATTTGGTTTTTCTTCCCGGGCATTCAACTTTTTGCTAGGTATTAGTGCAAGGATACCTTTCTCAGCAACCCCTTTAGCTGTTTTGTCAGTGAATTGATTCCCTGTATTAAGTGGGGAGTTTCCAAACTGATGGGCTTTACAAGGGCATCATAGCCACTTCTTTTGGCTTTTACACACTCTGTAGTAATTGACTAATTTCTTCTTTGTACTTAATAGGAGCACCCTATGCCAATAACAGTTCCCTTTTTTCCATATGGTTTCATGTATGTGTATTATTCCAAACCCATATTTTAAATCAGTCCATATGTTTACCCTTTCTCCTTCCGTGATTTCTAGCATGTGGTGTAAGGTGATTAACTCTGCTTTTTGTGCTGATGTGTTAAAAGGTAAAGCCTGGGCTTCTATTACCTGAGTCAAGGTTCCCTCTGCATAACCAGCTGCCCATTTTCTGTTTTGTACCATGCTGTTCCCACTGGTGTGCAGGTCCAGTTCTGGGTCTGGGATGGGATCACTCTTGGGATCTGGTCTGGCAGAATGCACTTGTTCAGTGATTACCAGTGTTAGGAAAATTAATCCAAGATGCCAGAGGTTTATGTCCAAAAAGAAGACAGAGGATTCCTGTAACTTTATTGAAATAATGGTAGAGACCATGGGGCATTTCCCATGGGGTCTCTCAAATTGCTGGAGGGCACAGCCTCCTTTCTATCCTAATTTTCCAGCCACATTTCCCTCTCTCTTTCCCCATTTGCCTGAGGTACTTGAGAGATACAGACTTCCTGAATCACCTAATACAGACCCCCTTCTAATGTGCACCGCCCTGTCCCTCCTTTTTCTTTGTATCTCTGTTCTTTTTCTCTAAGTCCAGGAATTTAGCGTGGCCTTGGGTGAGCAAAAGTCTGTGTCAATTAGTGGAATTCCTCTGGAATTTATGGTTCCTCCCATTGCTTCTTTCACCTCTCAGTATCTGGCTTTATCTACAAGCAGGCCCACAGTTTGTTTGTAAAGACACGTCCCTCTCATTCCTGTCACCAGGCAGCCATACAAAGGTCTCCGGGCTTCTGTTGAAGCCTGGAGAAACATGGCTGGATTTAAAGCAGTGTATACCTTAAGTTCAGCACGTCCTGCTCCAATAGAGCAACTTGGTATTTCAGCATTCTGCCAGCAATATCCAATGTCCTAATTTTTGTCCCAAACTAGCTGTGCCTGTGTGGAGTGTATATCAGCTTTTGTGCTTCTCTGCAGCTACCACCACTCTCAGGTATCCACCTTTACTTCCATTGTCCAGTTGTTTGGACAGGCTGCTTCCATGACCCCAAACGCTGCACCAGTACCCCTAGTGCCAGGTGCATCCTTTCATGAACATGTAACTCAAATGGATTGGGTTAAGTGTGGGAGTCCCAATGCAGGGGTTGGCTTTAAGGTTCTTTCAGGTCTTCAAAGACCCTCTGACTCTCAGGAGTCTATACCAAATATTTGCGGTGGGGGGCCATGCAAGGGTTTTGCCAGTACCTCATAATCGCAATCCATAACCATCACCATCTGGCTGTACCTAAGAAGGCTCGTAGTCCTTGGCTCTCGAGTCTGGCGAATGGCTTCTTTTCAGCTGATTCTCAAGCTTCTTTTTTCCTGTGGGATCTCAAAACTAAAATATATTACTGCTTCTTTGTCTATTTATGTTATTTTCTTTGACACCCTGTATCCAAATAGTCCCAAGAAATTTAATAGACTTACACTAGCACCGAGGCACGTACTTTCAGTCTTGATTGCTGGTAAAATATCATCCACACATTGTAGTAAAATTCTGTCCAGATTTTCTTTTTCCAGCTTTCCAATTTTTTTTTCTTTTTTTTCTTTCTATATTGTGAGCACAATCCATGTCAGCGGCACTTTCCACCTGGTGTTTGGACTCCCCCACTCAAAAGCAAACAGTTTCTAACTATCTGAGTCAAGAGGTATTATAGAAAAAGGCCTCCTTAAGATCAAGCACCATAAACCATTTTTATTCCCCTTTCAGTGCTGTCAAGAGTGTGTACGGACTAGTTACTGCTAGATAAATATCAGGTACTTTTTATTAATAGCCCTTAAACCTCGTACTAATCCGTAACTGGTAATACTGGTGTGTTATATTTTAATTAGCACTCTTTCAATAACCCATATTCTAAACATTTTTCAATAAGCTTCTCCAAGTTTTTCCTTGCCTCCCACTTAATAGGATATCATTTTTGCCTTACCAGTTTGGCTTCGGCTTTGAAAGTAATCCTTACTGGTTTGGCCACCTTTGATCATCCAGGCATCTCAGTTGCCTATACCAACGGGGTTAATTCTCTGCCTCCTCTGGGATTTCTTCCAACTCTTTTTTTTATTCCTGCAACATAAAAATCTTTGCCTCGACAGGTTTTGATTCTGATATTTGAATTTATATTTCTTCGTCACAGAAAGTTATTTAAGCATCCAATTTCCCCAATAATTCTCTTTCCAACAAGAGGATTCTTCATTCAGGCATATACAAATTGGTGTGTCTCCTACTGTTTTCTTAACTTAAATATTAATGTTTGTAAAAAAAAAAGCCTTTTCTCTTTCCTCCCTGTTGCACCCACAACATTTACAGGTTCCAAGCTAAGTTTTTCTCTACACATATTCAATACCAAATAAGTTTCTCCTATACCAATTAAAATTAACTTTGTCATTCCCCAACAATAATGTAACCAATTATTACAATGGAAATTGTCAAAATATACTTCAGCCACCAATTATTAAAATATTCAATCATTTTTCACTTAAATAATTCACCTGCTGCTTTGTCCAATGTTTCAATAAACACCCCAATGGCGAGGTTTTAAAAATCTCATCAGTCAAATCACCCACACTCTTACTCTTAAACATACCCGTAATGCCCACACCAAGTCTCTTAGCCATGCTGTATTTGAAATGGCAAACAATACACAAACACTGACAGATATTAAGCAATACACAGACACCCATAGAAACTTACAGGCATATAAGTATAACCCATCCATTTTATATACTTTTTCTGCTGAATCATCGGTGCACAAGTTCTTATGCATACTATGCACGCTCTTAAACAGAACCCTTGCATTGGTTGGTTCCAACTGTTAATAACTTCATCAATGTTCTTAGCCTAACACAATCATTGGTCATCTCTCCTGAGGTCTACTGATTGGAATCCTTAATATTAAAATCAAGGTGGGAAGGGGAATGGGTTTCCATGCAGCATAACTGGTGAGCATGACTGACTCCATAGCTTCTTGACTGAAACATAAAGATCCAGTAACTTCTTGGTGAGGTTTGTATGATAACACATTCCAAACAGAGACTTGTGATATTTCTATACCTTCTACTTTGCAATTTTCTACTTATAGTGATAGCTAACCCTTTAATATGATTTAATTGATCATTTGATCAAAATATTCATAACAATATGAGTGTGTGTCTGTCCAATAAGGACTTGCAGGGGTCACAAATAAAAGCTATATGGTTTGTGGAGCTAGAAGTGAAGAATGGGAAATGGCTTCTGGAGAAGAGATACAGGCATTGCTTAGGGTCAGCCCATCACATACTGCTTAGATCTTTGGAGAAAGCTGTTGACAGGTGCATTCTAGAGAACAGAGCTTTTGCAGTTTAGGGAAGTACTTATCCCATCTCTTGATTTCATCTCAGGTGATGTCTATTGCTGTCAGAGCAGAGTCACTGGAATGGATCATGTAAACAAACTCATTTTGCACATTATCCTGCAGTAAGCTTTCTCATCAAATCTCCGCTGAACCCACTCAGGCTGAGTGTCACCATCTTATCTTAAACGTGTAAGACACCTCAATCTACAAGCTGCAAAGAGCCCCATTCCTTAGTAATATAAGTTTTCATTCCAAGTTAGGTGAGTTTATAGCAATCTTGAAATTCATGAATTTCCACCATGTACTTCCATTTGTGTTCTGCTTTTATGATAGAAGTGCATTCCTAGCAGACCTTATCTGGTAGTATCTATGATCCTTTTCAGCTTTCAGAAAGTTGCATTGTTGCCACAGATACTTACAATGCATTTACAAACAGACATGTCAACATGAAGACAGTGGCTGTGCATGCCTTTCCATCCTCTTCCAAGCCACACAAGATTTCCCATTGGGTTAGAGTGGCATACATTGGTTAGCCAACAGCCCACAGTGCTTACTTGGTCCTTCCCAACTGGAGACAGGCACTTTCTGAGGCAGCCAGCACTTGAGCCAAGAGGGTTAGACAAGCTGGTGTCAACATCTGGCACTAGCTTCAGCATCAGTCCTGAAATCACTGGAGCTCCTTGTCCCTCAGAAGAGACAGTGCTCAGCAATTTTCTTCAGGTATTCCATAAAAAGAGAAATGGAAGTTAAAATACTCATACTGTCATCTCATGCCATTTTGGGATACCCCAGGTAATAGAAAAAAAACCCAAGGCCAGTTGCTGGAGGGACAAATATCTCTGTAACTATTCTAGGCTAAGGCTGGCTCTGTGCATCCAGGCAGTGTTGAGTCTGAGGTAACCTGCTCTCCTGGTGCGATGGTGGCACGCAGAGTGTGCCATAGCTCACCCTGAGGCAGAGCTGGCCCCTTCGTGGTCTATGAGGAGTCACCTGGGTCCTGTTGCCTGCTGTTCCCCTGGGCTCCTTGTCTGAGGAACACACCTGCAGAGTCTCTGCAGCACTCTCTAGGCACATCTAGTCCTTCTTAGGTCAGGCTTGGTGTACCATGAAAGTATTCATAATGTTTCCAGATCTGATCAGGCAGTGCTGTGCCTCAGCTGACGAACCCAGCCAGACTGCATGGAGCCAGCTGAGCTGTCTGCACCCAGAGTGCAGTTAATCTGCGAGCAGAACCCTGCTGAGTGGCTCTGTGGTAACCGTAGCTACTCCTTGGTGTCTTCCTAGGATTGTGAGTCTTACCAGGTTTGCCTTGGCCATGTTTTTGAAAGGGGGCTGTCACTGTTGCTGGGCTGCACGGAGTTCTTCCAGCACAGTGGTTAGGTGAACAGCAGGAACTGTGTGGGACTTGGGAGCTACTATCTTTCCTAAATATTTCTACAGGAAATTCCTATAACAACACTCAAAAAGACCATAAAGAAAGGGAATGGGAGTTTTTTCTACAAATCTCAAAATAAATGGATTTTGCCTCTTTGCGCTCTTATCCATATACTCATCAGCATCATAGAATATTCTGAGTTGGAGGGGACCCACAAAGATCAAATCAAAGTCCAATTCCAAGATGTGTGCATCTTAGTGGCCTGGCCAGGATCACTTATGTGCAAGAGAAATGGTGCAGGGTATGTACTGGTTCTCAGTAAGTAATGCCCGAAAAGACTGGCTAGAAATAAAACCCCGTAGACTGGGGATTTGTTTATTGCAGCGCTGGAGGTGAGGGGGATTTCTCCACCTAACTCACCCACCCTTGTCAAGTGCTATGGTTTATTCATACAGTAAGTATTGCTTAATATTGCTGTATCATTATAACATCATCATATATGCACCAGAACTAATTTACATAATGTTATCTTATAGTTATAAATAGCTTTTCTGTACTGTGCTTGTGCTTCCCCAGCTTAGGTGGTCTTGGGGGTCTTCATTGATGAAGGCTCAAGGTCTTCCTCACATCTGCACTTTTCAACTTTGTCTTCGGAGCGTGCACAGTTATGCTGTGCCTTGGTCTTTCTGGATCTAACCAGTCTAAATTCTTCATTTTGTGTCTAATTTGCTTTACGTTAGCCAATTTCTCATTAGTACATCCTACTGCTCCCAATATAGCTATACTTGTCTATTTTTGAAACTATTCACCTGGTGAATTTCCGTTTATTTAAGCATTAAGCAACTAGTTAACCATATGCTAGCTATTACATTTTATAGAAAGTTTGATTCACGTTACATGGGTAAAGAAAGTTGTGATTCAGGTTATATCAGTATCTTATAACTCAAGCTATATAAGCATCTTGTAACTTTGACCCAAGTTATTTAGGCATCATAAGAAAGGCCTGACAACACAAGACTTAAAGAACAGCTGTTTTAATAAAAGAGAATAGGAAGAGGAGTATAGACAGCAAGTAAATCTAAGACCCCTTCAGATGCTGGGCACCCTGTGTTCAGGCAGCATTGCTCAAGACCACAGGGGAAATCCTGCTGGGTTTGGTACGGAGGGTGAGTAAGCTTTGCTGACACTTCATGAGTGAAGTCTCTCAGGAGTGGTATTTGTAAGCATTTCATCTTTGACAAAGTTGTGGCAGCATGGAAAGACTTTTCTATCAGGAAAGGTCTGAATGCCACACAGAAGAGCTGCGACCCTGGGAGCAGTGTCCTACACAGAAGAATAAATCACATTTTTCTGCCGAGGAAGCATTATCATCCCTTTGAAACTTAGAACAGGCTTCAAAGAGATGGTTCAATTATTAGGTTTTTTAACTGCAAACATGTATCAGCCCTCCGCAGCTCAGATAAGGGGTGAGGAAAGAGGAGAGAGCACTGCTGGGGGCAGGCATGTATGAATACGTCATTAAGAGGCAGCAACTGTGGTCAGGAAGTTTCTCTGTTTCCTCTTTCATCACCCTGTGCCAGGGGAGCCTGGGGGTGTGCTCTGTGTTTGGGTGTGCGTGGAGCCCCGTCTGCAGGGACACAAAGGAGGACAGCACCACGAGGGTCCACCGGGAAAGGAGAAGCCATGGCCAGGAGAAACCCGAGCGGGTAAAAGAAATTGCTGACCAAAAAAAAGCACCCCAGCTTCAGCTCTGTGTTGTTGCTGCTGCTTGAACCCAAGGGGATCAACCCTCGCTCTGCTGCCCCGGGGGAGGGCTTTCTGTCTGTGCAGAGTCTCTGCCTTGCTTGGGGAAGCGCCAGGGCAGCACTGGTGGCAGCGTACCTGAGCGGGACCTTTGTCCCCAGTGTAACTGCGGTGGACGAGGGGCTGCGCTGAAGTCTGAGCCTGCTGGGCAAGTTCCCACTGGTTTAGAAGCTGTCCCGGGAGACAAACCATGGAAGAACAAAAGGCACTGGCAAAAGCACAGGAAAGATGGAGGTGTTTTGGGGAAGGGCTAAGGCAGGGACTGGCTCGCCCCAATGCTGGGCTGCAAGAGAGGTTGAAAATGCCTCTTCCTGGCTCGGCAGTTTCGAGGTCTTGAGACAGCTGTTGTCACCCAAAATAAAGTGTCTCAGACCATTTTCTGTTCGGTGGAGGTGGGAGGGAGGGGGAAGTTTTATTGCAAAGTTTAGTGAAGTGCCTTGTTTGTGCAAAGCATTAGCAAGGGACAAAAAACGCAGATTAAAGAAGTTTTGCCAAATTTATGCTCATGTATTTTTAGACATTATCATTATTACTATTATTATTATTATCTTGAAATGAGCAGAGTTTTAAATAGTTCATAATAAAAAGTGTTAGAGGAAGGAAGGAAAATTATTAAATATATATAATGATGCAGTTTATTACACAGTTTTAATATGAGGGATATTAGTTTTAGGAGCTGTTTTTGTAAAATTAGTACATTTTAAAATAATTTCATTACATTCCTGTTCAAGTTACGGATGATGGGACAATACAATAGGAAATATATAAATAACACATTTTAAAATGTATATTGTAATCAGTCAATAAATTTTCAAGGTTTCATGTACATTTACATAGCAGCTGCATATTAATAAAAAAGAAAATAAAGCCTAGGAGACAGTTGCATACGCTGTCATCCCTCTGCCATTTTCTGCCTTAATTTCTCTAAACATATTGGGGTACAATCCACCTTTCAAATTATTAGTCACACTTTACAGTGCGTTTCTCTGCAGCTCTCAAATTCTGAGAGGATTACAAGTTCACCTCTATGAGACTGATGAACCAAATTTAGAAAGAAAAATAATAATGTTTTCTTCTTTATATCTTTTATTGTTTGCTAACTATGAATTTTGTCTCATATTTGTATCAACAACTGTTACATGCTCAGTTTTTTTGAGTTAGGTTCTATGTCTATATGTGTACCATACATAACAATGCTGAGCAGCAAGGACTGCTGGTGACAACTATAAAAATGAAAAAAATATTGAAGTGATTGCATAGCTTTGGGCAATTTATCTGTAAACTCACAATTTACTTCAAGTATTCTCTTATCTGGCTTGGGGAGAAGAATGAACGCTGCCTTTCTGTATGTATTCTATAGTGTGTGAATGTTTTATTACGGTTTTAAAATTTGTCATCTGTCCTTCTGGTAGAGCTGTTTAAATTTTCATTAATCTACTATTTAAAAATAGCAAGTTATAGCTGTAGCAAATATTTATAAGAATGCAGACTTTTGGTCATGTTGCATTAAGTTGATTACACTGTAAATTTCACTCAGCTTAGCACATCCCTAAGGTGTGTATATCTTGAAGATTAGTCTGTTTCAAGAGTGTTCTAAAGAAATAGCTTCATGTCCCTGAAAATATGCACAGGTCACCCATTGCAATATCTTGTCCAAAGTGCAATATTTTATGGTGAAAACACAGGCAGGAGGGTGCTTAAGACCTGTTTAAGTAAGACTTGGAAGTTTTAACTTGTTTGTGTGTTATAATCAGATGGGAACATCTACAGATACCTTTGAACAAATCAGACTTCTATAACCTTTTGTGACATTGTTTTACAAAACCTTAAAGGTCCGTTCTGTAAAATTAGATGAACTGATTGGGCTTGAGTATTGGGAGTGAAATGAATTTTCTTTGGTGAACTTCAACCCGTCACATATTTTATATATTCATTGTGAACATATGATATAATTATATTATGTATATATGTTCCCTAAAAATTGAGATTTAAGAAAATTTAAGCTAATAGACATTGATTTCCAAATAACATAATATAAATTGAAAGAATGTATCTCTTTTAACACCTCAAATGCGAAAGCATAAAAATCGAATCTGTGCTCCACTTTTGTCCCTCTTAGTGTTTTTTTTAACAACATACTAAAGGAATTCCATATAATAAAATAGTTATTCCCATAACAGAATTAAACATTTGGTGACATTTACATTTGTTATTACATTTACATAAATTCAATGGAAAGTCTGATAAAGAAATCTGCATGCATGGTTTCTTTGGTATATATTAACGGAGTTTACATGGAGAAGGTAAAGAGAGATACACTCCGTGGTTTATAAGCTGGTTTGTATCATAATGTATTTTAATGTGTACATCCCGTAGGAGGCTGGGATGAGGAAGAAGACAAGGTAAGAAGACAAAGCCTTCTGACAGACTCAGATAAATGAGGTGCTTTTTTACATTGTTGATAAGTCCTGCAGATAGAGAATATGTGACAGTTACTTCTTCTGCAAGATTTCATTTGTCCCTAGTTCAGACTGGGGGGTTTTGTGACTTTTTTGTTTGTTTTTGGTTTTTTGCTGTGCTTTTTTGTTGCTTTGGTTGGTTCATTTGGTTTTTTGTTTATTTGCTGGTTTTTGTTACTAATGAGTACTAATCTATAAAACATTTTACTGGCTTATTGCTTCTCTCTTCAGAATCTGATCAGTTGTCTACTAGATTTACTCTGAATTATTCTAATATGGTAAAACATATATCTGAAGTGCATTCTCATATAAATCTCTATATAAGGCAATTGTACAAAGGCCACAAAGTACCTCTGGAGATTTCATTGTTTATGTATTATGGATAATTACTGAGTATAAAGGATATATTCATGACCAACACTGGCAGTCTTTGTATAGGTCCTTAACTGACAATATTTAGAGGTCCTTTCTGAACTCAGAAAATATCCATCCTGGGAGTTGCATCTTTTTGTATAGAGCACTTCTTTCTTCTTCTTTCATGTAGGATGGTGCTGACTGTCCTAATCCTTATGGAAGTACAAGCAGCAAGAGAATCCACTGAGGAGAATTATTCAGCTTCATAGTGCATCAGTGCACTTTTTTAATTTTTTTTTTTAATTAGTTTTTAAAAAATTCACAACAGCTCCCTGTCCCAGTTTGGGCCAAATTCAAGGAAAATGTCCGAAAGGAACGCTTTCCCAAAGGAAGGCAGGGTACAGCCGCCCCTCCCCCACCAGGTTCGGGAAAGAAATATTCCTCGGAGGAATGTGAAAGGGGGTAAAAAAAGAACTATTTATTTAACAAACACACAGGAAGAATAATAGTGCTAAATAATGAAATCTCTCGCTGTGGAGAGAAAACCTGAAAGATTTTAGAGTCCTTCTGTGGGGGTGGTCTCTCTCCTCTTCCTTGGAGCTGGGTCGATGTGGGAGCCCCCTTCCAAGCCAGGGAAAGGTCCCCCGGTGGGGTTCTGATGCTCTGGTGGTTTGAACAAGTCCAAAGGAGAGGGAAACAAAACCAAAGTCCCAGAAAAACAAAGTTTAACTCTCCGTCTCTCTCCGAAGAAAAAGAGCAGAAAAGCTGGCTGGAAAAAGCAGGAAGGGTGCTTCCTCTGCTCTTCTCCCCACACAGCTGAACACAGAGCAGAGCGACCTTGAGGCACAGACTGCTTTGAAAAGTTCGCCCGGCCGCTTCTCTCTCCTCTCCTGGGCTCAGTTTCAAGGCACAGGAATCATGTCTGGGCATAGAGCGATGGTAGGGGATACACATCATAAAGTAACCCCAAGACAATCCCCACATTGAAAAGGGCTACATAGGAGCCTTGTAAAAATGTCTGACACACAAAAAAATATAGAGAGCTTTTAGAAATACTCCCACAGATGAGGAAGAAGACAGGCATAGGGAGGGGGGAGGTGTTGAAAGTTCCACTTGCAGCTGTAGGAGAGGGGAGGGTTAGCAGTTCAGAGTTTGGTTCCTTTAGCTCCTTTACCCTGCCTGGTGCCCGCCTCTCCATTTTCCTTGTGTTGCTCTCTCATGCTTTGCCCTTCTCAATTCTCTGATTTCCTCCACCCTCCTCCTTTTTAATGTATTGGAGTACTACTGAAAACAAAGTTGTAACCAGTGATTCCTTGAAGTTTCTCTTCTGTTGCAGCATGTATGTATCTAGGAGGGCGTTAAGAGAACAGTTTGATCCCCGCGAGGTTCGGAGACGGGAGACATACCTGCTATGCCAGCTGCAGTGGGGTAATAGTGACAGGTTTTGGATACACTGGGTCAGAAATGGCCATCGCCATGCAGAAGAGTACTTCCTGGAGGAAATCTTCGAGCTGAGAAGTTCCAATTTCTGTGACATCACCTGGTACCTGTCCTGGAGCCCCTGTGCAGACTGCTGCTATAGCATACAGGATTTCCTGGAGAGGCACCCCAATGTGAACATAGACATACGGGTAGCACGGCTCTACTTGGCAGACGATGAAGAAACCCGCAATGGCCTGAGGGATCTTGCCAGCCTCCAGGGAGTAACCATTGAAGTCATGACAATCAGAGGCAAGGTTCCCCATGCTTTGTGGGACTGGGGAGGGGTGAGCTAGTGAACTTTGTGCATGGGCGAATCAGGTATGGGCTTGCTTCTAAGGTGCCCCATGTCCTACCCAGCTTCTTTGTGGGTACAACCATCACCATGCAGTGAATGAGTGTCACAGCCAAAAAAAGGTGTTTAAATAGTGCAGGAGAAGAGGGACAGGAACCTTAGCAACCAGATCTGGATGAAAATTCTCCTTTTTTTAGAAGTAGCATTCTTATGGCACTCCTGAGGTAGATATGGTCCTTCTCCCTTGTCCTAAGGGAATAAATGCAGTTGCTGGGATAAGGCTGGCTGAAGAGCTCCTCTGCAGTTAAGGGAGGGAAAAAAACTGTCCAGAGTGAATGGCATTGGTTCCAAATATGGAGTGGACAGCATCCATCAGCTGACCGGTACAGGGCCAAGCTGTCTCTGTGACAAGGACACAAGGAAGAGCTTAAAAAGTCTTGTTCCCTGAGCTTCTCTGGTATCTGAATAAACTCAGGTTAATCATCTTGCTTCTATTTCTCCAGACTATAATTACTGCTGGGATACCTTTACACAAAGACATGTCAATTATGATTTCCCACCCATGGACTTTGAACCAGCGATAACTAGGAACAGTTTGATGCTCGACAATATCCTTGAGGTTGGTACACTCTGCGAGATAGAGGGAATCACATGAAATGATTTGCAGTCTAGGGCAACTGAGCTGTAAAGAGCAGGAAAGAAGCCCTTGTTCACATTACACCTAGGTGGACTTTAAAGAGTGCTGCAGCAGGCTTTTGAAAAAAGTAATATACTAAAATCGTGGGAACTATCCTGTCCCACTGAGGGAGAAGCACTGTGAATATTTTTCCATCATATTGATGCCGTCTTGGTTTTTGCCTTTTTTTCTTTCATATGTTCTCTGTATTCTTTGCACATATATTTGGAGCTCTGTAGACTATTATGTATTCTAGCTACTTTTCCCAGTACTTTTCCATGCCCTTTCCCTAGCCAGGAAGACAAAACAAATTCCAGAGCTCCAAGCCCCATGGGGTACAAGGCCCCTATCCTATCTTGGTTCTTCCTGGGAACCAAGGTTGAGAACAAGGTCTTCAAGACACATTTCCATAAACAAGTACAACTAGTACTAAGGGGAGAGGGCTCCAGAGAAGGAGCTTGACTTGGGGGGGAAATTGCATGACCACTTGCCCTCTTAATTGGTGCTTTTTATCAGTTATGCTAATTTCCTAAAACCTGTAAAAACTATATTCATCCCGTGTGGGGAGGCTTTTGTGGACATTCTCCATAACTGTGCCTGGAGGCCTCCAAATAAAAATGCACTTTTATATTACCTTCTATACTAAATTTACCTTGAGTTTCATTTTTATGTTAAAAAAGGCAACAATATCATGAAAGAAAAGCTAGGAGTGCAATTTTTCTCCTTTGGGTTCCAGCATGGGATATTTGTTGATTTTTACCTGGAACTCTGGTCTCATCTCAGAAACCCTCCACCAGATTCCTTTCTAACCTGGATCTGAGCATGGGTTTCAGTTTGCCAAATGGTGCTACTCAGCCCCTTTCTGCAGTGTTCTGACACCCCCCAGTCACTGGGCCCCTGCATGCTTCATTGAAGTCCCTTCCGGATTCCATTCAGTATCTTCTGTGACTGGTTGGAAGGGTACAGTTTCTGTGAGATGAGAAAAGCTGTTCAAAGCAGAATGTCTGTACCCTGGGAAAATTCAACCTTTGGGGTTTTTTTTGTGCCAGACCTCCTGAAAGGCAGGAGAGAGAAAAGAGAATGTGTTCAACAACAGTGCTGAAAGTTTGTGTCCCTGAAGACAAGAGACTGTGCTTGAATGAATAGGTCCACATCCTTGGCCTGGAAGCACTGTATTTTAAAAAATCTAGCAAAACTAACATAAGTGCTGCAGCATTTTGATTTCAATGTATTAGAACTTTCTGACAAATGCTATTTTAATGAATGAGAGTGAAAGAAATCTATGGCTACGTGGGTGGTTGGTTATTTGGGAAATCCATTCTATATGGCACATGTGGAAAAGTAACATCCTGGGCTGTTACAACTAATAGACTGCTTCTGCTATGTCCATTTCAAATCACAGAAGGTTCAAAGTGCAATTGGAGGATCTAAATGTCATACTTCTATTTCCATTTCAGGGTCTTCATTTATAGAATCAGAGAATCACAGAATATCTCAAGTTGAAAGGTACCCAAAAGGATCATCAAGTCCAACTCCCTTCTCCTTGCAGGACTACCTAAAACTAAACAACATGACTAAAAACATCCTCCAGATGCTCCTTACCTCTGACAGGCCTGATGGTGTGACTGCTTGCCTGGGGAGCCTGTTCCTGTGACCGACCACCTTCTCAGTGAGGAACCTTTTCCTAATGTCCAAGCTGAACATCACTAATGCAGCTTCATTGCATTTACACCAGTCCTATCACTGGTCACTGGTTTCAGGATTACTTAAGTTTCAGGAATACCCTGTCCCAAGTGGAGAATCCAGCACTTGCTCTTGTAATATTTCATAGAGTTGGTGACTGCTCAGTTCTTCAGTATCCAGATCTCTCTGCAGGGCCTCTTTACCCTCAAGGGAATCCACAGATCCTCCTAGTTTAGTATCATGGGCAAAATTACTTAATTCTGGTTCCTGCATTTGATTCCTCCATATAGATGATTTATAAGAAAGTTGAAGATCACTGGCTGTAAAAACAAGCCTCAAGGAACCCCAGTGGTGACCAGTCACCAGCCTGATGTAATCCCATTTACTGTAACTTTTTGCACCGATTGCTCACCCAAAGGCCTATGGACTTATCTATCTGTGTGCTGGATGTTTTATCCTGAAGGTGAAGTACTGAGGCCTGAACAACAGGCCCTGACTGAGGCCTGGAAAACAGGCCTTGAGCCAAAGTTGACCTCTAGATGAACCTTCCAACCAAAGGTTGTATTTGTATCTGCTCACTAACAAAGTGTTATTAGCAACATGATATATGTGTACTCTCTTTGGTGAAAGACGTGAATGATTTACTTTTCTGTATTTAGGAACTGGACATGGCCAGATCTTTTTTGCACTACCTCTATTTCCCTATCCTTCCTTCTCCTTTCTTCCTCTGCTTAAAATTTTAACTCACTGCTGCTGCAGGCTGTTCAAAGATTGCTGTTGCTGCACGTTGTTCAGAAAGGTTTAATCTGCAGGCTGTTCAGAAATGTTTAAATTGTTGCTGCTAGAGGCTGTTGAACCTATCATACAGTTTAAATTGCTGCGGCCTATATAAATAAAACTTTCTAACTGATCGCTTAGTGGTTTTTGCCTTCATTTAGCTCAAGGCTATCCCAAATGTTGGCTACCTCAGAGTAGGTGGTCCGGGACATCCCTCTCAGGACCTGATGATTGTCTCTCAGAATAACCTTCTCCGTAACTTTACCGGGCACTGAAGTGAGACTGGCAGGCCTGTAATTACCAGGGTCTTTCTTCTTACCCTTCTTGAAAATTGGAATGACGTTGCCATCTTCCACTTGACCTGGAACCTTTCCAGACTCCCAAGACCATTGAAAAATAATGCAAGGTCCTGTGATGATATTGGTCAGCTCCTTCAGCACCTTGGGACAAATCCCATCAGGCCCCATAGATTTATGCGCATCCATCTGGAGCAGCCACCCTTGAACCAGTTCAAGCTTGCTCAAGGGTTCATCATCCCGTCAGTCGTGGTCTTCCAACACAGGGCTCCTGGGGTCCCAGACCCTATCCTCTGGCAAGAGATTATCAGGATGCGAAAAGGAACATCTCTGGAGACTTGCTGTCCTCTCAGCTAGCCTTGTTTCCTACCTCATGATGCAAGAGGAACAGAAGTGGACTTAAAACCACAGAAAATGCCCCATCAGGGCAGAAAGTGTAGTCCAGATACACTATCTAGCAGTGACAGAGAGGGGGTGTTTTTTACAGAGAGCAGACAATCTTGGGCACTAGCTGTGGTTTGTCATGATCCTCTCCCACTACCTCAATACCCACAATGACTGTGTTTGGGAACCCTGCATCTTACCTTTAGTGTCCCTGTATGGACCTATTTTCACCCTGTACTGCCACCTGCGTCCACAGTTTACTGGAGCAGAAAATTCCGGAAGCTTATGGTTAGCCATGTAAATAAGCACTTGTCTCTGTATTAAGCTGATCAACTAATCACAGTAAATATCAGTTCTTGCTATAATAATATCTCATCATTAATCACTGAAATACCAGTCTGTATTTGAGACTGTGCTAACCTAGAGGATTTTCCACTGTCTCAGTGGGAGCTATAACATGTAACTGACAGCAGCACTTGATTTTGAAAAGCAACTTCAAAAATCCACAGGTGCCCCATTCAATAGAAGCAAATCCTCCATCCACCAAGAGGTGTGACTGTGGAACGATCATTACAGTATCCATGGTCATTGCATTTCAGCATCTCCACTCAGATAGCTAGAAGAAGTAAGTAAGTAATTATTTTTATTTCCAAGTCCATCCTGGAACGGGGCCACTAGATGTATCCGCTGGAAACCCCTTGTGCTTTTAAGGTGTATTTAAGGAGGCAGAGAAAACTGATCACACAAGTTGTTATGGCAGGGGTGGGAAAGAGAAACACAGACTATGTGAAACTGCTGAGCAAAATGTGTAAAATGGACCAAGTGTTCCCCATTCAGTCTCCAATGTAACTAGTTTTTGGCACAGGCTGCCAAACAAAGGATGTCACAGTATAACATTCCCAGCAACTTCGGGCGTGGTTCTGTAGCTTGCTGATTCCCTGTCTGTGCCAAGGTTCCTTTTCCTTAGTTCTTGTTTACACTGTCCTGTTGGCCTTGTCTTACCACACTCAGCCCCTGTTTGCATTGTAACCAGCTTTTGGCCAAAACACGCCTGTGCCATTCCAAGGTCATGAGCAAGGAAGAACCCCAAATTGTTTTCACAATAAAAAACAAAGACAATTATTATGGTCTGTGCCTCTCGGGGCCCTGAGGACTTAAAAAAAAAAAATTGGTTATCTTGACCACCCTCACTTGTGGCTTCCACTGCCACACTGCCCACAGATGGCCCAGGAGCTAATATGTTTAGTATGGACTGCTATGAAGAAAATTAACTCCATCCTTGAGGGTGCCCAATGGTTGTGATGCCTGGTTCTGGTAGATGTTTTCTGCTTTTGATGGAGGTTTTGCCTCCCATGACAGCAGCAGATTCCAGTTGAATTTTGGGGAGACTTTAACCATATATTGTTGTCATTGAGCAATCCCTGAGTGCTTGGAAAAGAAAATCTCAGAGCTGAAAGTTTCTGGAGCTGCTCTGAACACTCTCCTTGATACAACCTACAGAAAATCACTGCTTTCTCTCAAGTGAAGTCCTGTAGGAGACGGGCTTCGGGAATCAAGAGACGACTCACATATGAGTTAGCAACTTGTTCCATTTATTATTTATTATAGCATCCTTTTTATACTTTTTCTGTTAACATCATACGTTGTTCACGTCATTGTCTGATTGGTTAGTAGCTTTGTTCACGCGCTGCTTTCTGTTCTTTGATTGGCTTTTAAAAATCATACCTACTATTGATCATACCTACTATTTTCTCTTTTCTGCAATTTCTGCAGCTTCTGTATTGTAATCAGCTAAGTCAGCATGATAACATACATTGTATTAAGTTAGTAGTTCCCAAGGATATATGGCTCAAGGGACTATTGTTCTCTCAAGGGACTATTGTTCTTCTATAGGACTACTGTTCTTCTGTGTTGTTAGTTAGTATGATAGTATATTTGTATCTACTTCCCCAAGGATATGTAGCTCAAGGGACTATTGTTCTTCTATAGGACTATTGTTCTTTGTTAGTTCTGAACACCAGTCTTGGTTGTGCAGACCTTGCAGATCCTCTTCGGATTCCAAAAGCAAATGCCCTCGAGAGGCAAGCCAGTCCTCTACAAGGTCCACCTGGTTATGTGGTCCCCCTCATGTTTAAAACTCTGCCAGTTGTGTGATGACTGACTCAGGCTCTCAAGCAGAGCATGGACACTAATCCCCACTGGGTTTGGGGTACTTATTGTTCTGCTTGGTGCTTTGACAAAGCATGTGCATTGAAACAAAGACATAGAAATGAAGCAAAATCAGAAAGATAAATATATAGAACTTCTGTGACTCAAAATAGTGTGAGAAAACTGTAGAAGGACTGCTTAGAGAAAAAAAACATATTCCAAAATACAGATATGTTCACTTGCCACTTTTTTATTTTCCACACTGACTCCTCATGAACTATCTTTGATGATCTGGGAAATTCTTTGATTTCTCACCAGTTAATGTGAAAGAATTATATTACAAGTATATCAGGATGTTTCATTACTGAAGTAAGCACACAGGTAAGTCCTTCCCACTAGCCAATTATTTTTCATTTTGCCTTGGTCAGAGGTCTGCCTGCACATCCTTGTGGCTGGCTGCAGAGTCAGCCTCATAAACCTCACCCAGCAGTGGCAGGGTGCCACCAGTTATCTTAATCCCTTACATTTCTGTTTCCACATATGGAGGCTGAACAAGAGTCTCAGTAAGGTATGGTGACGCTGTGCAGCCTGCAGAGGAAATGAAAGCAAAGGTGCTGGGAGAGATAAAAGAGCCACGGGTGGGTGTGCTTATCAGAGTTGCAAAGTAATATGTTGCCAAGGAGATGTATTTGTGTATCTACAAGCTTGTTTTTATACGCATTATTGCAGTATTGTGCACTCACATATATGTAAATATCCGTAAATATCTTCATGAGTGTGAATTCATACATATAGGTTCATACACAAACACATTTTAGCCTTTCTTAAATGTGGAGGTCACACAATAAATCTCAAAAGGCTCTGTGTGGTTTTTCTTTCTATAAAAAATATAGATACCTACTGAGAAAGCTCCATTAAATCCGAGTAAACATACAGTGGATTTTCCTTTTACTGTCAAATGTGTCAGCAGCAGAACACTTGAACTAACACAGGATTTACCATTTCAAATCAAGTCCAGGAGGCAGCCTGTAAGTGGAGATTGAGACTTAAGCCTCTGTGGCATAAGCAGGCTTTTGTCACGTTTAAATTTAACCTTTCTCTTTGCTTCCAGACTTCCACTTGGTGATTCTCACCTCTTTCCAATAGATCATTCAGCCAGAGAATAAAAAGCTCAGTACCTGTAAAATCCTCAGAGATTTGCAAATTGAGATCTTAGCTGATTCAAACCTTGTCCCTTTCTTCGTCTTTGATGTCTGATTTAACTTCCCTTCTGTGCTCCTCTTTCTTCTCTAACCTGTCCATCTTCCCTAATTTCTTCCATATATTTCCATATCTAGGACTCTGTCTCAGTCCAAATTTGTTACCAGATGCACATCTTGGGCTTCGAGTGTCAGATCAGCTAAAAGACTCTTGAGAAAAAGGAGTGGTGCATCAGCAGACAACACCTCTGTAACAGTCATGCTGCAAACCTGTTTTGCTGCAATCACTTTCCTGGGAGACATCCACAGGGACCTAGCTCCCTGATGCTCTGTCCACCTCTCTATCACTTAGTGTGCATCCTGGAGGCCCTTTGTAAAATGTTCTGAAGAAACTGCCAAGCTTCTAGATTATTTTCGCTGGTGAATCTGGCGTGTGAATCAGCATGGCTCTACTACCACCAAAGGGAATATTCTCATGAAGGTCTAAGGAACCCGGTGTTTAAAGGAGGCATGAGTGAGTGTATGTCCACCATTCTATGTACCCTTTGCTATATATGTTCCTCCAAAAAGCATTCAGGTTCATGAGGCATGCACATGAGGGTGGTGGTTATTAAAAAAAAATCCCTCTGCTGGAGTGGTTGAGATATATTCAGATGTTACCAATAGCTCAGCATCACGAACCACCTCCACATTTATCTCTTAACATTACCTTAAGCAGCTTCTGTAAGGGGGCATAACTGACTGCATGAGAAGTAGAATAAAAATTTTTGCCACAGTTGTTTAAGTAATATGAGACCACCTATATAGATAACCCTTGCTACAGGCACGTAGCAATTTAAAGGGATACTGGATTACTTCTGGTTCCTTGTAAAAACAAAGAAACAGGTTTCCCACCTAGCTGTGTGATCCTTCTGGAGGTCATCATCCTCCTCTTGACTCACTGAAGCATGGTCCCCATAAACAGAATGTGCAAGTTCTTTTAGAAGTATGAAAATTCACTTGTGTAGCAACCTTGTCTTTCTGATTTTATTAGGGTTAAAGCAACTACTGAATTTGGAAGAGATTCTTCTTCTCACATTAGGCTGACAGGACTAACAGAGCAATATTTCCAGTTTTCTTTTTTTTTTCCTTTTGGCTTTCCACCACCTCATACAGCACATCCAGCTTCCTGGAGACGCCTGAAAATGTTGCATTGCTAATTCCCTGCTCTGACTAATTTTTCTCTCTCCACTTTCTGTGGCACGTTGCTGGTTTTCTATCAGGAACTCCTGCTGCTAATCAAGCCATTTCTTGCAGATCAGACTAATCATGTCTAAGCCTAATTCACACCTGCTTATTTGTAAATATTTTCTGTAAGGAGAGGACAGTGCAGAGAGTACTACAGCACCAAAGCATTCCTAGTGTTACTGAGGATCATGTCCACGAACCCAAAACCACATTAGTCAATCACGTTTTTGTTTCAACGATCTCTGAGTGTTTGAGTTGCTCCCCTTCACCCTTCTGTGCTAGGAAATAATACAACCACTGGGGAACAATTCTGTGCTGCGAAGTGAGGAGTGACCTTGCAGCAGAAGAGGCCCCGAGGGCAGACTCTGTGTTGGCACTGCCTGATGACCTGCCACAACTAGTCTTCTCCTTGACAGAGAGTCCTGCCAGTGCCTGAATCCCTACTCCCTCTAAACTCCACCAATCATGTACACTTCTGGGTTTTTTCTGCCCTGGCAGGAAACTGAATACCTTCTGACAATAGAATACTGAGAGCTTGCTGCAGAGAATACAAATAAATCCCTCCCTTAGCTTTATAACCCCACATCTGGCTTGGCACCAAGGAAGATAATGGCTTTGTCCAGGGATCTCTACAGCTTGCATCAGGCCACAAAATAATTGTGTCACAAAGCCAGAAAAAACTGTAAATGACAGAGACTGATTTTACCTGAGTGATACGAAGAATTCTTTTGTAATCCTTTTTCTCAGCAAGCCGGTTTTGGGTGTGTCAGTCAGAGGAAAGCTTCTGCCTAGAAACTAGCATTGTTTCAGTCATTTCAGGAAATATTCTTTGGCTGCATCTTGTGAGAGTTACTGAACTGATCACAGGAAGGTGATGCCCAGTTCGTAATGCTGAGCGGATTTCTCAGGGCACTGGAAAATGTCTGTTCTATTTACATCAGTGAACTGATATCATGACCAATAGCTTCTGCAGATGCCCCACAGGTGGCTCAGGTCTTGCTCTCAGAGTGTCCACATGAGTACAGATCTCTTCTCAGTTGTAATATTTCAAAAGTATCTGGATGCTCCCTCACAACAAAGTGTCCACTGCCAAAGCTCTCCTGGATGCCAGGCAACTTGCTTAGAGTTAGCCTGAGAGTGGCTGCCCAGTCACTGACCACAGCTCAGTGGTCACACACACAGAGTATCTTCCTCGATTACGTGAGGACCAAGGCTCAAGGGGGTATGACAGGTCCTTGGAACTCCACAGTAGTCCCATGAAGGGAAATGGAAGTAACCACCACCACCACCTGCTGGAGTTCCACAGACGCACAGGCTTTTGCACACGATATCTTCTGTTTCCCTCTTTCCATTGGGTTCTGCCCAACTTCCTCATGACATCTGGGTGTCAGAAAAGTGACATGCCATGCCACAGCTATGTGCCTTGATGACATTTGTGTAGATACTTTTCTCTCTTGTTGCATTGGGGTGACTAGAGGTTTGCTTTTCTGTTCTGGAGCTACAGTTAAAAAAGAAATGTAATTTCTGTCTGCACTGCAAAAAGTGGCTCACCTGTTAATTCCAGCTTCTGGAAGGTAACCTTGTATTCTCAAGGCCAGATCAATTTCTGAGTGGGTTCTCCCCCATTTGCAGTTCTTTGCTGCCAGGATCTTGCTTTCGGCTTCAGCCAGTGGGATAATGCAAGTAAGCATGAACAAAGTCACCATAAGGAAATACTTAGCTGAGCAACATTAGTAAGGCACAAAGAACAGTATTCTGATTCAGGAATAGAAACTGAAACTAGTGTAAGACTAATAAAGGCACACCAGTCTCCCAGGAAGAGACACACAAATACCGAAATACTCATGGCTGCTGCCAGTGGCAGAGGTAAGTACATTTATGTGAAAGGCAGTCCTGTTTCTCCATATTCAAGTGTAGGTATTTACTGTAGTTGTATCTAAAGGACTGGAGTGTAGACACAAATGTGTTTTGTTGACACATGAGGATACACAGGAGTCAGATGTGGATTTGTGTTTTATGTCTTTGAATACATTACCATACCTAGAGTCTTAGGTCCAGCTTCAAAATATGAACATAATTTTGTTAACCTTGGTATGGAAGGAAGAATTTAAAATCCCAAAGAATTTCTACTGTGGAAGGAGATCTTGAAGGCATTTAAGAATGGAGCAATTTAGTTAGCTTATCTATTAATCTATTTTATTGTGATAAATAACTAGAATATTCTTCTTAAAGAATCAAGGAAATAAGGCTGTGCAAGGAATTGATCATGTCTCTGTTGATGTGGAAAACTATTTTCTTCCTGTTAAAATGTAATTTCACTCTGTATAATTAATAATTTCTCATCTTAAAGAGCTAACTGTGAAAAAATGCCTTTAGTATCTTAATTCTAAGTAAATTTTAAAAGAAATCTTTATTATGTATAATACATAAAGACTAAAATTAAAATTAATTATTTTTATTTCATATACACTTAAAAATTTAAAAAATGAAATTAATTATTTTATCAAATAAAATGATGGTTCCTAGATCCTTAGGTTTTCTATTGGTGGATTTTTACAAAATAAATGAGCAGCCTTGATCACCTGCAATTGTTTTCCCCTAGACCCTCAGCTGGGAAGGGATGAATAAGTCATGGGATCAAAGTTGCTTGCCACCATGGGAGATAAAACGTGTATAATCAGGCAGGTCTGCATGGCCACCGTGTATGTATTTCTTAGTCAGAAATCACCCTCCTTTCTGTACAGGTATTTTTTCCTTGACACTGATATTTTTTTAGTTTTTGGAAAAGTTGCAGATTAAGTAAAGATGGGAAGTTGGTTGTAGAAATGTTTTTGTCTAGATTGCCAAAATTGGGTACCAATGAGAAAATGACTCAAGTTTTGCCTGTCTCATAGAAGTGGTTTGGAAGATTTTAAGGGATAAGAGATTTGATTCTGCTCTTTGATTAGTCAGGGAAAAACAGATGCAGTACTGCCTAAATCAGGGAATTTAAACTTACACACAATCAGCCATAATGTGCCAAATTGAGCAAGGGTTCATGTACAACATGAACTTAAACAACCATCAGGTTCAACTTCCAGGAAGGCATCCACATCTCCTGCATCCCAGAGTGCCTATCCTGCTGTCCAGTGATTACTTATTAAGCCCTTTTAGAGAAAAGAGATTTGGCAGGAAGTGTACAGACTGAAAGTGAACTGGACAGAAAAAGTAGAGGAAATTTTGTTTTCTGACCTGCTATCCTCAGTGACTCACAAATCTTTTCTATACAGGTCCTTCATCCAGAGAGAACAACCAAGGGTGAGAGATGTAGCTCTATCACTGACTGCTGCCTGAGCTCCATGGCAATTTTCAGAGACAGCCTTGTGCCTTGTTTTATTCTTACTATCCCTTTCCTCAGTCTTCCTTTCCAGTTGCCTTACTGCTTTGACTGGTGCTGATCTCTGAGTGGTGACAGGGTTTCTTACCCACTCAACAGTTCTCAAGGAGGTGCTGGGGGTGTTCAGAAGCCTTCATCAAATTCCAGATTTAGATCGCTATATTGCAATGTTCTTCAAGCTGCTCATTTCTGATGTGAAAAGCTGGGAGTGGGAGGCCTGGCTGATATTGAGAGTAGGCAATGCACAATGGGACCAAACATCATGAAAATCTTGGGTTCACAGTACTGCTGGTACTCTTATTCAGGTGGAAGATACAGCCAAGAGACTTCCAAAGAAATTATTTGCCTAGCCAACATCAACGGGTGGTGTACCTGCTGTATGAAATCAGGTGGAGAAGAGGTTCTGTCTGGAGGAACTGGTGCTCAAACAATCGTGAACAACATGCTGAAGTCAACTTCTTGGAAAATCATTTCAGTGACAGGCCAGGAGTTCCTTGCTCCATCACCTGGTTCCTTTCAACTAGTCCCTGTGGCAATTGCTCCAGAAGGATTCTGGAGTTCCTGAGGTCACACCCTAATGTGACCTTGGAAATATATGCAGCCAAGCTGTTCAGGCACCATGATATCCGTAACCGCCAAGGTCTCCGCAACCTGATGATGAATAGAGTCACCATACGTATCATGAATCTTAAAGGTAACGCAGCTACTCTTTGTCTAAGTGTGAGTTGAAAGTTCTGTGCTCTTAGTTTGTAGTAGAGGTGATGACTGGCTTTAGGAAGGACTAGTGAGTACAAAAATGTCACTCTCTTCTGCCTTATTTCTTCCCCAATCCTGTACAGCAGCAGGACCAGCATGGTCATTTCCTCTTGCCAAATTTGAGCATGGAGAGTTAGAGGTTTCTCTAGCCACCCACACCTCCTTATTATGCAGTGAAAAATCCTGGGCGTAAGACAGAGCCTGTCCCTCCTAGAATACACATGCAGATCAGCTTGCCAGCTGCATTGAGTAATTGGTTTCCCTTGGTAGCTGGAGAAGAGAAGGAAACAGTTTAAAGGAGACTTTCAGATGATGCATTACAGAAGATATGTCTTGCACATGTGCCTTTTTGTGACTGTATCTTGCTTGCCTGGTGATGTTTGGCTGTAAAAATAGTCCAGAAAAGCAGCTCACAAAAAGGAATGTATATTTGAAGAGATGAACCTCATTCACCTGTGTGGATATTTACCACTGGATTGTGGAGCTACAAAACCCACCAGGTCAAATGTAATCTTAAAGGACATTGCTTATCTTGGGGATACTGTCTCTGGGATTATAGCACCAGAGCATTGACAGAAGCTCTGCCCACCCTATCAACACTATGATCAGTATGAAACTGCTAAATGTCAGAGTGTTCACCCCAGGTTTTCCCTGATCATTGGGGTAAGTCAGACAGATTCATGATTGAAGCAACTTGTCTGACCAAAGCTGTGTTCTCAAGCACAAGGCTGCCAAAAGAAGAGCCTGATCAGCTCTGGCTGCATGTACCACTTCCCTTTTCACTCCTGCCACTCACTGGTTCCTTCTCTCTTGGCAAATGTGCTCTGGCTTTATGCCAGAGTATGCTATTTGTGATGAGGGTTGCCCAAGCCACCACAGTGATCAATTTCTCTCTCTGGCAATTCTTTTTTGCACATATTGCTACCTGTAGAGTTTTGGTTCCCCTTTCCACTAACTTATTTGTGTAGTTATTTGTGTTCCCCTTGTATTAATATCTTTGTCCTTCACTGTATTCTTACCAAGAAACAAGTGATTCACGGACATGTTAATGAAGAAAGAACTGGGCATCCTTTCATCAAGAGTGACTGAGTATCTCTCTTCTTAGATTACAGTTACTGCTGGAGAAATTTTGTTGCATACCAACCTGGAGAAGACGATTATTGGCCCCAGAACATCACTGCATACTTCTTTGTGAATTGCGCAGAACTCTTTCACATCTTTTTGGTTAGTAGACACCCGAAGAAAACACCAAGAGTGAAAATAAATGCAAAAAATCCAAGGAAAAGGAGGTTTGGATGACCCCAGCAATGGTGTTAGCAGAAATGATAGTAGGAAGAATAAGCATGGGCTTGATGCTGCATAAGCTGAGGGACAAGGAGGCAAGTGACTGCCAAAGGACTAGGCTGCTACATTGTGCCTTTGTGGCCAGGAGCAGAGAAGAGAAGAGATTTAGCAGTACTCTCAGATTTTAACTAAGGAAAGGGTACATTATTTCACCCCTTTGCATGAATCAGCTGCCAGTTCATTAGCTTGTAGCTTACCGGAGCTATTTGACCCCAAAAACTACTTCAGCTCTAATGAGCTGAAATAATCATGATTCAAGTATTCTCTTTTTGCCTCTCAGGACAGGCCCATGGATTTTAGTTAAGTTCTGAGGAAGTTCAAAAGCTCAGATGGGTGGATTTACCTTCAGGATCAGAGTTTACATGTAAGAGTATCATATGACCAAGGCCTGCTTTCCCTATTTCTTGCAATCCATAAAAGTGCAGAAGTTATTTGTACGGCCTGATATCCTACTCTACAAGAAAGAGGAGGTAGTCTACTGAACAGGAGAGAAGGCCAGGTCTGGACCTACTGTGGGGCTCAGCCACCCTTTGTGGGGCAAGCCAGTTCTTGCTTGAGCAGGTCCCTCTGTGCAGAATGGATGGCAGGAGGTGGAGGAAGGGATGCACAAAATTGCTGGCAGGAACTTAGAGCCACAGACACAAAACTAACCTGTTTGTAGGATGCTTGTTTCATTTCTGGCTGAGGAAAAGGTACACATTACACTTAATTTCAGTTCTATCCACCCCAAACATTCCATAGGACTTTTAGTACCTCAAGACCTGACCTTTCCATTTCTTGTCTGAGTAAGACATTCAGGTGACAGGATACACAGTCAGTAGCAATATCCACTCAATCAGCTGAGCTAACAAAGTACTTCATGCAATGTAATGGTTTAGGAGACATTTTCCCCTTGGCTTTCAGCCTTTCTGAGTCTCCTAATGCCTGAGATGATTAAATAATTTAGCAGCTTACGCACAATCAAGTGCATGGTGCGATGCTTGCCGGGAGCTGAGCAGAGCTGTCTGCTAAATGCTCATGAGTGCTGACAAACTGCTGCTGACTCAGCACGGTTCCCTATGCAGCAGTACAAGGGGAATCTGTCCTTCAGGTCTTGGTTTTAAAGAGCCAGCTAACAAATTACCTGTCCCAAGCAGGCAACCTTGATGATTACTGCAGAGTCCTGCTGGCTAGGAAGCCTGCTGGCAGTCAGGCGCTTGCTCTACTGCTCTGCTGTCTCAGCTGAACACAAGCCACCCCTCAAATGAAGGTGAATAGGGCTCATCAACAGTTCTAACTACCAACCCTCCTCAGAAGGAATGGGAATGTCTGTGTGCGCAGCCCTTTTGAACATCCTGTTTCATTTTACTAATTACGCAGAGGTGTAATGAGGTGAGTGAGTTCCAGGCATGTGCTCCAGAGAAATACACACTGTTGCATCAAGTCCTGGCCTCCCTGGCAGAAGAAAGACACTGAGGAACCAGAGGGGATTTGGTGGAGTACCACTGCAAAGGGCAGGGTGCTGGAGCACTTGCCCTTTGAGGTCAGGCTGAGAGAATGGGCTTTGCTAGATTTCGAGAAGGTGGCTAAGTGGGATCTAACTGCAGTTTTCCACTACATAAAAACAGTAAAGACATAGCCAAACTCTCCTCGACGATGCAGAGAGGAAAAACGAGGTAGCACACACAAGCTGCAGTGAGGGAAATTCCAAGAGGATAGAAGGAAAAAGTCTCCCCTGACCATGGTGCTGTACTGGAACCCAGAGAGGCTGTCACCTCCATCCCTGGAGACACTGAGAACTTTCCTCTGAACTGCCAGATCCAGCCTTGGAGTTAGCCATGCTGCAAGCATGGTGTTGGACTGGAGACCTCTGGGGGGCCTTTCTAACCCCCCAAAATCCGCCTTTCCACAGGATCCAACTCCACTTCCCCTGCATTCAGCTATGCAAGTTGCCACCTTATAAATGCTTCTGTTTCTAAATCTGTATCTAGGTCTGTATCTAGGAGTGGGGTACATGGCACAGTAAATTATGAGGTGCTACTCCATTGTCTGGAAAAATGTATCCCGAGGGAGATTATCTAACACACTGAAGGAGGATCAGAGTGATCTCTTGGACTAGATGCTTTATTTTCAAATTCTTCACCATGTTGCAGACACAGCTTAAGCTTTTGGTATCTAATTTTTAATGTTCTTTTTTTTTTCTTCCTCCTAGGGGCTTCCTCCACTTCTGGCAAACTGAATGCAAACAAGCATCACCACCATGCTTCCAAACTCACTTTGTGCATCAATACAAGACCAGAAAATCCAATCCCCAGCAGTCTTTTCTGCTGCAGCCTTGATTAAGTTTCTTGCTGCCACCAAAGAAGGCTCTTATCACTGGCTGGGCATTCCTAAGTATTGGACAGAGCAGAAGGAGCACATGAGAAGCCATCAGGAAGCTTGGATGATGCAGCCAGGCATCCATGACACAGTGCTCTGGGTCTTTACTGAGCTTCCTGAGTGTCCAGTGGGGATGGAGACCATGCCCCATAATCAGGCTTTCCATGTCTGCTGATGCTGCAATCAGATTCTGCAAGTGCCCTCTTGAGAGGGCAGCACGTAACATTTTTCATGCTCTGACCTGTTCCAAAGAAGTAATCAGCCGTGCATTCTTGCTTTCAGAATTTCTTATGAAGATCACTTTTATGGCTACACGTGTATGTTTCAGAAAATATTTCATTCTCTAACAGTATTTATGCAATACTGTAATAATGCTTTATTTTTAGGTTTTGTTTATGAGTGTAAACTTTATTTATGACTGTTAAACCAGTATAATAAAAGGGAAAATGTCAACTCTGTGGAAACTTTCCTTTTCTTGTTCAGCTCCTGGGAACACAACCTTCCCTTGTAATACCACGCTCTGGAGACATAGCTGTTCATTGCAAACTGGGGGAACAAAGTAAAAAGTCTCTGCTTTGCCCGCTGAAAACATGGAGTGGAATGGAAAGATAGGAGATATTGAAAGCTCTGAGCTCTCTCTACTGGCAGAAGGCAAAAAGAAGATACAAGTGTATTGGGTCCTTCAGCAGTTTTGAACTGCAAATAATGTAGAACATCTGAATGAATCATGTGGGGAGCTCCATGTGTCAGGATTCCCAACCTCTTCAAGCAGGAGGTCCACTGTGTGATCCCACTGAGGAATGTGGTGATGCTGGGATCTGCAACATGCCCAAATGATAATTTGAAGAATGAGGCAGGGGCTGGTGGGAACCATGCCTTTCTCTTCCAGTTTATTAATGCTTATAGCAACCTTTGGCCATGCCAAAATCTCCAGATGTTTAGCAGACCATCAAGACAGCCAGAAAAGCTGCAGGCTGAGGAAGCAGCTTCAGTCCCTGCAGCATGACAGTGTGTCTAAGGCTGAGCACATCTGTCTCAGGAGTGTCTCCTACGTTAGTCAAATAAAATAGCTCCAAGCAATGTATAGCACAGCTGAAGTTTTCTTCCCCCTGTCCAGGGCCTCATACTGGATGTCACATGCCCTCTTTCTGGACATTATGGTGTTTACTCTTTGTTTCCTTAGGGAGCAATCAAATCACTTGGTCAACGTGTATTTTAGTACAACAGGGTCCATAACCATTCATGCCCAGGGCTCAGCCCTTTCCCACTGAAGGCAGGAGGACAAACTTTCTGTGGTCTGTTTGGAAGCTTGCCAGTTCCAAGTCAGCCCAGTGAAGTTTTTCACACCAGTTTCGTCTGCCAGAGTGAATTTGCAATCTTCTGTACCCCTGCTGTGCCCCTAGTGGCATGTGAGAGCCTAGAGGGGGGTCTACCACACTGGTAGCCTTTAAAGGCAACTGCAGAAGGCAGCTGGTCTGCTCTCATCTTCTTCTGGCCCTCTGGACTGATGAAAACATTGTGCCAGTTTGTAGAGTGGGAGAGCTCTTAACAGTGAATTAATGACAAGGTTATAGCGTGGAGAGATCAATACCCTCCCTGTGCTGGAACTCGGGTGCAACAGCAGCAACAGCAATGGAGTTTTAGCTATATCTGATGAGGGTTTGGAAGCCTGAGAGGAAAAATGCCTAAGGCTGAAGTGTATGAGATGTTTAAAAGCCAAAGACAGCCTTCAAAATACTTGCCACCCTTTGGTGCCTCCCCATCTGCTATGACCTCTGCTCTTGCAGCAACCCACTTTCTCCTTCCCCAGCAGAGGCTCTGCTTATCATTGCTCTCATTGGCTGAACGAGTGGCCTCTTCTCTGCCAAATCCCTTCATGTTTCTTCTGTGAACCAAATGTGACTTCCATCACTGTGAATATTTAATACATATGTGATGAAATAATGACATTTCTGCTCATAGGAATGCTAAAGGGTCAGCGCCAGGGACAGTAGAAAAATGTACTCAAAGACAATGCTGGACACAAATACATCTAGGCCGAAACCCCCCTGAAGGGACAAGTAGCAAGGGACCGGACTCCATGACCCTGAAATCCCTTTCTGTCCTGATTTCCAAGTACTGGCATGGAGAGAGGAAGAGAAAGCAAGTGGGGGGAAGACATGCTTGTGTTTGCAAGGGTCTGGAGTGTGTCTTTGCATTGTTTAATGGTAATCTGTTTCCTATTATTGGAAAGTCCAAGGACGCCGTGTACTGACCTGGAATAATGCTGTGCGCAGCTGTGGGAATGATGTCAGTGTCCTGCACTTCAGTGGGCTTGTTCTGGGGGCTGTTGAGAGACAGGCTTTGGGGGCTGTTTGCAGCATGGAACAACATTCCTTCAAGCCAACGCCCTCACGCAGGGTGCCAGACAGACCCGTGCACCAGGAGATGGCAGCCATGTCCAGTTTTCCACACCAGAAGTCATCCCATCCTGTTTGTCCTGTCTTCTCTGTTATCAGAGACATAACCTCTGCAGCTACCTGAATGTGCCTGTGCCTTGTTCATTGCTGCAAACCATGGAGTGTTGATCAAGTGAGACTGGGGTTTTCAGCCAGCACCAAGGCCCCTGCTCTGGCTGTTCCCCACAGTCTGGGGAGGAAATGTCCTCCCAGAAATCACAAGCCCCCATTTCCCACAGCTCAGGCAGCTGGGGCTGGAGGTGTATTTTCCACAGTCCCCTTGAGAGCTTAGCTTTTGCCCAGGTGCATATAAAAGAAAGAGACACCTAGAACAGCACACTCACAATCTCCATAAGGCTGTAAAGATAAGTGGTCCTCAAGAATATATAACCAGTAGTGAAATGTTCACTATATGCACCGTCTACAAAGCAAGTAAAATATCTTAGGTTAAAAAAATAATGTTACTGCATAACAGTCACCCTCCAGGGAGTTATTCTTGGCAGAGACGCCTAAAGCATTTGAGGTTGGATTAATTTAGAAAGCCAAATTAAAGAATATCTTGTAACAAACAATATGAATTTGTATTTGTGAACAGAAAAAGTGCGGTTAAAACAATCTCTGTAGCAAAAGAGCTGAATTCCTATAGCTGAATCACATGGATTAATTCTACAGTCCACTCTGAACTTAATCTGATTTATGTTCAGAAGAACCTAAACATAGGATGTAGTCTTAATATAGTTCATGATTCTTTGCATTTACTCATTGCATTTTTTCTCCTCCTGTACAATGTCCTCTGTTGTCATGTTTCAACAAGTACCTTAAACTCAGTGTTTGCCAGAATTTAAGCAAAAGCCAGTATCTCCTTTTTTAGAAAATGCTAATTTTTCTAATAATTTCACTGAGAAGGACAACGGTGTTGTACAGGCCAATATCAAAAGTTGAAAGACAAAGATTCTTTATACATCTTTGCTTCTCTTCTTGTTTTGTGAAGCATATTGGGTCAGCACTTCTGTGTCCAGTGTGGTCAATTATGAGTCATGAATGGGGACAATAGGCTGGCCATGAATGAAAGAAGCATCTCAAATAACTTCAGAGATTTTTGGTAGCATTCCCAAAGTACCCGAACAATTCATCTGCCTTGATCTGCTGGGTGACACTGTCAATAACTTCAAAGCTACAAGTAAAAGTATAAAGACAGTTTAATAGTTCCAGGTTGTGTCTGTAGAAATCAGACAAGAGATGACACATCAGTCCTCTGTGTCAAATTTACCTCCTTCTCCCATGATACCAAAAAAAAGGACAAAACCAGATGCTAGTTTGTAAGACCTTTATTTATATAAATAATATGCACCATATGAAACAAATGTACAACACCATGCTTGCAAATTAATGCTTTGCAAAGGACTCTCATTGCTATTCCTGGTCAAAATTCCTCAAGCTGAGAGTGCCTCGGGAGCCTGAAGCTGTAGGAAGCTTGTGATGCACCTGGTTGTGACCTCTCCTAGCAGAAGGAGGCCCTGTAGGAGCAGGGCTTTCTGCTGTCCACCTGCAGCTGGCCTAGCACCAGAGGAGGTGTTTTGAAGGAGCTTCCAGCCTTACCCAGAAAGAGGAATAGGATAGAGCAGAGAACTTGCAGCCATCATGAAGGAAATGACAGAGCACACCCAGAGTGTGGGACACACTTAGCCTTGTCAAAGCCTCAAGAGGTTAGATTGGCGAGGACAACCCAGCTGTAATTTAGGTGGTGGGAAGGTGGTGGCGAGCAGGCACGTACTATGAACCCTTGCCTTCAGCTTGTAAAGACTGTGTCCACCAGACCAGGAGCTAAGGGAGTCCCCTAGTGGAGACAGAGTGATTGCCAGGCAGGAGGACGGTTTGATTTTTGCCCCTACAGAAGTTATCTGTCTACAGGCTAG
The DNA here is from genome assembly GCA_013397815.1 of Aleadryas rufinucha. Lineage (NCBI taxonomy): Eukaryota > Metazoa > Chordata > Aves > Passeriformes > Aleadryas > Aleadryas rufinucha. The sequence goes on along the minus strand of VZTH01017679.1, from coordinate 287,740 downwards.
AGAGCTTTGCTTATGCCAGGATTTTTTTTCTGGCCAGCTCTCAGTACAGTCACCAGCTGGCCATATTATGGGCAGTAAAAGACCTGGAAAACAGAAGACTATGGGACTGTAAAGGTGCCTCCAGCAGAGGCAGTTGGCTGGGGAGGGAGCATACTGCATGTTGGGTCTAGGGGCAAATGCTCGGAGGATGGAGAGTACTCCATACAGTGAGAGATGTGGTGCTCTGCACACAATTCACTTAGAAAGACCTGCTGGCCTCCAGTGATGTTTTCAAGCTGAGCTACCTGGGCTGTTAAGGACTCACTTCAACACTCTCAGCTGAGCTTTTCAGTAGCTGGCCAACTTTGCTGTTAATACATAGGCTGTACCACTTCAGTGGTGATGGTTTTCAACTTCCTACCCACATCCAGAAGGACAAATAAATCACTTCACAAGGAAGGAGCAGCAGAGTGTAGTTCAGCTTTAAGAGCCAAGAGATGTGCTCCCTGAAGCCCTCATAAAATGTGCAGGTCAGTGCAGTGCCAGTGAGAACACAGTCACACAAAGAGCTTTGCAGGCTGTCTGCTCCCACCTGAGTGTATTGGTTTTGTCAAACCACGACACTAGGCAAGGCTAAACCCAGAGCTCCATTTAGTGGATCACCTGAATTAGCTCTGCAGGGACTGAAGGGGGGCAAATCTCTCTCTGGCAATGTCATTGCAGTCCTGGCTATTCCCAGTTAGCAATGGATAAGGTGTGAGCCTGGGGAAGGTGTCTTCAGAAGATCAGCCTAATTCTCCTTGGAAATAAAAAAGTAGGGATAGTCTTATCTCTAGACACAGGGCTGGAAGGGAGATGTAAGGAGGGAAGAAGAGAAAGATCTGTTTTAAGGGAGAGTTGGAAATCAAAGGACAAGTGTTTGAGAAGTCTTCTGATTGCTGATGACTTTCACTTCAAAGTCCCAGAATTTTAAAGGCATCTCGTAAATCATCTACTTCATACAGTGGCTGCAGGACAAAATATAAATGGTAGGTCAGTTGTCAGTGAGCAGGAACCTATGAATATGAGGAAGGAATGGCAGGAGATGGGATGAGAGGTGAAAGAAGGGGAAGTGCATGAAAAGAGAAGAGATGAAGAAAATTGGGAGAAGAGGTATAAGCGATGTGGAAGGTGAAGACACATGAGTGAATGAAATGGCAGATGGCAGGAATGGTCAGCAGGAGCAGAGAGGAATTGTAGTGAGAAAGGTAGGAATAAGCTGAGGGAAGAGGCACTGGAAGAAGAAGAACTGGCCCTTACCAGGAGGATTCGTCGAAGTTTCCTGGCGAGATGGACAGAGTTTTCATGCAGCCCTTCCCAGCCTTTGAATGTCTGTTCCCTGTTCTCCACAAATGTGTTCCAGCAGTAGAAGTAATCTGTGCAAGGTACAGGGGAGTTACAGGGTGCTCAAGAGGACACTGATCTCTCCTAGGATCACTGAATCATCACACTCTGCATCTTTTTCTACCTTCTCCCCCACTCCTGGGTCTCCCCAGCCCCCCTTAGTTCACCATCACCTCTTTCTTGCCTGCACAACTCACCTTTGAAGGTCATGATGGCAATTTGTGCCCCCGCCTTGTGTAGGCGCCTCAGCCCCTCGGGCTCTGCCTTGCGGTCCTCGCAGAAGTAGAGGCGGGCCATGAAGATGCGGAGGGTCAGGTTGGGGTAGGAGCGCAGGAAGCTGGCGATGTGCTGGGCGCAGTCGTAGCAGGGGCTCCAGGAGGTGAACCAGGTGATTCGGTAGCAGCGTCCCGGGTCCAGGTCCCAGGCTGCGATGTAGCGCAGGAAGAGCACCTCCACGTGACAGCCCATCTTCGGGAAACGGGCACAGGGAGGGGTGAGGCGTGAGGTGGCGGGGAGGGAGAAGAGTGTGAGAGGGGCAAGGAGGGAGGTGTGGCGTGGGTGGCGTGTGAGGGGAGGAGAAACAAGGTGGGGGTCAGCGCACACGGGGAGAAGGCGCGGTAGTACTTAAGGGCTAGAAAAGCACCGGAGGACACTGACGTGGAGGGATGTACAAACGGGATGAGCGGGACCTAAGCAGGAAGGTGGGTAGACTGGTGAAGCAGCAGGGAGTGTGGATGTCTTGCTGGTGACACACTCGAGGGTAGCACAAAGTACGGGTTTACCGGGAGGCTGCATCCCTCAAACACTGCGTACCAGCACAGCGTCCAGGTGTGCCTGTGTTGCTGTCACAGCCCCGTTCCCTGCTGCCCCAGGCAAACTGGAGCTGCAGGCACGTCAGAACAGGATGGCGAGGCGTTCCCCATACCTGGTTGCGCAGGTATCCAAAGTCCAGGGAGCACGATGTAGCACTGTCCCGGCGCTTTACCACAAAGCAGAGGTAGGTCTCACGCCGGCCCTTGGCCTTGAGCAGGTTCTTGAAGTTGTAGAGGAAGAGTCCCCTTTCCATGAGGATGCTGCAGGAGAAGACAAGAGAGAATTTACATTAGCCTTACCCTGCAGCCAGCAGTTTACCATGTCTTTGTTGAGGGCTCAGCACCAAAAATATCCTCTTCACATCCAAGCCTCTCAGTATGAGAAGAGTGTTGGTAATTTGCATGAAATGTTCTAGGGAGAGGATGCAGACGTGACTGTGGGGATGAAGCAGGTGACCTTGTGAGTGGAAGCAGTATGTGAATTAATAGTGATTAGTCAAACATCAACTGTGGCTGGGTAGAGTGTGGAAATATCTGAAAATATCCAGAACATGGACACCAATGAGGGAGAAGACCTGAGAAGACCTGTGAAGATGAGAGGGTCTGGAGTTCAGTCATCAAGAGATGTTATTTTTGCTATATGAAACTCTGAAAATCCACTGGGGCAAGGGATGGATCAAATTAGAACCTCTCCAGAGAAGACGGCACTGAATGTCTTCCAAGCACTGCCTAAAAGAAGAGCAGAGTTGAAAGTGTGCAGAACTAGGGAAAGGTGCCATCCACTAGCTGATGGAATATCTAATGGGTAGGCATGCTGACACCTCTCCAGACACAAGCACCACTTATTTCCACAGCAGACATACAGCAAGGCTGGCATGGGCCTGCTCCAGTTCCCAGGGACCCTGCTGGGGAGAGGCAGCAGGAGCACAGGGAGGGTGTGAGGTAGTCATGAGCCATATCTAACAGCCTCACTGCCAAGCGGAGTGACACAGGCAGCTGGGTTCATTGAGGTGAGATACTCACCTCCCCCGCAGCGATGCAAAACAGAAGTGAATAGGTTAAAAATAATCACGTCCTTTGTCATCTTTTCCCACTGTTAGGTTGATGTTCAGCACAAAGATGGGGTAAGTTTAAGAGATACTGAGCTGGGTTTTCCGGAAGGTCTCCAGTGAAGTATAGGAAAGGGGAATTTGGGTTTGTTAGGAATTTAAATCCGAGAATCTAGGCACATATATACACCCTTCATCTGCTTGCCAATGTCACCATAAAGCTTGAGCACTGCAGAACACTTAATGACCAGCTAACAGGCACCCTCTCTGCTCCTCCAGGAGCTTCTGTCCCTTGTGCACCCTCACACATGGCCACAGGTACTCTATATTCATAGAGTCATGCACATCCTCTTGCCTTTTGTTACCTGGCGGTATGCTTTGAGGTTGTGCAACACTGCCTACTGCTCCTCACCTGCATCAGACACATTCCCCCTCAGGCACCCTTGCTCCCCTTGTCCCACAGACAGGCAAATGACTCTTTCCTTGCCTGCAGTGCAAAAATACCTGTCCTGCTCACACAGAAAGAGGAAGCACACACATACTCCGTTATGCCACGCTTTATACAGACGGGCTCCTGCAGAAGCACATCACACGGGAGCATGTCTCCTGTTAGAAGAAAGTCCACAGAGAAGACTGCACACACTCAAGAGGGTAAAGCATCCCCATTAAGTATTTCGTTCAGCCCAACAACAGTCCGAGGCAGTTCCTGGAGGTCTGTCCCACAAGCACTGTTGCAGTCCGGCTCTATTGGGCTTGCAGGTTGTGTCAGGAGTAGAGCAGAGGCTGATCCCACTGCATTTCGTCACCCCTTTCCCTGGCTGTTTATGTTGGGTGTGTGTTTCCCATACCCACTGTATGTTCTTCATCATCTTTCTCACACTTAGAGCTGACTCACTTCCTACCACCTCAGATTCACCCTATTTCCCTGCCTTTGTACAAACACTTGCGAATGAACACCTGTGTATGTTCTTAAAACACACACACACTCACTCACACACATACTGGTCTCCTCACGAAATTATCAACCAGTGGTTCACTGCAGGTTTCTAAGTCTTAGAGGTATTATTGCATGGATGTGGAGAAGACTGTCCCCCGTAAGAGATGCTGGAGAGGAAACACCTGTTCCATGGTGACAGATCCTTAGATTGTCCAGAAAGGATAGCGCAGGAAATTTCAAAGGAAATGAGCAGGTATGATAGGCCAGAGGCTTGTAAAACTCTTACCTGGGGTGTGCCACAACTGCAGAAAACAGAACAGAGGCACTCTGCATAATGCAATTGCTTACTGAAGAAATATATAAGCTGGGTGAAAAACAATTACAATTATGTTGATGTTTCATTAAAATCTGTATGGAAAAAACTCTTTCTATCACATCAAAAACATAAGGGAAAACAGACTTTCTCTTTTATCTTTTTTTTTTTTATGAAGTTTTGAGCAAAACCATTGTCTTTGAAAATGTTTCTGATTCTTCTTCTAAATGTCCCTTTTCTTACCTCAATCCATTTTTCTCTATTCAATGTTTTTGTCCCTGCAGAGTAGCTTGTGGATGCAAATAAGAGTGAAGAACAAGAAATGACCCCAAACCACAGAAAAATAAAATTACAATCACTTAGATTATTTTTCAGTTTCAGAACAAATTGAAGACAATTTGAATCATAGAAGACATTTGTTCAACTATGAATGTTCATTAACATCAGGTCCTTTTCTCCCTTTCACTGTCCCAGGAGTTTTTTTTTCCAGGGAGGATTTCAGAATATGGCTGGTGCAAACAGAATAGTGAACGAACAGATGTTGTGGGGAGCAACTGAGCAGATGTCCAGTTAGGTATAAACTGCTGGATACACATGCAACTCCTCTGGCTATAGCATAGCTCAGGGGAAAGCCACAAGGACACCGGAGCTGTGATTATACCTGGGCACTGAAGAAGCAGTCGGAACAGAGATCTTCTCCTCAAATAAAGATTAATGAAATCAGAGTGAAGCCTCCCGAGTGTGTGCATAGTATGCAGTTGTGGAGAGTGATTAGTCATAATAAGCTCAAAGACTAATTGCAGTGCAAGTAGAGGATCGAGGTGCTTTAAGCAGCAGATAGCATCTGACTGTTCATCCTTCTGCTATCATCCTTTGTTTCTAGAAAAGAAAAACAATGAAAGGAACAGAGAATAGCCACAAGAAAGAAATGACAGAAAGGGAAAAGAGTACAGGTGGCAGACAGTCAAAGAGAAAGAACAACAGAGACACAGAGATGCAAGTTGCGAGAGCAGGACAGTCAGGGAGTTCGATCAGTGAGTCAGATGGGGAAAAGGAAAGGGATGGTCAACATCAGAGGGAGAGCAAGTTAATTCTGACAGAAAGACACTCATCTCTCATATGAGCAAGAAACTAGAGGCACTCATTTTACCTGTCCATGACTCCCAGGGTCTCTCTCAGGTGATAGGATTACAGGGAGGTTATTTTGCAGGCTCTGTCTGTGCAGCCCTCTGACCTGATGTACAGAAATGTGGACTGGCCTGTGTGTCCCCTCCCCATTTAACCCCTATCTACTCCCTGCTGGCTTTCATCAGGGTGTGTTTGAGGGAGGAGTTAGAAGGGTCTGTGGAGCTGCAGGAGCTGAGAAGTGTTGAGATGCAAAGGGGCATCAGTTCTGAAAGATGCTCAGCACCCATTGGTCACCCCCCCCCCCCGCACTCCCTGTTGGCCCCCC
>VZTH01017679.1:250751-281807 GCA_013397815.1 Aleadryas rufinucha | reverse complement strand
AGTATCAATAGCATAACAAGGCAGGAAACATTGTCTAGTGGTTAGAGGGGGGCCTGAGAGCTTGTGTACCACTAGTGTGAATGTAGGCAAAACCACACCATCCCTCTGGGCTTCACATCACGCAGCTGTGCAGGGAAGGGGGAGACCCTGCCCAGCTCCACCACAGAGGCAGCTCTGTGCAGCACCGTGGAGCCACCCTGCTGGAAGGAGCTCAGGGAACACCAAATTGTTGGCAGGCTTTCCCCGCTCCTCTGTGACCCCCTGAAAGGCCTGGCAGTTGCATGGAGCAACACCGAAGCTGAAGACCACAGTAAGAGAGACCCAGCTCCAAGGGTTCAGTGGGGAGTGCCTGGCCCCACTTTGGCACCTGAACATTGCCACGGGTGTCTGAGCCCTGTCAACGCGCCAGGAGCGGTAGCAGACCTGCATTGCAAAGCTGTACACAGAGCACCAGTGGGGAGTGACTCTGGGCCTGATCCTGCTCTTCCAGGTGGTACTGCCACCGGCACCAAGATCTGCTGCTGGCAGGGTGACTGTCAGGACCCCCTGGCTGAGGTCTGTGGTGTCACAGCCAGGCTGGCACTCAGGATGCACATGCTTTGCTCTGCCAGCACCACTCTGGGCTGCCCAGGCTCTGCTCCTGCCCAGGCACCCATCCCCTCTGCAGGGCCGAAGGACAGCAGAGGGATGGGGCGGTGCCATGGGCTGAGCAGGGTGCCGAGGAGGCAGCCAGGGCACGTTCTGCTCCGTTTCTGCCTCGGGCGGGGCATGGCTCAGAAACAGGGCTTTTGTTTACCTCACGCTAGGGTAGTTCTTCGTTTTTTCTCTGCTTGATTTACTTTCCTTATTAATTTTACTGGTTTTCAGAATGCTAAGGGTTTGTGAAACCAGTATATGCAAAAACATGCAAAGGAGAGATGAGTTGCCAGAACAGAGCAGACTCTCTAGCTCAGCACTTGGAGAGGACTTGTTTTTGAGAGCAGAGAGCATGGCATACTTCAGGAAAAGGAGAAGCACTCCTGGAAGGCCCAGGCATGGGCTGTCCTACTCCTGGGGGAAATGCCTGGGTGGGACACATGCTCAATGAATACACATTTTGGCAGCTGCATTGGTCTCGAGAGCTGTTGCAATTATCCTCCTTGAGGATCTGACTCCTAGTGTTTGACCGAAACTACAAGAAACTGAAATCCTTGAGAATCCCTGTCCTACTTAAGGAGTCTAAGAGGACACTCTGGCTAATGAAACAGCTGTTCCCTTTCAGCCTTTGCTCACCTTGTGACAAATCTCCTGGGTCAGACCAACATATCACACTTTAATGCTAGTTTTTTCTTTTACTAATTCAAAGAGGACATTTGTTACACAGGACATCAAAAAAAGAGAAAAGCAAATAAAAAAGAAAAACAATCTGGGAAATCTGCTTCTTAGACATCCCAACTGTTTGTGTTTCATCTGATAAATTAAGGTAACTTCAGCTTTATTCTTGTGCTGGCTCTCAATTTTCAGAGCCAAAAGATTGCAGAAAATTTTATATGAAATTTTCTACTTTGAAAGGAGTCAAGAAATATCACCATGGTCAGCCTGGTCTTCCCTACAGATTAAATTGGTGCAAAATTATTTTTCAAAGGTTTAACATGTCAAGTCTCATAAAATTTTAACTAGATCCTTTCTCTGGTCCTGCCTGTAAGTGGAATTCGCTCTTCCATGTTTAAAACATGCTCTTTCCCTTAAATGTTGAGAGTTTCTTTGCTCTCCACAGAGATAAAAAAGAGAGAATGGATGAACAAACAGATGAACTGTAATTAATGGCAGGGCTCCCAAGTTAAAACACTGCTGTAGGCTTTCTAATGCCCTCTATTTAGACTGGTAACTTCCCTCACACGTGAGGCGCGAGTGCACAAAGAGAGTGGTAGTGATAGCTCTAATCCCCAGAACAGAAACATGCTGGTGTGGATGTGTTTTGTAGCAAGTCTAGGGGACATTTCAAGAGGGACCTTCAATTCCTATGCAGTTCTGCCTAAAACAGGAGCTGCACTCTTGCGACAGCAAGATTTTGCTCGTTAGCAGATGTCATCCCTGCTCTGGTTAAAAAAAAAGTAGTTTGGAAAACCATATAAAGGTTGCTGATCCCTGATCTGATTGCTTGTCCAGCTTTCTCCCTGGTTGTAAATTGCCAAATCTTTTACATTTGTCAAGCATATGGTGAGAGCTAATACACAAGGAGATATGCTGACCACTTCAGTTTTCTTTCCTTTCTGCTCAGTGCAAACCTATTTGGAGAGGGACCTGAAGATGGGAGAGGAAAATACTGAAGAAGCCTCCATCACTGTTTTTGATCAAAGCCCAGGTCAGTTAAAGGCTGGTGGGGACGGCTGGTAAGGGTCCCTTTGCTGCTGTGTTTGGAGTGTTATCTAGTAAGAGGCACTGCTCCAGCTTTTTGGGATCATGGAAGGGTGTTCTAGCCTCCCTTCAGGTTTCTTGTGCTCAGGGCTTTATTTTCTGTCTTGGAGTGAGAACAGAGAAATAACAGCTGGATGAAGAACAGTGGTCAGGTGTAAGGTGGGGGAGAGGAGGAACGCCACCTTTACTTTTACGAAAGATTCAGAAAGCAAACTACCAAGAAATTAGACAGCAAAAATGCAGTGAATAATTAAAATTATCTAGCCCCAAAGCAGAGGAGAGGTTGCTTGTTTAGTCAACAGGAAGTCATGTGTTGGTGCATATTATTATAAATATATATTTATTTTTTCCATTCACCCTTTGCTCAGAAATCGCCTTTTGAAACCAGCGCCGCTATCACCAGTTGGTTGGTTTTATGCTGAACACAAGAAGCATAAACACCTGCTTCCCCCGGCCTCAAGAGAAAACCTCAAACAGAAAAACTTTCTCTGCTCCACAAGTGCCGATGCACCACAGACACTGACTTGCACAGAGACCCTGAGCAGCGGAATGGTGGAGCTCCTTGCACTGAGGCACTGGCAGATAAATAAGCCGATATGATTATTTTTTATATGCACATAGAGCATGCTGACTTAAGTGCTTATTTATTACACCCACATGGCACTGTGTCCACTCCACAAAGATTCATCACGCCATTTAGAACGACAGACCTGACACAAAGGTAGTGCACTTGCTCAGACACCTCTGCCAGGCACACCACTCCCCTTACTCCAGTCCTGGGTGCAAACCCCCTCCACATTAGATGTAGAGCAGCTTGCTGCCTAGGACGTGGGGCAGAGAGCCTTGTCCCTAGAGCTGCCAACTCACCCTGTGATGCAGCTGTGGATGCCATGCCTGGGGAGAAGGTTTCAGCCGTTGCATTAAGAAGCAGTGATTTTTGCGGAATATGCAGCACCACAGAGATATATAAAAGCTGTGAGGATGTGTATGAGGTCTGCCTCGGGTGGACTTCACGAGAGAGGGATGGTGTGGTGTTGGGGTTTGCAAATGCAAAGCTAAAGCACTGTGGCTTGAGTGTCACGGAGGCTGCATCTACGTTAGACAAGAGCAGGGATCCCAGGTTATGAGAGGGAAGGGGGAAAGAAAAAAGGCAGGAGTTCAGGATGTGTGGGAGGGCCACTGGGAGGGTGGGTTTACAAAACTTGCACTGCTGCATGCTGCAGGATTGTCAATGATGCCACTGATGCAGAATTGAGGGCATCTGGTCACTGGGTGTGCACAAAGGTTATACGTTACTGTGTGTTTTACTAGTAATTCAGCTTTCCAGGCTTGCACTGCAAAATCTTTACCTGGAGACTTGACCCGAAGTTTATTTTTGTTCCACTGTTGAGCTTGTTTTGGTGCTGGGGGATGAGGCAAATTAGGGTGAAACTATTGAATTGAGTATACATTTTTCAACCGCAGCCCTGTGAGTGCTTCTCATTCCTGCCCTGCAGCTCTCTGCCAGCCTGGGCTGGGGCTTCTTTATAGGAGGCTGTTATAGGAATTAATAATCCTTAATTCTGCCCCTGTGACCCCACAATTATTTTCTCTCCCTGCCTGTATTATTACCCTCCATCATGTCTCTAGGACACAGCACTTCCAGCCCTTGCTACCAGAGACTGACATCTGCTGGGATCACCAGCAGGAAGGCAGGAAAAGGGCTGGATCAGGTTAAGGAGTTGGAGACCTAGTGAATGGCTTCCCCATCATGATGCAGGTAAGAAAGGTGACCAAAATTCACATACTTATGCTAAATGTCCTCTAGTGTGTTCTCTGGCTTGAGGCCGTGACATGGCTGGGAGCTTATCTCATTTATGCTAAGACAAACAGACTCTGTGGTGAAAGCAGACCGTGCCTTCCCCATGCTGAGAGATGGGGGGTAAAGTACCCACCAGAGCTGCTTGCACCCTTCTGCTTCCCATAGCAGTGCCTGCAGCTTCAGCCTCCAGCATGCCCTGCCCGTCTCACTTGGCTCCTGACTCTGCGCTGCACGGGAGAACACCCTCCGTGTGCTCAGGGAGATGCAGGCTCTGTTCCAGTGTTACTCCATTCTCCTACAGCTCAGCCCCCTGGTCTGGGCGCCCCACACCCTTCTTCAGATCACCTCTTCCCCCTCCTCAATGGAAGTCACTGGCTCCATATCTCTGCAATCATCTGCTAGCCCCAGGGAGAAGCTTGGTTTGCACTGCAGTTTTTCACAATGAGACTCACCTTCTAGCTGTGGTTATGGTTTTGCAAACCAGTGTTGCCTGTGATTAGCTCGTGTTTGTGCAGTGCTGCAGCTAGTGCTAGTCAGTGCAAAAAGAGCTTGCACCTGGGGCCTGGGTGATAAATCCTGATTTTAACTTCCCTGTTGTCTTTGGAGAAGTACTTTGTTGGAGAGACTGAGACAGAAGTCTTGGGAGTTCACTAAAAAATAGCGTGTAGCATGTTCCTTGGCTATCAGTCGTGTGCTGAGTACCTTGCAGTTGTACAAGGTTTCCTTGGCTGGAAGTCCTCATGAGCATTTCTTGGTCTTGCATTCACATACACAGCCAGGTAATTTCCTTTTGCCCAGTCTGTGCTCAATGTGGGGGCAGCAGGTCCACTCTTCTATTATTTCTGTGCAGGTACAGGTAAGACACAGACAAATTTACTTAGAGGTGGCTAGCTTGGTCCTGTTCCAAGTTGGAAAACTAGGAACAAGGCCAGAAAAGCTTTTAGATCAGAGAAGCAAAAATCTACCGTGAAGCAGTGCCCTTGGGGACTCTCAGGGAACAGAAACGGCAGAGAAATTTGCAGAAACTATAAAGAGTTCAGATGCTTTTCCTGAGCTAACCCAATGAGAGACTACAAAAGAGAGCAGCTGATGGACAATGGAGCCAAGAGAGATGGTGTGTGATGACAGTGCTGGGCTCAAGCAGAGCTGATGAGAAAATCGCTGGTCACTACAGCATGGAGAGTCTCAGGAGCAGCTACACTCACACTGCACCAGGAAGAAAAGAAACGTTTTTGGAGGTGCCAAGAAGGCAACAAAGGCCAAGACCCACCTGACTCTCCTCGGGCACTGCCAAGATGCCCTGGTTGGCTGTGGCTGTGAAAGAAGTCCCAAGGAAAGCCAAGAAACTGGCAGCCAGCATGGCCAAGAAATAACTACAGAATATGAAAACTGACAGACCAAAAGAGGCAAAGATCCAGCTAAGGGCAAAACAGTGAAACCCAAGGCTACCAAACCCAAGGCAGAGAAATTGAAAGTGACCTCAGGGTGAGAAGGTAGTGCACAAGAAGTAGATGCTGTGTGAGCATAGAAAAAGTGGCCTGCTGCAGGGATGCAGACTGCAAATCCTTTAATTGAACCACTGATTTTTTGTCATGTTGTGCCTTTTTCAACACAATTTTCCCAAAGGAAGAGAATTAATTTCAATAATTTTAATGCCTTGTTTTGCAATAAAACTCATGCTTTGTATTAATTAAAAGTTTCTTATTATTTTCTTCAGTTTTCTGCAGCAATATTGTAGGGGAGACAGAGTTTGCTCAGAGACGCACAGCAAAAAGAACAGAGGCAGCAGATGAAACATGCAATAAAGAAATTTCTGATCTGGCATCAGGAAACTATTCTCCATCTTAAGGGTGGTGCAATACTAGAACAAATTGTGGATTCTCCATCCCTTGCTGAAATTTTCAAAATTCACGTGGACAAGGCCCTGAGCAATCTGATTAGCTTTGAGGTTAGCTCTGCATGCTAACTTTTTAATGTAAGTTTATCTGTGATCCTACCTGGGAACATATACTATCTCAATATCCACATTTATTTTAAAAAATGCACAGCTCCACCTATTTATATTCAGCTTGATCTTATATTTAAGCAGGTGAGATCTGACATGACTGATTAGTTAGACACATTGAATTACATGTGCTGCTCTATTACACATTTTGCTATTTTGTGACCAGCTGTATTTGTATGGAAATTGCAATCTTAGTAAAATGCCCCAAGTAGCATTCTGATAGACTATTTATTCATTGAATGAATTTAATGTTTTTCACCACTTTTTTTTTAATATACTTCAGCATACCAGAAACAAGTGCATGCTGTTTGCATTTTAACTGATATAATTTATACTATTGAACATGTTTTTATTTGAAAAAATAATTTACACTAATAGAAAAAGTAGACAATCAAATACCTTTGTGATATTTCCCACACAGTTTTTAATAACTTTTTTTAATGGACTAAAATCCAGCTCTCTATTTTGTGAGAGTTTATTCCAACTTGCTGCATTACAGGGCCTAAGGATGGCAGGGAACAGAGAGAAAAAAGCAATATGCTAAAGATCATAGAGCAGGAGGTGGAGAGATACAGAACTGGAATTCAGATTTCCTGTGCCCCAGTCAAGGGGCTGTTCACAACTGCACAAATGTACACTGTAAAACAATGTCAGACCATGTGGTGCCAGGGGTCAGGATCGTGTACCTTGAACACCTCTGGAAAAAACCCCACCCATACAATTAAAAAAAAAAAAAAGCTAAAATCCCTTTTGGTTTCAGCCCAGCTATTCTTTGTCTATTAGAGGTGCTCTTTTTGGGTGTGTGGCAAGGACCAATCCCCTCTGTGAAGGACAAGCCCACACGGCAGCCAGCAGTATTTCCTTGAGGGATCCTTCCAAGCTGAGATACCCGATGTCAACACATTTTGTTCACACTGTGGGTTCTTGTGGACAAGATTCAGGCAATGTGGAGCTTCTAGGTGACATGGCAACTGCTTCCAACAGCCCTCCCTTGTTTGTCAGCTCCGTATGCCCAGCAGTGAGGCCCTGCTTCAAACTGGGAGCAGACATTGGAACACTGACTTGAAACAGCAGCCTTCACGCTGGTCACACTGATTGGTACTGGTGAGCTGTGAAAGCAAAAGGAGCAGGAACAGACACTGTGTGGGAAGTGACTGCTGGGCATCTAACTCCCGCTCCAGGTCAGGAGAGGTTATGAAAATCAGCCACAAATGCAGAATCATGCTTCTAAAAACAGGGCTCTCTCAGCTTTCTTTGTGTCTAGCCCAACTGCATGAGCAGCACACCTAGCTGGAGCTGTGTTTAAAACCACTTCCCTGGCTTGCAAGAGAAGGCACTGTCCAGATACCATGGCAGTTCAGGTTGGAAAGGCAGGGGAGATAAATCTGTGTGTGGGATAAGGGCTGATGAAGTGAGGGCAGACTCTAGCACTGTAAGGAAAAGGAAGAATAAGCTGAATGACAAAAAGTTGATGGCATATATTGTGCTTGGCTCACACAGCCAGGGGAAAGTGCCAGTACAGGAACGCTGCAAAGGCTAAGAGCTCATGAGACAGAGCAGGGTCTGGCCTGTGTAGGTGGGAGCAGTATCTCCAGTCACTGAGACTGAGGCTGCATCCATTACAGCAGTCCCAGATCAGGACACCACAGTTTCAGCCAGGAAGGGGCGTTGATTCTAGAGGAGAGTGTTGTGCAATAACCTACATTGTGTGGTTTAGTCCTGAAGATCTATGGGGCACTCTCAGAGGCAGCTTAATGGGCAATTTGGCCCACAGCCACTTTTGTTCTAGAAATACCATCTAAATGCAGACCTGACTGCTTGTACATGAAGTCTCTGCTCAGTCCCCCACGTCTTAGTGCTCCATCTTTTCAACCAAAATATGATGTACAGTCGGTGCCTGATGAAACTATGCAAAAGTCAGAAAATCAATGAAAAATAAATTTTCCTAATGCTTTTGACCTAGATGTGTAATTTTTAATGTAGTCTTTCAGTTTTTCCCATTATTGGGTTAAACGGTTGTATTGAACAAATTCTTCTCTGATTATGTGACATTTATTACAGCTTTTCTCTTATTTCAGTCATCTCACCATTTTATTTGGAGATGTTAATTCTCCACCAGAAAGTCATGACACATGCACAGTGAAAAGATGTGTCCCCAGCACAAATTTCGTGGGCTGGGAGGAGTTGTGCCTGTGTTCAGCAGCTACCAATTGTCAGGGAAAACCAGCACAGTCATCCATGGTAAAAAAAAATGCTGGAGAAAATGTTATGTTTCTCGAGAAAAAAAATGAGTTCCCAGGAAGACCTGTGAGTGAAAGGAGGGTGACAGCAGAGGACTTGGCTAGCAGGGAGTAAAAGGTTCCAAATGATAGATTTGATCTGGAATCAAGTCTCCCCACAAATCTGGAAGAAACACAGCGAGAGACAAATAAACCCAAACACATGAGAGTTGCCAAGAATAACAAGAAATAAATTTTCTTTTAATATGGATTATATAGACTCTAGCATTAAAACAGTGTTCTCCTGGACAGGAGCACCTCTTCCTGTCCCTGCTGAAAGCAAGCAACAGAAAGGCTTCTAACCACTTCCCAACCTGTATGAAAGTGAAATTTCTATATGCTGTACAGTAGATATGTTACCCAGTTATGTATCTATAGCGATGTATATTCACCTCTAAATACAGAGTGGAGACTTGACCTAGTCCAGTTTCCAAGCTCTCACATCTCATCTCCATCCTACCTTCCTCCACACAGGCAATTCTCACAGGTACCCCAGCATGGAAGCCAGTGGCTGCCAGTGGCTTGAATGTCTTTGAGATCAAGCTCACAGTACCCTCCTCTCTACAGAAATGTGCACCCTCCTTCATTCCTAATCTCATGAGCCTGGAGTACTCAAGTGGAGCATCATCTTCTGAGTAGGGGTGCAATGCTCCTCTATGCAGGACGAAATTCTAGTCACCATGTAATTTGGAATTCTTTCTCCTGTATACTGGATTAATGTAGAGAGATTTAGCCCATCTAGGGCTAATTTTGACCTCATATGGAATCTGTCTGCACAGGGTGTCTTCCCCTACATGGAGGATGCAACCACCTTCTTGCTGCATACAGCAGAAATGCAGGTCCTGGGGACATGGTCCTACATTTATTGTTTTGCTCTTTTTCTGAGACGTCTGCCTCCATGCAGCAGACTGTCCCTGATACTGTGTGATCCTGGCTCTGTGCAGCAGGGCAGTGCTCCTGTAAGGCTGAATGGTCTCTGTTCAGCAGAAGAGTTTATTATTTGAGGGGAGTGAATGCCAAATCTAGCAAACTGGCTTTCAGTTACTTGGGAACAACACAGAGGTCCTAGAAACAGGGTCTTGCTGATCCTCTGCTGCAGTGCTCCAGTGCCCCACAGAATCATGCCACTAAGAGTCACATGGAGTGATTAATACAATTCAGACTGCTCTTCCCCACTTACCCTACCCCATCTCACCATGAAAACTGCCCATATACCTGGAAATGCTCTCCATATGTCTAGAAAAAAAAGTTCTTGAGCAGACCAGACATCCAGTGCTACCACAGTGAATTCTTCTGCCCAGCCTGGCCTGTGTAAACACTTATACCTGCAAACAAGTTTACCTTCCCCGTCAGCACCTGGCTCTGTGCAGGTCAGCACAGTCAGAGATTCTGCAGGAAAATCCCAAGTCCCAGATAAACAGGGATCCCAGATAATGATTCTGCTCCCACATCCGATTCCAATTTGCAATTCCTTTCTGCTTTGTGCAGGAGCTTCCAGGTCAGGAGGTAGGAACTCAGCTGGAGATATTGAAAGCAGGCACAGCAACTGGAGAGTGTGGAGGTAGCCAGATCAAGACAAAACACCAGGACAAGATAATTCTTTGCAAGTTCTCAGTAACGTCAGGCTACACAGGTTCTTCTTGGGCTTTCTTGGGCTTAGGAGTGGAGGCAACCATAATTACTGCTCCCTGGAACTTGCCTGGAATGGGCATCAAGAGATATCTTCAGTGAGAAGGGAGGGACAAGAACAGGGGAGAGGAGAGGAGGAGGAGTAGAAGAGGCAGCACTCTCATCCAACATAATCTTCTTGAGAAAAATATAATGCCATACTAAATCCAGAATTCTTCCTTTTGGTAGAAGATGTGTGTGAGGGAGGTAATGGGCTTGAGACAAAGAACTTCCCAGAGGTAGTTATAAATGATCTGTTGCCATCCAGGGACAATGAGGTTTGCCTTGGATTCAGGACAGCTCATCTCCCAGTTCTGTCACTTCCCTGAGGCCAGCAGACCTGCTGGCATCACACACCAGACATCACACAACAGTGGCTCAGGAGAATCGGAGAGGCTCAGGCTGACCAACCACATCCGAGTTCATACTGATGCCAGGCAAGAAATCTAGGGCAGGAGTCCTAGGGCATAAAGGTGAGATGAGATGCAGCTTAGGGCATCTGTATCATTGGAGAGGAATACATCCTGTCCCCATTTCTATCTCTCTCCAGGGGCAAAGCAAAAGAAGGTGCAGCACATTTATAAGGACCTCTGGGAAACAAGAAGCTCATGGCTTGCCAGGCAGAGTGTGAGAGAAAAGAGGGAAGAATCCCATATCCTCAGCAACAGATTATAAAGACAACAACAGCTACCATGACAGACTAGCAGAGAGGGTACTCTGTGCACTGCAGCACCTGAAGAAGAGGATGTAGGGAAAGGCATAGAAGCAAGGAAATGGTGGGGAAATCACAAACAAGAAGCACTTGTCTTGCACTGTAGGTAGTGGATGATGACTTCTCTTCTCTCTCTTCCTTTTCCTCTCCTCCTGTGGGTAGCTCACAGAGCATCAGGCCTGCGCTGCTGCTCCAGGAGCTGTCTGCAAGGGAGAGGCAGGGACTGCCCAGATCGGCGGAGACGTCGAGGAGGCAGGCCAGCCAGCTGGCGGCAGATCTCATCTGAAGACAAGCAGACACACAGGTTGACAGATAATCAAAGCTTCCTTCAAATTCTTCACCATCAGAATAGTTAGAGGTACATCCTTCACTGCATCTACAGAAACTGCTGAAACTGCTGAACCCTCATATATGAGGCAAGCAAAGCAAGTCCTTAGGTTTTTATGAATTTCCTTCTGGCTTTATGCATGTACATTACATATTAAAATCACTTGTATTTTGCTGCAACAAAGATTGTATTAAAAATCTAGACTGGATCCTGCTTCTATTCAAGAACAGAAATACTGACCTCTTTGACCTCAAAGGAGTACAACTTTGAGTAAGGGTGTGTCTGGGACCACTAGACCATGATCAAGATCAAGGAATAGAGAGCTATCATATTTCTTAGTAGTACAGTATCTACTTCCCAGTTTTTTTATCATGGCATGTGTATTAAGTGCAAGACTGCATTGCTTTAGAACTCTTTCTAAGTCCAGGGAAGCTACTACATGTGGATTAGCATCTAAGCCAACTAGTTAGCTTGGACTCTATCAGATGGCTGCAGCTATCCTTCTAGGCTAGCCTGTGATGCCACTCACCTTGCATGACCTCGTTTTCCTTGCAGACAATGCGAGAGCACACCTCCTTGTTTATTATGTACATGCGACGCACACTGCAGGATCACCAGGATCAGCAGCGGAAGGCACAGGGACACAAAGAAACAAAAAAGTGGTACAGGGAATAAACATATATATTCACCAGTGAGCAGGCAAATCCAAAATTTTTATGATTACTTAGCCCTAGAATAAGGCTGCTTCATAGCAAAGTAATCTTTGTAAAGACTTCATGAAATCTTAGAATCATAGAAAGGATTGCGTTGGAAGGGACCTTAAAGATCACCTAGTTCCAAACTCACTTCCATGGGCAGGGATGCCACCCACTGGACCAGGCTGCTCAAGGCCCCACATTGAACCTTGCCTTGAACGCTCCCAAGGATGGGGCATTGACAACTTCCCTGGGCAAGCTGTGCCAGTGCCTCATCACCCTCTGAATAAAGAATTTCTTCCTGACATCTAAATCTCTCCTCTTTCAGTTTGAAACCATTCCCCCTTGTCTTACCACTATTTGCCCATGTGAAAAGTTGCTCTCCCTCTGTTTTATAAGCCTGCTTTAGGCACTGGAGGCTGCAATGTGTTCTCTCTGGAGCCTTCTCTTCTCCAAACTGAACAATCCCAACTCTCTCAGCCTATCTTTGTAGGAGAGGTGCTCCATACCTCTGATCATTTTCATGGCCCTATAAATGACCAAATACCTTAAATATGGATTACAATATAGGGCACATTACAGCTCCTTAGTGCTGCGCAGACTACAGTCATTGTACTGTTGTAAATAATCACCATAAAAGGACACTCTGAAGATAGGATTCATCTCACCAATAGGTTCCCAGAGAAAACATCTAATCTTCAAAGGGGACAATTGCTGAACTGTATATACCATTTCTGGGCAGTTTTTAGGGATTTTCTTAGGGACTGCTGGTTTCTTACCTTGTAACACAGAGGTAGCTGATACACTGCTTTACTGGCTTGTGAACAGAGTACAGGCGCGTGCAAGGGAACTTTTCCTCACGACAGTCTGGGAACACACACACAAACACGGAGGTGCAATCCAGCATCATGGCCAGGTGCACTCATTCTGGCACAGATATAACTCAGTCACTAGGTACAGTCCTCCAGGCTTCTAGGGAAGGACCCCAGCCTCTATTGTCCACTCTCATGTGAGAGATGGGGGTGGTTTAGAGAAGAGGAAGATAGTGCAGACATTTCTGATCCCCTTGCTTTGCAAGACAAAAGGATGTGAAAGTTGAGTGAATTGCAAACCAAGCCCACTGGACCCCCAGAATATAGGAGGCTCATGTTGTAAAGGGGACAGACACATACAAACAAAATGTAAATTTTAGTTGCATATTTAAGGCGTGTTTCTAATGGATGTGCAATGATCACATTTCAGGACACAAATCCAGTTCCTTTCTTTTCTGAACAATCAACCCTGTAGCTAACCACAATGGATTTTCTTGTACTTCAGAATGAAGTGCCAGGTCTTGGCCACTGACACTGACACAATATTGACCCATTGTTTCTGGTCTGCTGCTCTGCCAGCTCCTCCCTTCCCAGGCGTGCCACCCAGGAGAAGGCTTCAGCTTCCACTACCATCATTCTCCAGTACTTCTAACTCAAGAAACAATTGAAAGCAATTTTCCAGGGGACAAAGTTCCATGCCCAGCCAGAACCTGCCTGGAGAGGTAACAGGGTGGGTGAAAGTGGGTCTTGGAAGGGGTGCAGGCAGCAAACTTAAAACACACCTGATGAAGCTGTTGTTGTTTCGCTGTCAGACTGAACTGGAAGACAGAGGGTAGCAAAGTTAGTTACCATGATTCCTTCCTAGACATCAGCTTAATCAAAACAAATACCTGGAAAACTCTTTCAAGAGCACTCCATTGTAACTTATAATGTGGAAAAAGATTTCATTGTTACTGACATGAAACCATAAGGTACAAATCCAATATGAGTCTAGTGCCAGCTACGCAGTCAACAATGCTAAAAATTTGCCTAAGCTTTCCCGTAAAGCAGTACCACTACAGTTCAAAATTACACTGTAAGGACATTCTGACCTAAAAGGTCAGGTAAATTTCTTTAACTGCTGTTAAAGTTCATCTAGACAAGAGCTGAAGGAGTTTGTGACTGCCCTTCATAAGGAACAGTGACACCCTTAAGAAACATCATCCCAAGACCACTGGTTCTTTAATGTCCATGACAAGAGGTCAAAAAGAGGTTAGTTTGTTATTCCCTCTGATAAAGTAACCCATCTGTACCACAGCAAATCAGTACATTTTATAATTTACTCAGTAACAAACTGGAAAGGAATTCAGAGAACTGACTGCCAGGTGCAAGTTCTTGTCAGCATTTACAGAGGACTTTTACTTCTGTTCGGGTGCCCTAGTGTCAGTCAGAAGCATATACAAAACATGCGTGTTAAGGAGAATTAATCTTTTGGGTGTGGGGTTTAGGGGCAGTCAGAGAAGGCAGGATTCCAGGTGTGCAAGGGACTGTGTGAGGAGAAGGAAGGCGGGTCCACAACATGTGGCTGCAAACTGAGAATAAACTCACCAGGAGGAAGAAGCACAGGTGGTATGACAGCTGCACCTGGAACAAGAGATGTGCTGAAAGATCTTAATTTGGGCTTTCAGTCTCTTTCCTCCTGCCACTGTTCTGCTGATGGCTCACCAGTCCTGACCAGTAGCCATCTCACATCTGGTTCATAGACAATGCTGATCATGGTGTTGCCATTATCTGATTTGTCAGAGTAACTGCAGGCTTTCCCTGCAAATATGCTGGGTGTGCTAGAGCTGATAGGATGCAGTAGAGCAAAGATGGGTCCCAATGGCATGTCCTTTGTGAAGAGTTTTGCTTGATCCCTCAATAGTAAGCAGTTCGAAGCCCAAGTTTGCTGTAAAGGCTTCACTTTTAGTCTTTTGACCTTTAGTTGTAGGTCAGTCACCACCAGTTTGGTCTGGACACTAAGTCCTATCTACCATCCTACAGACTGCCAGGCATCGTACAATGAACACAGTTGCTTTCACCTCCCATCCCAACCACGAAGATCATACATCTTGTAGATACAATATTGTGCTTCCACTTTGCTCTTCCAGTGTTGTCTCATGGCAGTCTGACCCACAACAAATACTGCAGCCAGTTCATGAGCAGAATCAGGGCAGAGGACAAACTATGGAGCTGGTGTTCTAGAGAACAAGACACCACTCTGAAATGAATTCCCCTACACGCAGAGCACACTCCCCAGAAACAGCCATGCATAGCTGCCTCTCTTTGAACCACATGTGTTCTCCCTCTCCCTGCCCTGCCTGGTCTTCACCACCTCAGAGGGATGTGTTTGAGAGACTGCTCCAGCAGAGAGAGAAACCATCCCCAAAGCCAGCGGTGCCAGACTTGAAATCAGAGTGGGGTTGGAGAAAGAGGGGAGGCTCCTTCTTGAGCCTCTCTTTTCCTCCATTGTCCATTATTGCAATTGTCTACATCCCCATCAGCTGTGTCCTTCTCCTGAGGCCATCTCCACTCTCTAGGGAGACACATTGTGGGCTCTAAGTGCTCATCTTCCAAGTCCTCCATCTACCCTTCCCTTCGCAGACATTTTGCTGTCCCCCTGTGACACAGTTGCAGGCATGGCGGGGAAGACAGTACTGAAAGAACAGAATTTCCACTTCCCCACCCCAACAGGGCTCAGGGTTTGCTTTACTACTTTTTTGGCACCTCTGTCTCCTGAGTACTGAAGCACATCTGCTACCTGTCAGCAGACACACACACACAACCTGTGTCCCAGTTTAAACCTGTCCAATTTCTCATCATTTAGTCTCTTTGTTCCTGCCACCTTCTCTGGAAGCCAAGGATGTGTTAGCTTTGAATTTCATGGCTTCCTGCAGTGAAAACATCTTCAGGGAGCCCTGGTACACCAGATGAAATTGGCATTTCCTTGGAGAACAGACCATTAAGTCATCCTAAATTCATCTCCCTGCGTGGAGCACAGAAAGGACTCCCAGACAGCCATAAATGCTGGAAGAATGCTGCTACTTGTCAAAAGTGGGAAGAGGAGTTTCTGGGCATAATGGGTAATTTCTGGGTCTGTGTAGGCAGGAGTAGTGAAAAGGGAAAAAGAAGCATGAAGATGCCAAGAGATGGGAGCTTACCAGAGCTGCTGTCAGGGGTAACTCCACCTGGAAAAGAGAATGCCCTTGAAAAAGCTGGTCTTTACTTTATGGTCCCTTACACAGCTAGCCAGAGCCAGCTTGATCACCTCTACTGCCATCATAGGCTCATGAGTCAGTGGGATCCAACCTAGTAAATACATAATCAAACACAGTATCCCCAACCCACCCATATCCGCTCTCTTTTCTGGTGACTGGGACTGGATTTCTTAGTGTACATGTTGTATCAACCCTTAGTGAATTCTGGATGCATATTTTGTCTTCTCAGATATGGCCACTGTTGGCATCTTGATGGGAAAGAAAGACTTCTGAAATGAAGGTGCTGAGGGCTCTTGCAGCAGTAGGACAGACAGCTGAGGCACTCATTGCACAGGAGGAGGAAGGCAACTCCAAAACCTAGCTTGACTGCAGAAATTCATCAGTGGATGACTTTCTTTGAAAAGCAACTGATGGCAAAGCTGGGGTAGTGATGGAGAGGTAAAGCATGAAGGAAATGATGCTTGGAGGACATGTTTTGGGCTGGTTTCTGAATAGTTTTCTGAGGAACTCCAGATATTACACATCACAGTATCACAGCTGCGAGATGTCTGAACGCTTAGCCAGGGGCTTCAGGTTTGAAGAAAAGGCAAGCCCTTGTGGTCCTTTTGGGTGCTGAAGCATGACGCAAATGTACACTCATTTTATCTTACCATGTCACAGAAATGGATTAAGGTCCAGAAGGATAAAGCAAACAAAAACAAAACAAAAACAAAGCCAGTAAGACCAGTCAATATCCTTTCCCAGTGGCCTCACTGCTAAAGCACCATGTCACTTGTGCACCATTGATTCTCCCTAGGATTTTTATGAGCAGCAGTAGACTTCCCCAAGCATCTCATGGTTGAAGACTTACCAGCTTTTGTGGATCTCCCACAACCCTTGACTGTGAACACAACTCCATACCCTTCAGCTAAGTGTTGAGGACCCCTACACTAGAGAATTATTTGTAAAGAGCATATAACCCTTAGCAGGTTGTCTTGGAGAGCTTGTTTAATTTTCACTGAAAGGTAAGCTCACAATGTCAGAGGCAAGGAAACAAAGAACAGTATTTTCTGATAAACAGGCTGTAACTCCACAGGACAGCTGGGTCACGTGAGCAATCTTCAGCACATTAACATGCCTGTAATGCTTACCAGTTACACCTTCTGGTTCTTGCCCATTGACCATCCATGGAAACCAGTCTGCAACAGAAGAAGAGAGGGGCGTGAAGAAAGACAGATTTTTATAGCAGGCTTTGTGCAATTTTAATATTTACCTATCCAGGAGACACCACTGCCCTCTGCTGAAGGGAGTAGTGCTCTCCACTCAGCCTCAGCCTCCACTGCTGGCTGCGTTTGCTGTCTAAAGGGTTGTGGATACAGTGGGTCCTGATCCTATCCCTGCTGCTTCCACAGCTAGGCACAGGAACAAGTTAGTAAATACCTCCAGATCTGCTACCAGACTTTGCCCTTCTGAAGCCTTTTTTTGATGCATTTTGAAAAAAAAAATCCATGTGGCCTCCCTGCTATGGAGGCTGAGCAAAATCCCTGTCTCTATTTTATAAAAGAGGAAACTGAGTAATGGAAATTATTCACTTGGGGTCACAGATTGAGTCATTGGTACAGTAAAAAGCAGACTGCAGGTTTTGTAGCTCCTTAAGCAAATCATCCAGCCTGGGTATGGAGCACAGAGCAGATAATCTTTCCCCTCTCAGCCCCTGGGTGAACTGGAGAAGGGGAATGATGAAGACTTGGCTGTGCATGCTGCGTGGAAGAGAAGAAATTGAAGTTGAGCTAGACTGTTTGTTTGTTCAAATATAAAGGGTGACAGATCTGCTTCCTTACAGCAGCCAGGAATAGGAAAATATTTCCTGCTAGCCACAGACGAGGGAAATGTCTGCATAACTGGGGTGGGATGAAGGAAGGAGTTGGCAGGAAAAAGCCAGTGATCTGGGGCACTGCAGGGTTGTGTGCAGCCCAAAAATCAGTACATCTCGCTACATCTTGAGAACTCAGCCTGTAGCTTTCTGCTCTTAATTGGAGCCCTGTGTGGGTAAAAACTATCAGGTCTGGAGTTTTTGTCATAGTTCTTCCACATTCCAAGGGCAGTTACTTGCAGGCTGCAGAGGGTCTCTTGGGACCCTACATAATCCTGCTCTACAGCATTACAGGAGTTGCTGGACCCTGATATTCTGTTCCCCATCCAGCTGCCAGCAAGGGCTCAGCTGCTGGCAATTAACCCAGGGAGAGCCAGACATGTATAATAACTTAAGTACACAGTTTAATACAGCCCAAAACTTTCCCTGTTCTGGCTCATCTCTTCATTGTAACACGTAGAGAAGAAAATGGTGTTGAGTACTTTTTCATTTGCTCCTGATGCAAAAGGAAGGATGCAAATTCTGAAACCATTGCAGAAGCCAGCAGTGCTGGATTTGAAGAGACATGTAGAAAAGACAGGGAGGCTCCTCCCTCTTTTCTAACACTGAAAAAGTCAGCTATTATGAATTTTGTTTTCCCGTAGGGGTTGAATAGAAAACCAGTCCAATTCTAAACCAAAAGGACATAAGTGAAGTGAAATCTCTGCATACCAGGCAAGGACACAAAATGGGTGATTTTCTTACCCCACCTTCAATCACTTCAATTTATATTTGCTATGGTACCCAATAAATAAGCGTTATAAACAGTTGGACTTTCTTATCCAGCTTGCAGTAAATTCATCCTTGAGGTCTAGAACTGCAACCCTAACTCACCAAATCTGTAGCTTACCCAAAATCAAAAGAAAAAATGAGAGACCAGCTGGTGACTTCTGTTATTTTCCAAATTAAACAAACAAAAAAACCCAAAGAGAAGTGCTAAAAGAAAATACACAAAAGTAAGAAATATTCCTTTCAGGCTTCCTTCATGCATAATAAAAACCAAAGCCTATATTTTTCCTCTTTCAAATTGTAGTCCACCTATAAGATCATCTCTCAGACACCTCACCTCCCTGCTTCACAGTCGTAAACAAGAGTTTGTCTATTGTGCACTTTTACAGGAAAAAGTGCTATTTGGAGCAGAATCAGGCTTCAGCATGAGGGGAGGACCAAGGAGGGTATTGGAATAACTTGATTTGAATGCAGTAGGTAGTCATCTCTCTCCTCCACACAGTCTTTCTTGGATGAAACTTTGTCCATTCCTGAAATTAATCTTCTTTCACTATCTGTCCTGAGTCTTCTGACTATAATGTCTGATGCTGCCTTCTTGTGGGTTTCTTTTTTGTTTGTTTTTTTTTTTTTGAAGAAGCTATTGGCNTTTTTTTTTTTTTTTTTTTCTTTTTCTTTAAAAAACAAATTTTATCTGAATTTTTGCCAAAGTATCTCCAAGTGAACAAAGTTGTGGAGAGACAAAACAGAACAGCAACAACCACCACCACCAAAAGCAGAGAATGGTCTGAATTACAAAGGTGAAGTTTCTCAAAACAGCTGTACAAGTACTACAAAACCTCCCAGCAGTTGAGTGGCTTGGAATGAGGTCATTCCAGCAGGAACTGCTAGTGACAGCAAATGTGTCACAACTACGACAGAACAAATTTTGCAGAGCACTGGGAAATGCCCTGCAGATCAGGCATGCACAGGTGGTACAGCAGTAAGCACAAAGCACATCTAACCCCCTCTCTCAGCTTGATCTGGATGTTGCTTACTATAACATACCTGCAGTAGTAGCTGTGGACCTGCCTCTTGTGACTCCCAGTACTTACTGGAGAGTGCCACAGACGGCAAACCATTTCCAGTTTCTAATTTTTTCCTTACGATCCTATATCCACCTTGCCGCTTCTGTTCAGTCCTTCCCCCTTCACTACCCCTCTACATATCTCTCTCTTTTTCCTTAGGACATTGCACATTATTCTGTGTAGGAAACTCTGTGGGGCCCAGATGGGGAAGAAATCCTTCCCCTGGGTATAAGGACTCACCAGCTGGGGACAAGAAGAGTGTTAAGAGACAAAACAATATACAGGTTCCAGAGGTCTTCATCCCTGTGGAGTGGAGGAGAGAACAGAGGAAAGCTAAGGCAGGAACTGGTATACCCTCCCCTATACCTCAGAAACTTTGCTTGTTGTCCCCATTTTCCTCTCAAGACCATTTGATCTTCCCAGCCTCCCTCTTGTTTCCCTCCTCACGTGGCCAGTTTTCCAGGTATTTCTGAAACATTCTGGACTGAACTTGTAACACCACCTGCTTTGTTCCTCTTTCCATCTCCCTTCTCCAGTCCCCATCTCTTTTCCCATCCAGGTGGCTAAGCCCTGCTCCACACACCCTCAGCATGCAAAGAAAAGTTTCTCCCACTTTATCTCCCTCCATTCTCTTCTACTTTTCAGTTATTTCGAGGAGCACTGAGAGAAAAGACAGGGTCCCCATCACTTACTGCAGCCCTCAGCTTCCACTCCTTCAGCAGCAGACGCTCTGTTTTTCGCCTTCGGCGCCCCCCCACTTTGGCTATTGGGTAAATCACATGCAGCCACACCCAGAACACGTTCTCCTTTTGGTTGTCTTCAAAATACAATTTCTGGGAAAAGGAAAAAAAAGAAAAAAAGAAAAAAACCCCAAGAAGCCAGCGAGATTGAGGGATATGGTATCATCATGCATGTGGAATGAGGGGGGGAGCGAGGAGCAGCCCACACCCTCATTCCAGAGTTTATTGTCCTCCGAAGGGGCTCCTCCCATTCCCCCAGGATGGCCGAGCACCAGGGATGGATTCTTGGGTCTGCTTTGCACACTGGTGTCTCGTTTCGTCCTGCCCTTCTATGCAGCCCGGCTTCTCCTCAGGCCGCTACCTCTAGCCACGTTTCCCGACTCAGCTGCTGCCTCTCCCCACCCCACTCCTTCGGTCCTCTTCCCTGTTTCCCTTCCCTGCCTGTGGCACAGGGACACTGCGGAGCCCGCATCCCGCTCTCCGGCAGGACCCGCCCGGATGCTGCCCGCGGCTCTCCGCCCTGCAGGACCGAGCAGGGCCGGCGGCGGGGCCGGGGCCGGCAGCCAGACGGGCTGGCAGGAGGACATCGGCGGGCAGCGACAGCGGTGACATCACCCCGCTGCCCCGCTGGCGCTTCCCGGCGGGATGGAGGGACGGGGCTTCCCGCCGGACCAGGCTCGGGCGGGCAGGGAGCACGGGGAACGGGAACAGGTACCGGCCACGGGGCCCGTACTGCAGCGCCGCTGCCGTTCTGGCCTGAGAAGGGCAGGGAATAAGAAAAAAAAAAAAGAAAAAAAGAAAAAAAGAAAAAAAGAAAAAAAGAAAAAAAGAAAAAAAGAAAAAAAGAAAAAAAGAAAAAAAGAAAAAAAGAAAAAAAACCCCAAAAGGTTAAAAAGTAGGAAAATGAGAGAGACACAAACTGAGAAGGAAGGCGACGAATGAGACCTGACCTTCACTGCCATCCTCCTGATTCTCCTGTGCCTCCAAGCATGGTGCATTTTATGATCGAGGGAGGTGCAAGCTCCTAAATCCCACTGGAATAGCCACTCTCCCCTAAGCCTTCCTCCAACAGCTCCTGGATCTGACCCCCTCCTGTTGCTTTCACTGACGTCTCTTTACTGCTTCTGTAACAACTCCGCTGGGTTTGAGGAGGCACTGGATGAGCTTCAAGACACAATCTCAGCCCTGGAGCCAAGGAGAAAGCTAGCAAATGACTCCAGCTCCCCACCTCATACAGCAATGGAAGACAGAAATCTTGTAGGGGAAAGCTGTATCCCCTAAGGCTCATCCTGGTAGCTTGGTAACCCTAATTTTTTCTTAACTAATTGCAAACTAAAAATAAAATCCTGTAACGCCTTATAAACAGTTACTGAAGGAAATGCTCATTATGTCCTCACTGCCACATGAGACCCATGTTGCCCGCACGTGACACAACTGAAGCCACCACTTCTTACCTGAGAGTGGCTGAGCATCGAGTGAGGCAGTGCTCAAGAGGAAAATGATTGCTCCTTCTTATTTGTGGTCCTCCCAAGACTCCTGAAGGATGCCCTAGTGGTGGACCATACCAGAAGAGGTGCAGACGGGGTGGGGAAAGCTAAGCATTTCCCTGCTCACTAGGGCAGCCCTCTGAACCCAAACACCATTACTCTGTTTCACTGGAGCAAGACACCACCATTCCCACTTTCAGGGACTGGCTAAAACTGAGTCGATTGGAAATGCACAAGAGGTCATTAAACAACCAAAAGAATGTGATGGAAGTTATAACCACACCCCAGTTTGAGGAATCCTCTCAGATCCTTGGCTTTTTCTGGAAGTCCACATCGCAGTATGTTTGGACAATTTTCCACACACCTTGGTTTGGTTTTTGTTTTTCTCTGTGTCTCTATGTTGTCATTTGAGCCTGTTATTGCTTAACTGGATAACTAAAACATCCAGAAGACCTTGTGAGTTTTAAACACATTTCTTTGGAAATTTTCATTGATGCCAAATGTTTCGGTCTACCAATGTGTTGAGGTACCACCATCTCCCACAGAGCACATGATCCACACCCAGTACTCGGAGAGGTTTCTGCCGATTGCTTTTGAGCTTTACGTTTTTCTTTCAAACTGGAAGACATCCTCCCCCAGCTGCTTGGTGCGGGTAGGCGCCGTGTGCTAGCAGAACCCATCCATTTGGAATGCTGGGTGCGGGTGGGGGCGATGCTGCTGGTGATGAAGTGCTGGCTGGGAAGCTGTTCAGTTTTCTACATACCAGACAAGCCGCAGAGAAAGAGCTGGAGGTGTCCTGCTGCTCTTGCTCGCGGTGGACACCGGAGGGAGCCGCAGCACACCGGCATGCGAACGCCCCTTTTTTCTCTTGCAGGCCAAGCACATTCTCCAAGAGATGTGGCTCTTACGCCTGCAGGCCTTCATCTGGTATGAAGGATCTCCTCTTAGCTCTCCTGTTTTGCTGTCTACTGGATCAGCAACTGTTTAACCTGTTTTTTTGTGATAGAAAATAATCTTGATTTCCTCCCCCTCCTCCTTGACCCATGATACTGACAAAGATTGCTGGACACCCTTCATGGCTGGGAGATATGAATAATTAACATCCTTCTGCATGTTTCCTTCTCACTCATGTTGCTGTTTCCTGCTTTGCATGCTGCTGTCCTCCATCACAGGGTATCTTGGGGGATATCTACAGCTGATGACTCAAGGTAAAGCACTCTTTCTTCTGAAGGTTCAGGTATCAGTGCCACAGTATGGTGTGAAGGACTGTGCTGCAGTAAATGGTGTGGGTGACTCATAAAGGAAACACTTCCATACATATATTCTCTCAAGTGCTGACCCCAGTGCCTGTAGGTGTTTACCTAAGATCAAAAGCAGTGACAGTGATTCAGCAAAAACTTATTTTCCTTTCCACTTGGTACTGATCCTATTATGTTATCTGGGATGCTGTAGTGATGGTAGCATATTCTGGATGAGATACAAAATCAGCCTTCCTGGAAATTAAAATCTCCTGGTGCATTTCACCCTGGAGACTACTGCGTCTAAACAGACAGTTAAGTGATCCTGGGGCCTGCTATTTGCAAAGGTCTTGGAGACCTTTACCTGTCCTCTTTGTTTCCCTGGCCTTCACATACACTCATGGTAACAGGGCATTAAGTTACATCTGAGTGATAAGAAATTAATGAACTGCTGTGAGATCTGTGAATGCATTGTGTCAATAATGCAGCTCTAGTAGTCCTGTGGATTGGGGCTGAAATGAATTTTCTTGGGACCCCACTGCTGATAGTCTCCTTTAATACCTGAGGTCTGATACCACCCTGCAGTTATTCCACTGGTGTTGCTCAGGTCGTCAGTGGGAAGGGACATGAGTTCAAGGCCTGATCCATCTATCCCCAATTTTAGGAGCTTCACCTCTTCATTACATTGTAGAAAAGCAAACACTGACAAGTACAGGAGCCTAGACACACAATTTGTCTCTTTTTTACTCATAGTCATGCTTTCTGTTGTCCCATCTACAAAATAAAGAATTCTTCACCCCATTATTTCCAAATCAACAAGTCAGTGCTTAGAGGGCAGGCAGTCTTGCAGCCACAAAATACACTATGGTAGTCTATGAAACTCTAATTAATACTAGCTCAGCTCCTTCAAATCAGTTCAGCATTGTGAAGAACTGAGCACAAGAAGGGGAAATCAGTGAGCTCTTTGCTCTTTGGTTGGTGATTCGGCCGTGTGCTTCAGGCTTCTCGTGGCCAAGGTGGTTATGGTGAGTTGTCAGGGCCTTCCTTCTTCACTTGTTGTGCTTTGGAGTTTCCTTCTCTGTATTCTTACTGTCATAAACATCCTTCCTTTCTGATCCTTTGTACTGTCTCAGGGTTGATTCTTCCTGGCTGTTTCACCTGTTCCTCCACGCTCCCCTTTCTCCAAGGAGTTGAGCTCAAATATAGCTTTTCTCAAGGAACTTTTTCCAAAAACTCTTCTCTCAGGAGGGGCATAACACTTTAAGCTTAACAAATATATAAATCCCTCCTTCAAGCCCAGTTATGTGTGTCCATACTGACTCTGGAGCACATAGAAACACCATATTTAATTCAACTGGTGCAATTTTACATGCAGATGAGGCTGCAGACACAAGTAAAACACCAGCAAGGAGATGGATTCCCCCTCCCCTTCTCCCATCTCTTCTGGACATCACAAATCCTGGAGCAAAGCCAGCAGGATTAATCCTCCTGTTGCAGCACAACAATCATGCACTGGAGCAGTAACCAGAGCTGGCTAAAGAAGTCACTTCTGGGAAGCAGAGCTATGTCTTACACCTACACAGAAAGGTTCACAGAGCTGCTCTGGCACAGATCAAGTCACAGTTGAGCTTTTCAAACAATACGATATCTGTCTTACTTGAAGTCCAGCCTCTTGTACCATTTTATTGTCTTTCAGTAGTCCTCCATGGTGGAACAGATTTTAGTGGTTTTGTCTACCCTAACAGTCTAAAGCCAACAAAACTGTATTAATTATATTTAAAAATAGGATGCCCTGTAAGCTTTTAAACATCATTGGTGAAGGGGGCAAAAGTGGCAACTTTAAAAGTAATTTGCTTTAAATTCTGTAACATTTACGAAAGATCTGTTGTCAAAGCCTTTTTTTAAACTAGCCACATCCAAAATATGCAGACTGTTGAAGTCCTTCTCAGTGTCAGCATTGACAGCATTCACCCTGCTTCTGAAAGGATTTAAGAAAGAAGAACAAGTTGTAGTGAGTAGAAGAAATGCAAATGATGTTAGCAGACAGACTGATAAGAGTTTATGTTGTGGGGAAATTAGGAAGCACCACTTTAAGGTTTGCACCCCTCCATTTCCTATACCTTCACAGGGATTGTAAAGTCTGACTTAAATATTCATTTATGTTTTATCCTACAGCTGACATTACAAGAATCTGAACAAAGATTTTGGGCATTACTGCAACCACATTGATATAAATCACTGTGTCTCCTGTAGGTGCTGCTGACTTCAACCAGGTCACCTGAATTTTCTTGTGACTTTTCCCATGTGCAGCCACTATTCTAACTTGATGGCAGACTGAAACCAAGGCAAGCAATGTTAATGAAAATCTGTCCTAATGTTAAATGTGTACATGTAAAGGGCCTGCACTGCTTTAGCTCACCTCAGCTTTAAAGAGATGAAAACAGCAACAAATGTAGACCATTCTGTATCAGCCTCAATGTGACCTTCACAAGATGCCTGTAAAAGGGCAACACTGGTAGCTGAAAAACCTAATTTGGTACTATTCTAATAATTTCTTGCCCTGTCCATCAATGCAGGTGCCCTGAGACATATCTTTCCATGAAAGAAACCCTTCAGCTATTTACCCATTATGTTCTTTTTCTTAGAATAAAAAAAACCACTGAAATTTTATTTGCATGCAGCTGTATAGAATATTTGCATTCAAATCAAAGCCCACTGTGTTTGCTTGTTGAAATATCTAAATGTTATTTCATCATATCAATCGAACCTCTTTAGCAAGGCTCCTCTGGCTATTTATTGTACTTATTGTATTTATTATATACTCCTTCAGTTTTCTTACCATGCCTGCCATCTCAGGTTTCTCACAAATCTCATTCTTGGGGATTTTTTTGCTATATTTTCTTTTTCCTGCATCTAATCTTTTTTCTTCCCCTATTTCTGCATTTATTCCTCTGTTTCTGTATATGTNCCACCCCCAGCCTCACAGGGAGCAAGGCTCCCCCCTCCCCTGGCATGAGGACCTTGCTGGGAGTGATGGATTGCACTGCAGTGAGGGCTGGGAAGCACTGCAGGGAGAGGAGGGGGAGGGATGAGGAAGGAAGGGAAGGAGGGAGGGAAGGAGGGAGGAGACACGCTGCCAGCGTCAGGCCAGGAAGGATGTAACGGGGCTGACGAGGAGAGAGGAAGGGGGATTGGAAAACGAGGATGGGGAGGGCATGGCTCGGAGAGCGGGCGTTTCCGCAGGCAGCACGGCTCCGATCACACTGGTGAGCCCAGGAATGATGGAGGCACCAGGCAGTGGGGGCAAGGCTGGCTAGCGCGGTAGCCGGGGAGACGGGCGGAGAAAATGGAAATGACATAGGGAAAGGGAGGAGGAGAGAAAGTCAGAGCTAGAGAAAATAAGGCTTTGGTTGTACAACAAGGACANTCCCCCCCCCCCGTGCTCAGTCTCATGGTTTTTCTATCTGAAAGCTTTTCTGACTCTGGTGTTCTCTCTGTCTCCTTGGTTTCCTTTCAGTCGCCCTCACTGGAATGTTGGCAGAAACATATTTTTCTTTGAAAACAAAGAGACTAAATAAGTAAATGAATAAATAAAATAGCTGGAAGCAGATGGGAGGTCTCAGTTCCAGAAGGGTCTGTATTCTGAGAGCTTTTCTCATTTCCTAGCAAAGGAGGAGATAGTTGCACTCCCTGCCCACCCACCCCCAGCCTCACAGGGAGCAAGGCTCCCCCCTCCCCTGGCATGAGGACCTTGCTGGGAGTGATGGATTGCACTGCAGTGAGGGCTGGGAAGCACTGCAGGGAGAGGAGGGGGAGGGATGAGGAAGGAAGGGAAGGAGGGAGGGAAGGAGGGAGGAGACACGCTGCCAGCGTCAGGCCAGGAAGGATGTAACGGGGCTGACGAGGAGAGAGGAAGGGGGATTGGAAAACGAGGATGGGGAGGGCATGGCTCGGAGAGCGTGCGTTTCCGCAGGCAGCACGGCTCCGATCACACTGGTGAGCCCAGGAATGATGGAGGCACCAGGCAGTGGGGGCAAGGCTGGCTAGCGCGGTAGCCGGGGAGACGGGCGGAGAAAATGGAAATGACATAGGGAAAGGGAGGAGGAGAGAAAGTCAGAGCTAGAGAAAATAAGGCTTTGGTTGTACAACAAGGACAAAAGGACACAACTCTGGCAATCTGGATTTCTTTGGAGCCGTAACAGAGGAGGCAGTGTTGATGTAGAAACATTCAAAAGGTCAAACAAAGCATGCTGCAAACTGTACTGAAATGGGCTTTCACTGCACTCCGAAGGGTGGCAACAGGATGACCTCTGGGCAGTAGCGAGGTACATCTGTGCTGCCGAAGCTACTGGTGATGGAGCTTGCAGCGTCTGGCTGCAGCAGCTTCATTGCCCTGTGGATTTTGGCAAGGGGGATGCGTCCTTTTGCCTGGGCACTGTGAGGAATGCAGATGACCTCCTCCCCACTGAACCAATTGCAAGTGCTGAAACATCAGTTGTCATTGTTTGTTGCCTTTCACGCTTCTCTCTTTTTTTGTTGGTTTTTTTTTTTGTTTTGTTTTTTTTTTTTTTTTTTGTTTTTTGTTTTTTGTTTTTTTTTTAAATATACATTTCTCCATCTGTTCCTCATTCATTGCCCAGACTTTTTCTCCACCTCTCCGTTTCCAGCGTTATTTTCAGCCGTCTCTTCCTCTCCCTCTCCCGTTTGGCGGACCTCCCCCTGCCCACTCCCAGGCGCAGCGCTGGGAAGGGGCTCGGAGGGCGCCCGGCGGCGGGAGCTGGGGGCGCGGGGCTGGGGGAGGATGGGGAGCGGGGCGAGCGTGCTGGCAGCCATGCGAGCAGCCTGCAGGACGCTGTCCCGCCCCTGCAACTTCGCGGAGAGACCCTCCCCGCCTCCCGCCATCCACTCATCCCCCTCTGGCTATAGCTGGCTCTCCGCCCCCCATTGCAGTGCACCAGCTGCGGTTTCCAGCTACTCTGACCTAGTTCTGGCCTCCCTGCGAGGCACCTCTGTCCCCCTCCTCCCTTAGCACCTGGCGCAGGAGAAGAGAAGGGGAAGGGTCCCCCGGCACAGCAGGGAGCCTCCTGAACACTGCTCCCATCATGGCGTCGGACCCTGCGAGGGGAGACCAGAATTTGAGATGCAGGCGCCCGCCCCCTAATCAGCTGCATCGGCTCAAGGCAGGCAAGCGGAGCTGGGCGTGTAAGCACCCTTGCTAGCTGCGAGAGGGGTCATCAGTTAGATGAAGAAAAATGAAGAAACCGCTCTCCACGAAAGAGAGAAAACCCCAGATTGCCAGCTCTCATCAGATCTGGTGACAGAAGTGCCGGACACAAAAGGAGAACACTAACACGACTGGGATAAACTCGAGGACATTTAACCTGCCGCCTGAAGCTCTTTAGCTCGGAGGGCAGATGTTTATCAGACTTAATGCAGCAAAGTGTCTGCGAGGTATAGCCACCCTGTGGTTGCATCAGATCCTTCCCAACAGGCACTGAAATTCAAAATCATCACTGCAACAGCATTCATCAAAAGACAATGGAGATGGAGACAGAAAAGGGCAAAACAGGAGTCAAAAAGAAGTAAAGGAGAAGGAAACAAAGGCAGGCAGGCAGGAACTTTCTCAAGACGGTAAAGAAAAAATCCAGACTGAGAAAAACAGCTGGAGAAGGGGCCAGGCAGACGACAGGGAGTGGGAGAAGAGAGATACAGAGAAAGCGAAGGGTTTTCCTTTCAGATGAGTGTTTCCATCGAAAGCACATTCATCCTTCTGTCCAGTTCTTCAGTACTGTTCTCTGTTTCCCTGCAGCAGAACTGCAACTCAGTTGGGAGAAAGGGACTCCTGTCTTGTGGAACTGGGAGCTGCTGGTTATACACCAGTCTTTGAAACTTACCAGCTGCTATTCATCCATCCCTTTGTTTCTGTCTGCAATTCTGCCTGCCTGGGCTTCTTTGTGTCTCTCAGTCCTCAAACTGTGCCCGGAATAAGGATAACAGAAGCCTCTGACCTTCTCCAAAGTTACCTATTCAATGAGATGCATGCACTCCTCCCTTATGTCCCCAAACGGTTGCTGTCTGGCAGGAAAGGTCTCTCAATGCCCCTGAAAGCCCTTTTCTTCTGTCAGGATCGTACCCTGAGCCTAAGCCTCGTCTCAAATGCTGGGAAGAAGGGGGTTCCCATTCCTTCTATTCCACCACCTACACACGCCACTGTTATTTTGTCCCAGTATTTACAGCAAAATAATTATTTTCCCCGCAGTAGCCTGCTCGCTCCCTTCCCACCTCCTGGCATATGAAACGGGCAGTCGCGTCCTCCCCTCGCCAGCGAGTTCGGCACTGGCCGCCCCTCCAGCCCAGGAGCGCTCTCCATCCCAGAAGAGATTCAGAGGTCCCTGCACGGCGGCACACGGNCCGCCACCGCCACCGCCATCGCCATCGCCACCGCTGCCCGCAGCGCCCCGCCCGCCCGCGCCCGCACACGGGAGAGGAAGATGAGAACGCGCGCTCCGGGTGCGGCTGGACAGGGGAGGCGAACCTGGGGCTGCACCCTCCCGCACTGGACCCGCAGCCTCTCCGCCCCGACCCCTCTGCCGCCGCTCAGTGTGTCCGTGCCCGCAGCACCGGCGGGCAGTCCCCACCGGGCTGGTCCCCACCCGAACGCGGGAGCAGAGGAGCAGCTCGGCACTTCGTGCCACGCGCAGCAGGGCATGGAGCTGTACGTGGGGAGCAGGGCCGGCCCTGGCACGGGAAGCCCTTGTGTGTAGGGCAAGGGACTGTGTTTATAAAGAGGTATCGCTGGGGTCGGTGCGAGGAAGCACACGGAGCTGGGCGCATGGGTGACAGACCTACCTGCAAGCTGGGGTATCACATTCTGGACGGCATGGTGTGGGATTGAATCAGTGAAACCTGGAACTTTTTGCAGACCCCTTTAGCTGGGAGTCCTTTGTGTTAGCAGTAGTATCTCCATTTTCTGCTATCTTACAGTAGTTTATTCAGAACAGGAATTAGTATAAGAGCAGAACCAATGAGAAGCTGAGATTGCATGAAATTAAAGATGATTTTGCAGCATTTGGCATAGTCCTCATTTTACATGGTATGAAACAAGACTGATACGGCCATTTTCCTTTTGAAACACAGTCCAGAAGTTGTTTCCCTTCACTGGACCATCTGTGTTCACATGCGAACCCAAGCATTCATGTGTGAACACAGGGATTTACCTTGCCTTATACATATTTTTTTTTACTATTCAGTCATCCAAGCAGGAAGCAGAAACATTGCCATGAGACTTAGCTGACCAAATGAGTAGCTACTGAAGACACAGGGGAGCACACAGTCAGCACACAGGAAAATGAGTATAAATAATTAGGCTTAGCAACATTTGCAGGCTGGACTTTCCATCATTGTTCCATCACAAGGTCATACACCCAACCAGAGACAGTATATGAAACTTTACAATGTGAATAATGGGATAATGTCCTGCAGACTTTGGCTTCGGGACTAAACAGCTGGTTTGCAGTTGTAGTGAACTCAGTGACAAAAGATGTTTCATGGAATCAACCGTGAAATCAGATTTTGCATACATTAAGGCTTTGGACCAGTCCTTACATTATGCATTACAGAGTGCATGGGAAAAATCTCAAAAGAAAGGTGCCAGGATTCGTTAGTGTTCAGAGGCGTCCATTCCTTGTTGATACTACAATTATAATTCTTCCCTAAAGGGTGAAACTTGGTATTCTGGACCACTGACACTAAGGGCACTGTCCAATATTGTTCTTGCTCTATTAAATAGTAAGAATTTTGTCCTGAGAATAGATTTATGGATAACAAGAGAGACCTCACCTNTGCCCTCACCCCGCCCCCCCGCCTCGGGGCACTCCCGAGCCCGGCCCGCGCTGCCGCTGGCGGGACGGCGGCGCTGGCAGCCAGCCCGGCGGCAGAGACCTCGCCGTCGCCGCCGGTCGCAGCCGGCTGCCA
>VZTH01017679.1:203954-246363 GCA_013397815.1 Aleadryas rufinucha | reverse complement strand
GGGGGGGCCGCGTCCCCGGACCGGGACCCGCGTTCCGCGGGCGGGTCGGTCGCGCTGCGAGCGCGGGGTAGGGGCCGCCGCCCCGCAGGCTCGCACGGCGGCCGCGTCCCCGCACAGGTCCGTGGTGATCGGCGGTGGCTGTGGGGGCTGATCTTCACGTGATGGAGCCGGGGGTGTGTGTGGCTGGCGTTGGGTCTGGCAGCAAGATCTTCGAACTAGGTTTCCTCTCCCCTTTTGTTTTCCGGTGTTTAAAAAAGAGCTGGTGGCACATCGGTGACTTTACTGTCTAGGATCTTACCAGGGTCTCCGTTTTCCAAGCGTGCCACTGTTAATCTTGGATTGATCCCATCATTTAAGAAAGCATCCTCTAGACATGTTATTTTGGTTTGCGGTTTTTTTGTTTTTTCTTTTTTTTGGTCACCGTTTATAAACCGCTGTTTATTTTCTGTGGTGGAATGGGTTCTAATGCATAGGAATACATGCTCCTAATGCATAGGAATACACGCTTCTGAACTGAAACGTACTTTTCTTCAGTCACATCTGAATCCTAAGGGTTATTCTGGGGTAGAGGTGTAGAGGTTTAAAGACTCACAAATAAATAGGAATAGTTCTTGTAGGTTTAGAAACTTAATTTCCTCATATGTTCCCCTATAGGTATGGATTTATCTATCCATTGAACTCACATTCTTAAGTAAAAGAACAAACTGCTTAGTCTTGTGGGTTTCTTCCCCTTAAAATTGGTTTCTGTGATAGTATATTTGTGTGGAATATTTAAAGTTGCACATTTCCCCTAATTATGTTTATGCCATCATTTTCTTTTGACTTTGCTTACTGTTTCAAATAGCACCTTTTCTTCCTTTGGGATTTAGTTTATCTTTATTTCATACCTTTGTATGTTTATGTCTAATAGGGATGTTTCTTCTTTTTTCTTTTTCCTCCCTAGGTGTTGGTGACTTCAGTCATTTAGGGGTTTAGTTCTGAGGAAGCAGAGACGCAAGGATTGAGCTTCTTTTACATAGAAAGCTACAGCTCTTCACCAGTACTCTTTTTACTCCTTCCCATCCTTCCCTGCTCCGTAGGGGAGAACAATTTGGGAATTATTTTAAACATTCGTTTACTCCCCCTTCCCTCCCTCAGAAATCTACCCTGGTCCCAGAGGCATCCGCTAGACAGTGCCTGACAGGACCAGGAGAACGTTATCATCGCTTGCTTGCTTTGGGAGCTTCAGTACTATCCTTCCCTCCTTTGGGGTGTAGTGCAGAGAGGCATCCAGAAGACTTCCTTGCCACCCTTTTTGGTTAGTAGAGGATCCAGGAAGAGGGGTACCTAGCAAGACACGTGGCCTCCTTAAGGGAGCCAGAACTGAAGTAGCACTTTGCACGCTGAAGGAAACACCCATCTTTAGTGTCTTTTTCGTCTTCCACTCCTTCCTCACCAAATTTCTGGTAAGTCTCTTCAGCCCATTCATTCACGCAGTGCATGTTTCCCTTCCCCCACTCCAGGCGCTGGGAGAGGCATGCACAGAGACTGTGGGGTGGGGGAAGGGAGGAGGGAAAACTGGCTGTGTACACACGGATCGGGGAGGAGAGGGGATATTGTACCACACTGCAGGAGAACCTGGCACAGGTGGAAAAGCAGCTGATGTGGGAGGAAATGGTGTGTTTTATTTTCACATGGGTGTATGTGCGCACACAGGGACAGTGGAGGGGCTTGAAAAAGCTGAGAGCCTGTTGTTGGAAAAAATACCAAGACTGAAGTAGAAGGGTGGCTGATGCTGACCAGTATTGGACTCATGTTGCAGGGGGGAAAGAGAATGGATTATTCCGTGGTGATCGGGAAGTGGGGTGTGTGAATGAGGAATCTTGCCTTCTACTTGCAAGCATGAACACAGAGGAGGAAAGATGGGGGGTGTGGATGTCCGCCTTTCAGAGGCAGCTGTGCCTGGGAGGATTGCTGCTAGCATCTTGAACATCACTCAGTGCAAAGGTGGAGACAGGGAGATGAAAGCCATCATGGGGAGTGCAGTTGCCTGTCTGCAGGGGTGGGAATGAATGGGAACAATATATTCCCATATCCTTTGGCTGTTGCAGTCTACAAATCTCAAAGGGAAAAGGAGGTGAATACTGTGGTGTGCTTTCAAAGAGGTGTGCTTGGGGTTCACCTGCCTGCAGAGACTTTAAATTCTCCGATGCATGTGTCGAGGGTGGAAGATAATGCAGCAGCAGTGGACAGATTGCAGTGCAGCTTTTCAATATATTATATAAAATGCATTTAAATAAATATTTTAATTTTTCAGATTCTTCAGCTTTTAAAAATGTGTTCTTTCCAAAGATTCTCAAACAGTTATGTGACAGTCTTAGGAAAACTAGTTTCTGGTACGTAAAGAGGAATTTTTCTTGGTGTTGGCCTTAAGC
This sequence comes from Aleadryas rufinucha, assembly GCA_013397815.1. NCBI lineage: Eukaryota > Metazoa > Chordata > Aves > Passeriformes > Aleadryas > Aleadryas rufinucha. Next base: position 243,949 of record VZTH01017679.1, on the reverse strand, counting down.
GTCACCATGAAGCAGCATTGTCAGGAACGAGTTGATGTATCTTGGATTTATTTTTTTGAAGATGTCAGTTCTTTTCTCTATCACCATGTGATATAATCATCATCCATACATATTTCCTTAACATTTTCTTTAGATGATCATCATTTTGGTATCTTTGTGCAGAAAAAAATCACTGGTGCTTTATGCTCGAAACAGCTGTGAACTGTTTGCAGACCCGCTCTCCCTATGACATAGGAAGTCCTATTTCTGGGATGTTTCAAATACTGCTCTCTTCTCGTTAGGATGAGACAGAGGTTTCTATGACACTGTATGATGGATTACATGCTGGGTCATGTGCTGGACAACTGTCCATTAGCTGTTTAACTGGTCTGCTATCTAAGATTGACTTTATAATTCAGATCTGCCTTGAGGTGTCTCCTGAAGGAGATAACTTGCAATCATCTGCCAACCATTCTTAGGTCTTCACTGTCTTGAAATGTGGCCTTCCAGCCATTCTAGAAACTGCTGTAATGGTAGAGACAATTGGTTTGTTGGAAATGTTTACTGAGTTTCAAGCCTTAGCTAATTAGTGATGAAAAGGAAATCAAAATACCTTTTCCAGCTTGAATAGCACTGTTCTGAAAATAAGTATTGAGGGATAAGCATTAATGGTGTTGTTAGTGTTACTTGTAGTGAGGCAAGTGCTTGGAGCAATGTTTTTCCTAGTTCTCCATTTCCCATGGCGTTTGTGACTGTCAGTCTCTTGCTCATTCCTTCTCACTTCCCTGAGATTTTTATTGTCAGTATGTCAGCTGTAGGAATTAAACATGCCTAGAAGAATGCTAAAACTAAGGTTAGGTTTTACCTCTGTGTTAACCACTGTTACCTGTATAGTTTGTGTTATCTGCACAGTGCTGTAACTGAGAGTCTGAGCCAAGCTCTAAAAAAGGGGTGATTCTGGGAGGGGCTGCTGGTAATAACTGTTCCACTAACTTGTTTCCCAGATCCCACTGTAGTCAGTGGGAGTATGCTGCAACATCAGATCACAGGCCAAGCAGGTGTAATAGCTAGATCACATTGATCCTTGATGCTATAAAGCATCTGGGATTCTATTCATCATTCCCATAGGGAAGACACGGCCTAGCCTTTTTAATTTACAAAAGCATTGAGTAGTTGCATTCTGAACAAAAAGAATACCAAACTTTTTTTTTTTTGCATACTAGATACTTTTTATCTTACACATTTATCCATAATACATAAATTAATTAGTATCTCCTAAAAATGGTTTTCTTGTTTCATCTTAAGGGAAATATATCATGATGAAAAAGAAAAAGAAACTAGTCTATTTTTCTCCTACTTTTGGGTGTTGAGGACAGGAGAACAAGTAAATGAGCCATAGAGACCAATCTCCCATTCGTGGAGGGAGAGGGAGGTGTCTAATCTTCTCTGTGGGGACAACACCCCCTTCAAGGCAAAAAGAGTGGTCTTCAGAGAAGATTTCCAGATCTCTCTAGGCACCTGATCTGACTGGCTGATTTCCCTGTTATTTCAATAAAACCTATTCATATATGATGTAAAGTCGAAAAGGAGCACAGTGAGTGCTTTTGTTAGAACAGCTGCTAGAGGTGTACTGCAGATTGAAGGAATGTGGGAGGAAATAGGTTTGCATGTGCCGGGGAGGGGAGGAAAGGAAGCTGCTGTGTGATTGCTGGAGTAAGGCCTGGCTTAAGCAATACAAGGGTGCCACAGCTGAAAGTTGAGGTGAGCATTCATTCCCTCTATAAATTGCAAGGAATCTGTTCCACACAGTGTCTTCCTGAAGCAGTTGTGGCAGTGTCTGCTTGGCTGGCAGGACACAGAGTTGGATTTCTATCACAGACTTTTTACTTTGATACCACCCTTTTTCCCTCTCCCAGTCTGTTATATGCAGTTAAGTTTGTGGTTATTTTTTGCCTTCTAATTCCATAAATCTGTGATGTAGTTATTGAAAGATTGTACTTACTTTGGCTGTAGTAGCTGTGAGTGAAAACTGCACTTGAAGTGGCCATCTTGAAGTTATTTAAACGTCTGCTCTTCTCCTTATATATACCATAGTTACTTTGCAATAGATGCTCTCACGGATTAGGAAGTATTCTATGCACACCCAGCATTGTCTGAGGCTGTGTCTCTTAGATTGAAATGGGTGGAGTTGGTTTTCAGGGAAGAGTTCTGGCAATAATACCCAACTTCAGAGCTTAATGCTTTTGTGCATCTGACTGCAAAGCCAGCTTTCCTCCTGCAAACCATTTTCTTCAGAATGTGGGAGGGGTTTTTAAGATGTTTAGGTTAATAGGGTAAATTGCAAGTTTCATTATGTGACAGTTCTTACACAATCAAAATAGATTATAAGGTGAGGCTGAAACTGATGGATATATTCTGGTTTTAGGAGCAGAATGTTAATGTGAAAAAACAAATTCTTTTGGGTGGAAAAAAAATACGGAATTGGGTTGTAGGCGGAGGAGCCAAGAGTTAGGATTGCTAGTTTCTGCCTCTGCTGCTGGCTTGTAGCTTGTTCTAAAGTGAGCTTCTCAGTCTTTACTTCCAGACTTGAGATTGTTACCTGCCTTTCTTATGATAAGATGGGAGCTTTTGTATATACATTTATAAAACCATTAAGATTTTGAGCAAATGAGATGGAATATTTGGAGGGAGATGAATAGCCATACCCGAGGCATTTTTATACACATGCTGGTCTAATGTGCCCATTGATATATTTGGATGGCCCTTCTTGACAATGTTGTAACTTCTTTCAAAAGTAGAAGATGGAGGAAAGGGAAGGATATACCTTTTTTTCTTTCTTCGATCTTTTGCTGACTTTTAAGAAATTAAGTGCTGAAATGACAGGGAGAGATGATGGTGTATTTAAGGGGATGAAGGTGGGGTCACATAGAGAAGAGGTTTGAGAAAAATTGAAGCAGATTGGCAAAGTAAGCAAAAATGGGGAGAAAATACTTGATTCTTGTATCAGAGTTAGAACCAGTACTTGAGGGGTAAAAGCCTCAAACCACAAAAAGCTAAACGAAAACCCCAAGAAGGCTGAAAATACGTGATGATGTCTGATTTATGGTTTTTTTTAACGCTGAGGAAGTGTGTGTGGTGTGTTTTTCCATGCCCTCGGCGTTCCCCGGCTGTTGCGTTAGGATGCGCCCGTCCGGGCCGGGGGCAGAGCGGCGCTGCCCGGGAGGGGCGGCAGGTGGCGCTGCTCGGTCTCGCCAGCCCCTCTGCAAATGGCAGCGCTGAGGGGCAGTGCCCGGGGCCCCTGGAATGGGCCGTGCAGCGGGGGCATTCCTGCCAAACACAGCCTGGCCTGCTGCCTAGCCCAGGATGTTGTTCCAGGAAGTTCCGTGTAAACTATCGCGTCCAGAAATCCATTGTTGAGGGAGACAGAAGTGGGGCAGGATCTGATAGATATCAGCCATTGCCAGCCGGAGCCTCATCTTGCCCTTTTCACTTCGAGCTGCTTTGAAGAGCAAAGAGGTTCTTTGAGAGATCAAAAGATATTCCTTATAACCTCCCACACCCATTTTTCTGCAGGGAGCAAACACTCTTTTTCGTGCTTTACCTTGAACATCTTGACTGCTGTCAAGGACTGGTCCGGATCTGTGATTGTCTTTCCCTAGCTTCTGCTTTTTTTCAGTCTGTTAGTATGAAGAACTGTAGTCCTTGGCTTTATTGTTGCACCTCATTTACCAAATCAATGGAAAAAAGTCACAGTCTTTGCTTGTTGTTACTATGCTTCTCAGTACCAGGAATAAAAATGTCCACTTAAAATTTTATCTTCTTGTTAAGAAAAAGCTGTACTAGTAGGAAAAAAATAATAATTTTAATTCTAGAGAAACCTAGCTGGTTCTTATGGTTGTAACTAAACAATCCTTTTGTCCCAAGACCTGCTGCAGAAACTAAAATTCTTTGTAGTACCAAGTGATAGGAATTATATACTAAAGGTGTTTTTGTATTTACATTGTCTGTTGGCAGCAGTCATTAGGACTACCAGGCAAAACTCCCTGTTTCTATCCCAGAGTTCACTTCTGCTAGGAACTCATGTTGGATATATTGGTGAAAATGATGCCTCTTTATTTTAATAGGAAAGTTTAAAGGTGACAGCTGTGAAAGCTGTTCTGGTTTTCTCCAGAATTCTTATATCCTACACCATGCTTGTCTTTCTTGAACGTAAAGGAGTTATCCATTAATATACCTGTAATTGTTTTACAGCTTTAAAAATATTTCAGTAAAAATATCTTCGGTCAAAAATAGCCCAAGTCCTCTGTATTCAACACAAAAAGGAGCAGTACCTTGCTGTTATTAGTTCTAACCTTACTGAAATTCTTCAGTTTGAACTGTTTTCTCTTCTTGGTCCTGAATTCATTAGTGCTGTTTTTGAATAAAGGTGATATAAAAAAAATTGATTTGAAGCAAGAAGGGGCTAGTACTGAAATTCTGGCCTTGATTTTGCTTTATTTAACGTATGTTAATATTCTGTATTCCTGATATTTTGTTGGTGCTCCTTGTTCCATTGGTTTTTCCATTATTATGTGTTGTGGATACTACTAAATATATTTCTAAGTATATCTTACAGCAGATGTGAAATATTTGTAAGAGCAAATCAGTCCTAAATAGTTATCTGTGAGATTCTGTGGTAATTAATTTCTGTTCTTCTGGTCTGCTTTTTTAACATAAAGAGTTTGTCACACTCTACTCTCTCCCATATGTGGTGGAAAGAGAAATCAAGTCTGTCACTGGGTGTTTTAGCAGTACCTAGGAGAAGGGCGGAGTTATTTCAGTTGAAGGAATTATCCCAATCATGAAGTTGAAATTCTGGTATTCAGACATGGCCATTCAAATTGTTTTCTGTTCTTTGCATGCTTCTTAGTACAGTCAAGAAAGAGGAATGCTGCTGCCAGTACCAGTAATTATGTCTTTGTGTACTTCTTGAGGAGAAAGCTGGGATGAGGACCAAGACCTAATTTCTAGCATTTAACATTCCATGGAATGTAAATGGATTTGTTTCTGTTGTTGGTACTTTTGGTTGCAGAGTAGGTGTAGACATTATTTTGCTTCTTGGATGTTGGAAGTTGCAGTCCATTGAAATGAAGGAAGTGGGACTTAGTACAGCAGGGACCATGAAGATAGGAGCCTGTGTACTCTAACAGAGTCTCGTCTTCTCCACTGTCTAGCAGTTCCATTAGAAGGAGACCTTGAAGGTTGCAAGACAAGTCCAAGATGTGCAGTTCAGTTGCTCCCAGGCTGTGGTTCTTAACAGACCGTCGCATCAGAGAAGATTACCCTCAGCAGGAGATCCTGAGAGCACTGAAGGCCAAGTGCTGTGAAGAGGAGTTGGATTTCCGGGCCTTGGTGATGGATGAAGTGGTGCTGACCATTGAGGATGGAAATCTTGGTGAGAATGAGCTAAGGCTGGGAGTGTGCTGAAAGGGTACTTGGAAAAAGATTGTAAAATGGAGCATCTGTACTATTTAATAATGAATTCCATGTATGCCAGACTACCTACCATTCATCATCTAAATCATGTAGATGTACATCATACCATTTTTAAAAGAATTTATTATGCTAATCAAATATAATTGTTCAATTTGCTAATTTGCATTAGAACCATTTTTGCCTTCCCTCTTCAGAAAAGAGAGGAGGGTTGTTCCATTTTGGTGAGTCCAGGATAAGGACTATAGGACCTCTGAATTAATAAGAAATCATGGAGCTTAATTTTTGCTTCAGTACTTGAACTTTGTGGGTCACGGTTAAGAGTTTCAGAGGGACTTTTTTCTTTTGTTTGTGTTCTGGCTCCAAAATAGAAAACACTGAAAATAATCTAAAAGGAATTTTCAATGATCAGTACAAAGTGTCATGGAACTAGAGGTTATAATGTGATGTAACTAAAGCACGGTACTGTACGGATTTGGAGTTGTGTGAATTCCAAAAAAGAACAGTGCTGATAAACAAAGTATGTGCATCAAATAATTTGAACTATTACTACAATTTACAGTGTTTAAAACCAAATGGTAAGGTTTCTGTTCTATTTTCCTGTAAGCTTTTTTTTTTCCCCTGTGGTGATTAAAAAGGAAAAGCAAGATGTTAAGTTGCATTAGAAATGTTAAGTAAAAGGATTCTGTAGCTAGTAAGCTTATGTGATAGGAAGATAGTAATATCACCAATGTCAAGCTGTGTAACACTTAAAATTTATTTTTGTTTCAATGTTTTTTAATTTGGATTTCCTAAAGTAAGGAGACTGCAGTGTTATTTTTTACCTTTAACTCTTTCATTCCTCTTCCCCATTTATCAGTCAAAAAATGTATCACTGGAGACCCAGGGAAGAATTACATTTCTGAAAGTTGTATTGGAGTAATTCTGTGTGGGAAGAAAATATAAAAGTACCCTCAGCCGTGAAGAAGAGGCTGCCATGTGTACCTTGTTTGTCTTTGGGAAGTCATACGTAGGAAGGGAATCATAAAACTGACTCTGGGGAAGAACTTTGGTCAGAATTTATATCCTATTTTGGAATGAATCAATTAAGTGTAAAACATATGCATGGTAAAACTAGTATTTTTTATTCTGGTATTACTAAACTTCTGTTTACCTATTTTGTCATTTAACCTGAGGAGTCTTATAATTTTTATCACAGATTGAAATTCTGTGGGATGTCTTCAAATCAAGGTAGCTTCTCGTCAGAAAGTCTGAGCTCTGAGCGTGCTTTCCTTCGGACAGCATGTAATGGGAACGCAGCCATCCTGGACTGTACTGCAGTCTCTGAGATGCATAAATAGTCCTTCAGCATTTCAGTACTGTTTTTATTTCTTGGTGATTTCTTCTTTCCTGTCTTCTGTCTATTTTTTGGGAATTAAATAAGGCAAGTGTAAATTGTGGACCTTTCTGCTCTCTTCTGTCTAAAGTCTCCTAACGCTGTTTCTATTGCAAAGAAAAAGATTAAAGTAGTGCCAGTTGGAAATCTAATATTGACGAATGTGTAGTACAAGAATGAGAAAAAATAAGAAAATTACTAGAGAAAAATGCTAGAAAAGGGAAATTATTCTCATACAAAGTGTTCATTCAATGTGATGTAAATAACTGACCATTTGAAAAGGAGTGAGATAAAAATGCTGAAAGATTTTGGATAGAAATTTTGTTTTAAATAGTCTGGACTGTCTAATTGTGCGTTTGTTTGTTTGTTTCTTTTTCTGAGGGGTGGGAATTGTCTTGTATCAAACAATTCTTTCTCTTAGAGATGAAAAATCTTCCCTCTTAATTTTCCAGTTCTGTTTTTTTCTAGAGCTTTTGCACATGCTTTGATAAAGATTTCTACTGGAGGACACAAGCAAAAGCTTTGTGTTTCATTTTCCTTGTTAAAATCCTCAGTTGGCCTAGGAAAAGGTGTCCTGGAACAAAATCCAGGAGGTAGTGCATTCTGTACCCTTTTTGTTATCTACTGCTGTGTGAGGGATCCAGGTTGAGTAAAATTTCCTGTGACATAGAGGAGTTGATGAAGAGAATGTATCTTCAGTGGATAATAATGTGCTTTTGCTTCCTTTTCTATCATTATTTGTCTTGAAAGCTTGGCAATTCAAGGCTCAAACTCTGAAGGTAATACATGATATTGGAGGAAGTAATAGTTGGGTTTTTTTTTTCACGTATTCACACTTTGATTAGAGCTTTTTTTGTCCTTTAAAACCAAGGCAATTTTGTAAGTAAATTATTAGAAGAATGTTAAATTTACTCAGTCAAGTTGGATATTACAGGATGCTATTTAAAACCTCAGAAATGTGGTATTTCTGTAGATGATAGAGTCAGTAATCCTTCTTGTGGACTTGCTGACTGTCAGGAACATGGCTGGAGACTTCAGAGATCAAAAATTCAGCATAGGATATTAAGAAGCTTAAAATTATTTACTTCACAGGGGTAGAGTGGAAAAGACACTTCTAAACTTAGGAAAATTGAGCAGAAGGGTGGGATACATACGTGTGAAAATTGCCCCTTCCACAAACCACAAAGCATATACCTTGACAGTAGAGTACCCTGGTGCAAGTATCACTGATGCCCAGGCCAAAGGCAGATGTGTAAAGATTTTGTGATGCTGAGATTTACAAAATTGGTGTCTGTCAGAAATGATAAGATTTGCCATGGCCAAAGGGAAGGGGGAGGAGGTGAGGTTGTTTCACTGAGTGGACTCAGCAGCAGCCAGTCCTTGGGGGAGGACTCTGCTGTACTGCAGGGCTGGATGGGAAGCGTGGCTGGATTCCCAAGGCAAACCAACAGTGTAGGCCCAGCAGTCCCTGCTGGTTCCTTTTCTTTCACAGCTGAAACTCAGGATGACCCAAAATCCCAAGCACCCCACACAGCCCCAGTATCACCAGCCACGTGATGAACCTGCATGCAGCTCAAGATCCACATCCTCAGCACAGCATGAGTCCAGAAGTGATTGTAAATGCAAGTTGAGATGTAGAATGAAAGTTTTTCTTTTTAGTCTAAAAGGAAATTCTTAAACTGACTTATGCTTAAACAGTTTTGGAAATAAGTTCAACAAGTATTTTGTGAAATTAACTATGGTTTATGCCTTACCTAAATAGGTGTCGGCTTACCCAAGCCATGCACTCCTTTTTCTTTTACACAATGGCAGTAGTACTCTGTAGATTTCCAAGGCAAAAGCTGAGATAAAATGAAAAGCAGAGCTGTATAAATGGATTTTTTCTGCTTCTATGGTGGGCTGAGCTGGTGAGATGGTTACTGAATCAGACATGCACAACATTGTTGCACAAGAATGGGCAAGAATGCATTTGTGGAAAAAAGTGGAGGTCCATACTAGTCTATTTTGATTTAAACTGTCTCTGTGTAGCTGCAGCCTAAGTTTCTTAAGAGCTAAATTCTTGAAGCTAAACCAGTCTAGTACAATCTACTGCTGAATGGAGCAGCCATGTTCCTCTTGTCCCTTTCCAGCATTGCTTTTGCTGCTTGCCTTGTAAAGGACTTCATGTCTCTCTTGGCTTGCTTTCATGTTGTACCTAAGATAATTTAAAAAAAAAGGTTTACCAAATTGTCTGCTACTTTGTAGGATCTGGCATTTGTGTGAGTTGAGTCGGCCAACCCAATGGAAGACTAACTCCACCAAATAATTAACAGTTTTCTGTTGGAATAGATTGCTGCACCAAGCTATTTTGTGGTCACACAATTCCTAGCTCTGGTACACACAGCTGAGGAAGAATGGGGTTGTTCTTTCAAGGAATGGTTTGTATTTATGTTGATTTAGTTATGGCTCCAAAAATACTTCAAAACAGGAATGTTCATGTGGTTGGGATGTCAGCTTTAGGATTATTTTGTTTGTGCGTGGCATCTGGTATTTACCACTATAAGGATTAGAACCTGAAATGTCTAGTTTTTTACTCTAGTTTGGCAATTCCTATATTCATTTGAAATACATAGCAAGTAATGTAACAAAACTCGGCAGGACATTTTTTAGACATTTGTCTGAAGTCTTAGCAGGGAGTCCTGTCAAAATGTGTACTTTTAAATTATATGTCTAAGTTTCCTAATGCAGTGATGTAACAGGCTTGAGGAATTTGCAGCTAAACAAATTAAAGCTTGTGAGCAGGAGTGTGTGGTGTGGGATGAGGTGGAGGTGGAGGAAGCTGGTAGGAAAATCCCACCCTATAGGGGGGACTTTGTGGACAAGAGACAAAACATACCCATGGGTTGCCTCCTCATTCTGAATATTTGTTCTTGTTCCCTGTGTCTAGGACTGAGCAGTACCTTTCCCCACAGGCTGCACACATTAGCTGTAGGGCCACACAGTTCAAGAACTATTCTTTGGTGAAGAACATGTTAGGGAGATTTGGATCCTTCCCTCATTAAAATGGTATACAATAATATCTTAATTAAAATTCTTTGTTACCAGCACAGCAGAAATTGGAATTCACTGAGTCAGCAACTTAACAATACCTTTATTGTAGATTTTTGGAATCTCCATATTTTTTGATACTGTCCTGTGAAGGAAAATAATTTTAAGGAAAGTTGCTTTCATGAACTTGGAACTGTTAAAGATGCTGGAGTGACTAAATTATAAAACAAAGTATTAATTTTTCCTGAGACTTTCTTGGCTTTTCCTTTGGGAATGTGAAACCAAGTGATCAGCTTAGGTGAGGAATAAAAAGGGCATAATAGTCATGTGTTGCGATAAAGAACAACATAGAGTCCCCAGGCAGGTGCAAAGGAGAGCTCCTTTTTGCAAAAACCCGGCCTTTTTAAGCAGTTAGCCAGTTATCAGTTTGCATAGTTTTAAAGCATAACGAACATAATTCAACCAGCCACCATACACCACGATGTGAACACGCGATGGTCACACAGCATGTTTTTCTACCCCTAATTCAGCTGTGTCTCTTTCCCACAGTCTTTTCTACTTAGCCAGAGTAACAGGCCTGAGCCATGATTTAACAAAGGCAACAAGACCTTCATGCAACAGTCATGTATTCTAAAACAGTGCACAGTCAGCTGGCTTTTCTTAAGTCAGATGGGTAGCATCTGGAAACAGATATCTTACCTTCATTTTTTCTGCAGAGGAAGTATTTAGAAGATAGATTATTTTAATTAGGTAAAGGTTGGTGTGCCGATTGAGGCATCTGGGTTTCCAGTATGGGCCTGAACTTCGCAATAGAAGCTGGTGTTTTGTTTAAGTCTTTCATTTTGCAAGATGTGATGTTGTTTTGTATGATCTGTCCTTCATTTCTTATGTAGTTTGAACTAGTAATGAGTAGTTGTGATCTTTGATTTTTTTTCTCACACTGGATTAGACATCATTGGAAATAAATATAGAGGAATTGGCATAGTTGAAAGATTTCTGTGAAGTATAGAAAGCTGGGGAAAAAAAGGTAAGGGTGGATAAAAAATTCCTGTGTTTTTGTGTAATGGTAAGAAAAACACTTTGAATCAGCTAGATCCGTGGTAAGAGAGGGCTTTTACATATGTAAAATGGTTTCTATATCAAAATATCAAAACCCTTTAATATTTTTGTAACTCACCTAAAGGCTGTCTTCTATCACACAACAAGGTACATAGTCACCTCCTCTTCCTTCTGGCTGTTTCAGTAGTCCCCTGGCACTTGTTAGTCCAGCAGTGCACCTTAATGTAAGAGCTTTTCCTGCAGCATGCAGCAGTGGCTTTGGGAGTGATGGAACAGAAGCAAGCGGCCTTGGCAAGGTGCCTTTTTGAGCACTGCAGAGTTGGCCTATTTCCTGCTATTAGCTACAGCCAGAGCAGCCATTACTTCCTCTGCGGAGTTGGGAAATGGGTTTGTGACTCAAGTGAGAGCTGGAGAAGGAACTGCATTGTGTGCAAAGGACTGGAAGGTGGTTAGACGTGAAGTGGATTTTGTGCTGTGGAAAGTGCTGGACTCAGAATCACTTGAAACTGTTTCTGATGTTCTTTCACTGTGGAAATGGATTGTTTTCCAGTCTGATGTTAAAGCCACAAGCATTACTACTAGGCAGCTATGGACAATATAGAGGGGATTTTGGAATGCTAGCTGTGTTTAGAGGTGGGTGTGATCCACTGTGTGACACCCCAATATTAGATACCCAAGACAAACACATCTCTAATAAAAAACTTACAGACATTTGCTTTATTATCATATGTTAATAACAGTGCATTTCAACAGCTGCCACATATTTTAAGAAGAGTTGGTTTGGTTTTTTTTTCAGAACTATGACACCAAAGACAACTTTCTTATAATGCATGTAGAAAGAAAGGATTTATACTCTGTAACCATCCTGGGTATTCTTGCAGTTTTCTTCCTTCCTGTCAGGGATTTCTATTCTTATGTGAATGATTGTCATCTTAAACTGATGCTGAAATAACAAAGGCTAACAATGAATTTGATCTTCTCAAAATTGTTCTGTTTCTTCAGTACGTCATCAGTGGTAGATATGGGCTCAGTCCAAAGCCACCTTGGCAAGGTAGAGGGGTAGGAATGTATCTGCATGGAAATACTTTATTATGTTAATTTCAGAGGGCTGTGTTAAGGCCTGAAGTTTTTCATTTGCATGTGTTCTAGAACAGGCAGCCAGGAAAATCAGACTTGTAGGGTACATCATCTTGAACATACGTGCATGTCATCATATCTGAAAATGCCAGAAAGCATTGCCAGATTTTTAATTGTTGTAAGAATTCTCAGGAGTGGCCATCTGGATGATGAACAATGTAAAAAAGGACAAAAGCAAGATGAAAGAAGTGTTTCCATACATTCTAGTCAAGAAATGAAAATTAGCCTGACATTAGCCTAACAAGACAGTCTTTAACTGGCTGGGGGTTTCTGTGTCATATTTCCAACAATCCCGGTTCTAGTGCTGTGTCACCTAAGCAAGTTTTGCTGGCACATTTGTCTGAGCAGTTGTATTGTGAACTGGGTCTGCATACTGATGTAGTTTTAAACCAGTCTGTTCTTGGTGGCAGGTGTTTTTTTTAGACTTCATCAGTCCTCCGAGTCAGGGAACAGCGTGGCTGCACAAACAGTTCTTCAGCACTTAAATCAGAAGGGCAAACTGTGTGTTGGAGTGTGAGAGATTAGAAGATAGTACAAGTATTGATGTGAAAAACTTAATCTTATGGAACTGACAGCTGTGCTTGCTTTCCCAGATTCGTGATCAGAGAAGTACTCTATCACCTGTTCTTTAAGCAATGACAGTAGCTTTGGCTTTGTCCACCTTTTCTGAAGTCTGGTAGTTGTCCATTTGTGAATGATGGGCAGTTGATTCTCAGTGACTGTGAATATGAGAGAGACTGGTACTGCTGAAGTTTGACCAGTATTGAAATGGTCTTCCAGTGTGCAGACCTGTGTTTGATATGGTCTTCTAGGAGTACCAGTATCCATGGACAAGTCCCTTTATTATTTTTATAAACTCTTATGTGTAAAATATGGTGAAATACCAGTTTTAAGAATTACAGTTTCCTTTTCTATCTTCTGTTTTTCCCTTTGCTGCTTGGAAAGAGTGGAATGAAGAGCAGAACAACAACAAAAAGAACGCCACTACTGAAACAATCAATTATTTTTTATTTCCTTATATTGTAAATAATTATCATTTACGTCACAAAAATCTGTAATGATGTCCTTATAATGATTGTTCTTTGAATGGTAGAGCTTGCATGATTTCCATATCTCTCTAAAGGTCTGGTCCATTTCAGGATTCAAAGTGTGATAAAATGCCTTTTTATTTGTCAAAAGTTTAAGCAAGTTGAAGCTACATGTGCTCTGACAACTTGAGCAGAATAGCTGAGAGCAAAGGTATTCTGCTTATGTTGTTAGAGAAACCCTGCTAGAATTACACTAATTAACTGTGTTTACTTGTAGAAAACCTTTCTTATTATACAGAAAGGTTTTCTTGCTCTGTACTTCCATAGAGGGCAGGTATTGAGCTGGGGACTGTCTTGTTGTGCTTGTTACTCATCTTGACACATCTGTGAATAAAACATGGAAGAACAGATATTGGAGGAGACACACCAGTGATTTGATCCATTTTGTCAAGGTGTGAAGTTGAAAGACTAAGTATGCCAATCCTCTTGATTTTTTAGCTGAGAAGGAGGTTGGACTGCACTGACAGAGTTATTAGGGTAAAAGGTTTCATTCACTATAATAGTTGTAATGTAACACCCATGAAATAATGTGCTCAAAATCCATGCCATCAAATCCTGTTTCTTGGCAGTTTCTTACTAAAGAATAATTAGATCTGGTAGGGAAACACAGCAGTCAGAAGATCAATAAATATTTCCCTTGAGTTCTAAGAACTTGATTTGAAAGTATCCTCTAGGTGTCATGTCAGTTGTCTTGTTGCGCTGGTACAATGCTGGGGAATTTGAGGGGGATGATTTCCTTTTAATTTAAGTTTTAAATTTTTGCAAGTACAGAAGAAGCAGTATTTTGTAAAAAGCTGTGTAAATGTTCTCTTCAGCTGTTCAAAGTATACAGCTATTAATTGTTTGACAAACAACTTAGAGCATAGGCAGAGCTGTTGGAGCACAATGCAGAGGTGATTCTCATTATGGGTCCCTTTGATATGCTCGCCATCACAACACTGGGCATTCTCAGTCCCTGGGAAGGCATAAGGAGCTTTAAGTCAGCTCAAGCCCATTGCTCTCTTCAAAACTCTTTTGGCTAATCATTCTGTTTTTATCCCCTGGGTTGGGCTGAGCCCTGGATACACTCCCCCACGCTGGTCTAGTTACCTTGGGAAGACATTCAGGGTCTTGCTGCTCTTGTGGACAAACATTTACACATGCAATTGATTCACTCAGCTGAGAGTCAGACAATCTCCTAACTTACAAACCTTTATATTAAAAGCCACCTTTCAGTCTCTTTTGTCATAGAACAGTTTGAGTTGGAAGGGACCTTAAAGATCATCTAGTCTCACCCTCCCTGCCATGGGCAGGGACACCTTCTGCTAGACCAGGCTGCTCAAAGCCATGTGCAACCTGGCCTTAAACACTTCCAGGGATGGGGCAGCCACAGCTTCCCTGGGCAGTTCCACAGTGCTTCAGCACCTCACAGTCAAGAATTTCTTCCTAATATCTAATCTAAACCTACCCTCTTTCAGTTTAAAGCCATTCCCCCTTGTCCTGTCACTATGTACCCTTGTAAATACTCACCATCTTTCTTGTAGTCTCCTTTCAGATACTAAAAGGTGGCAGTTAGGTCACCCCAAAGTCTTCTCTGGGCTGAACATTCCCAATTCACTCAGCCTTTCCTTGTGGAAGGGGTGCTCTGCCCCTCTAGTTGTCTTGTGATATGATAAGGTCAGCTTTCTTAGCCACAACTGTGGTTTGTCACTTCCCATATTTTCCCAGAACTTCATAGGCACATCATATTTGCTCATCTCTGTTGAGCCTTCTCAGGAGTTTACTGATTCATCACATGGAGAAAAGAGCTGTGAGTGCATAGAATCTGGAGTTTGAGGCATTTGCATGGTTGTAAGACTTGTCTAACATCTGTCTTTGGCTGAGATAGTAATGGAATATAAGTATAATTCTTCCCAGGTTCATGCCCTGACCTTAGAGATGGAATATTTCCATCTTTGACCTGGTAGATGTATGCTTTGTGTAACACAAACAGATTGATATGATACAGAGAGAGACCAGCTTAGGAAGACTCTGTGTTCTGATGACTGTGTCAATATTTGGGTTCCATATCCAAGTAACTGTCCTTGAATGATGAGGTAAAAGGGTATCTTCACCACAAAATGCTTACTGTGAAAAGTGCCAGAATTCCTTTGTGAACCTAGTGTGAAAAGTCAAGCTGCTTCTTCCAAGTTTCTTGTTATGCTCCAGATAGTACTGTGAAGGTCTTGAATTAATGAAGAGATTCTTTTGTTTTCCCCATCCCTAATAAAAGTTACTTGCTTTGACATCTGAATGGTTGGCCTGGCTGCTGAAATTGCTGATGTTCTGACATTATGCTTACTTCCTGGTAAAGTCAGGATTTATTTAGAAGTGTAATTTGAGACACTCAAGATGGCAAATGGATGACATGTCCTAATTTGTAATGCCATCTTCCTTGCTTTCCAGTAAGGAGAGCATATTGTTTTGCTTTCTGTCTTATGTATGAAACAAAATTAGAATGTGGTTTCATCCGTTGTCCAGACAGGTGACACTGGTACAAAACTGCTACTTTGCTTAATTTGGGTGAGGAAATTTTGAGTTTTAGCACTGATCCTGTTTTAAGTGATGTATTTCTATCTGATAAAACATTGAATGAGGGGTTTTTTGACATTGCGGATGGGTCTCACGTCACCCATTTTAACCTTACAGTGGGCTAAACCTTTGCATCACATTTTTATTGCTTAGAATTTGTCCTTCCTTATTAATATACATCTGACTCTTAAATGTCTGTTTGAGGGAGTTCTGCGAATTTTTTGCCAAGTCATTCAGTGGAAGGAGGGCACTTCAAGGGAAAAAGAATGTTTTTCCCCAAATCTGTAAGGATCTTTTTGGAAGGACTAGCTTGGAACAGGAACTCAATTTGACTGAAGTGGCTTTTGCTAGTGAAAATAGACAAAAAATTGTCCCAAATTACTACCATTTCAAAAAATAATCTGTTAAGCATCTTAGAGACTTGTTTAAAACTTCACAGCTAAAACACTTGAAACATAGCCCTGTATTATGCAAAAGAAAGGACCTCTGGTATTGTGGCCTTCTCTCTGCTGTGGGATGGGACATAATAGTTTGGTCTGAGCACACAACGTAAAATAGAGATCTTCTTTCATATTGGTTATACCTCTTCTCACTGACTCAAAGACCTGAATGGTCCATTCAAATACAGTGGGGACAAGATGATTGAAATTGGTTTGGGACTGGGGACTAAGGTGCCAGTGGGGAAAAATCTGGTGTGAAGGCAGTGTACTTGGCAAACATGCTGGAAAAAGAAAAGGTAACAGGAAGTGATTGCTGAGAAACTCTTGCTAGATAAGGAGTTGCTTCCCTCATTAAGGAAATTGGAGATTGAAACTGGTGGGAGAATGGGTTGTGTATTGAAACTTGCAAACTGAACAAGGAGCCTCAAATGGAAAACTGGTTTGAAGGCAAGGCAGGCAATTGAGTGGTTACAGTGGTATTCAAAATTACAGGCAAAGAAACTACATGACAGTAGGAGAAGTCTGTGGTTTGGAAATTAACTGGAAAAATAAAGAGTACAGAATGAACGTGGGACAGAAGGGCAGTGGAAGCACAGGTGTTATGTCTAGGTGGAATGCTATGGGGGACTGAGTGGGGAGTGAGAATTTGGGGCAAAGCAAGCTGCTTGCAATAGTTACCGAATTCCAGTGCCTGGAGTGGGACCAGACCTTTTGGAGGCTTTCTCTCCTTCAGGAGAACTTTCCTCTGCCAGTTGGTTACTTAAATACTTACTGAGGGAGGAGCCCATTCATCTGAAGTGCTGGTCCACAGAGAGGCTGCTGACACATAGCTGTCAGCTTGGGTCTCAGCCTCTGTGGGAGGTGAAACTAGTCTTACGCTAAGGTACTATTCCACCATGTCAGGTGTTACTTAGATGCCAAGGGATTAAGTTTGCTTTTGATTATCTGCAAGTATGAAGATAAAATACTATTATGAGTAGCAATGGCAAATGACCAAAACTTAGAAATTGGCAAAATTTTGAATTTTGTCTTCTTTGTCGTGTGTTTGCTTTCAGCTACTACATTTTAAATTACTTAATTACTTGCTACTTTTTCGTTAGCCTCCTTCAAAGTACAGGGTGTTCTGCTCTGGAAATGTAACTTGCAGTATGGTGAAGAGGACAATTTGTAGGATGCCTTTTTTGTGATTACAAGATTTTGTGACAATTGTGGCAGAACATTGCTGGAAGAAAAATGTTAGTCTAGTGATTTAAATTGAACTGCTCAGAAATTGCCTTTAATTGCATGTTTTTGCATTTTCTGAGTGCCCAGACGTTGGATACTAGGATCAGCTTTCTGAAAGTGCTGAATACTTAGATCCACAAATAAAGTCAATCAGAAGAGCATGAGCAACGGAGAAATCATGGTCTCCCAAATGTGGCATCTAGAATTCCTTCGTCAGCACTTATCTCTGGGTTTCCCTCCCCCATATGGGAGATCAGTAGAATATTCACTGATTTCCTGTGGTGTTAACAAAATTAATTACGATTGTGAAGAACTTAGATGTTAGTGCGATAAGCACAATAAATAAAACTCAAGAAGAAATTAATAGTGGTGTGTTTCAAGCAAGGATTTCAGTATACCAATCCATGGATTACACACTAAATGTAAATGAAATACAGTTCTCAGTAGCTGCTTGTTAAATGGGTGCTGTACCTTCTGTGCACATTAGGTATCTGCTGTGGGGAAAAATAATGTTTGTGTAATTGAAGACAAGTATGTATGTGGGGTAGTAGATCAGTGCTACAGACATACTTAGTTGTGGCTTTTTTTAACCTTTATGTGCTTGACTTTGTGGCTGCAATAGTTTCCTCTTAATGTAGCTTTTGAATGTAATATTGAATGCCTGCATTATTTGTAAATAAAGTATGTGCACATAGGGACTGTGCTGGATGCATCAACACTGTTTACTACCCAGGTTTTGAAAAATGTAGATGTAGGGGAAACCAGGGGTGCTGGAATGATAACTAATTACTTGGGTAACCTAATACTCTTGTCTTTGAGTAGTAGTCCATGGATAAATTTACATTCAAGATAATATCTATTCTGTCAGTGAGACTGAGGAATTTTACCTGTCTAAGTACCTGGGGGGGTTGCTCTTGTACCTTGTTCTCCCTCATACTTGTTTCATGAATATGTAAATTGGCATGTCCCCATTGTTATTGTACTTCTCAGCTACTTTGGAAATTGGCTTATTCCATTCTTGGAATTCAGTTTGGGTTCTTTTGACAGCACTGCTTTCAGTGTTTATATTTCATATTTTATGAGGTGCCTTGCAGGCTGTTTTTCATGGTTAAGGATATCTTCATATATATAAAAAAAGTAATGTATTACTTTTGGATATCAACATGAAGTGTTTGGGCTTTCTGTTCCTGGATGAGGAGCAGACTCACAGGGTGAACTACATTCTTAGTTCTGTGGTCAGGCAGGATGCCCTGCATTGAGTTGAGATTTTTCTTAATAGGAAGTAGGAAGGGAGCACTAGTGAGCCTGGCTGACCCTGCCATGACAGAGGCAGTTGATGTGATCGTGAAATTACTTTTTGGGAGCTTCAGGATTCCCTGCACCAACCACACTGTTGTAGGAAGCAGAGCCATGCAAATCTTGTCTCTCCACGTTGTGGGGTAGCTTTCTTTCCTATGTCATGCCTTTTTCTTCTCAATGAAGGTTGTTGTTAATAACAGAAGAGGCCATACCATGTTCTCCTGCTAGTGTTAGTATGTGTCCTTGTTTCCCTCACCCAGACAACATTCAGGAATCCTGTAGACTCAGATTAAATGTTTAACTCTCGTCTGGAGTGCAGTCCATCTCTGCTTATTCCCAGTGAGACAGACTTTTGGTAAGTGTACCTTAAAAATCTTTTAAAGTTTTGAAGTAATTTTTGTTCCACAAAACTAGATTAAAACTCAACTCGGGACCTAAAGGGGACTACCTTTTGCGTCCCTGACGATTTTCTGCATCTGCATCTTTCTGTGAAGGCCTATCTTGTTGGATGACTACTTCCACCAGGAAAATGAAATGATGGTGTGCAATGGCTCTTTTCAGTTGTTTCTTTAGCGCGTAACAATAAAAGCTTCACAACTTCTTTTCCCCCTTTGTTACTTTGCTTTCCAGACAAGGTTTGCCTTTACCATATATTAAATTTCTTCTTTGATCTCTTCCCAAGTTTCCTTGTGGTCAGGAGATCAGACCTTGGATCCTGTCTCCCCCCTGCAACTGTCAAACCTGTGAAAGCCCTTTCCACTTCCATCATGAAGAACTTGATTTTTAATTTTTAAAGACTGTAAGAACTTGTCAGATGATCTTGATAATGCAAAAGAAAGAAAGGATGTTGCCCAGTGAACCCAGAGATCTAGTCTGAGCTGTGAAACAGGGCATTGTGAGCAAGCAGCCTACTGTTGCAGCCAGGCATAACAATAAGTAACTTAAGAGACCAGGCATACTGCAGGAGAAGGCCCCACAGAATCATAGGGATAATTGAGTTTCAAAGGAACCTTTAAAAGCCATCTGGACCAACCTTCTAGTCACAGCATCCAATTTGAAAGCTGGATCCGGCTCTGAAGTTAGATCAGGTTGCTTGGGGTGTATCAAGTCAGGTTTTGAATATCTCCAAGGATGAAGCTTCCACAGCCTCTCAGGGTAGTCTGTCACAAAGTTAGACCACCCTCATGGAGTGGGTGGTCCAAATACATGGTCACAATGTGTTAGCATGCTGTATCAGTTGCTGGGCTCTTGCCTAGCTCTGTGTACTCCAAAGCAGAGATGTATGCATGTGATCTGCTCCTTTGTGTGGAGCAGAAACCCTTCTCATATTCACAGCCTGTCCTTCTAAAGGAGCCTTTATCCATTCACTATAGTACCTCAGGCATGCAAACTATCCAGCTAGCTGCCAATTGAAGAGGGATTATGGGTTGAAGTCGTGATGTAAGTGCAGGTAAAAAGGTAGAAATAACTTATGACTGGAAATGGTAGAAATGACTGGAAATTTTTGAGATGTGCATGTTCATATCCTGCTTCCTTTTGTTTTTCTGTCAATCTTCCCAGGATCATTCTGGCCTAAGACTGAAATGGTTCTTTGTGCACTCCTCCTTACATGCTTGGGACTAAAGGTGAGGCAGGGTTCTGAAAGTGCATGCCCTTTGTGGATGCTTTGAGTTGAGTAAGTTCAGTGGTTGCAGGCAAAAAGGGTACTGTACATGTAAACTGCATGTCTTATTGCTTGTAATTGTTAGTCCTGCTTGAATAACTGATAGCTGGGCCTTTGTAGCAGTTTTGCTGCAAATTTTTCTTAACCTGAGAGAGTGGAAGCCACTGCAGAATGTGTTATCTGCATAGGTCAGGAGGACAGGAGTTGGAGAAACAGAAATCAGTCTGATTGATTTGTTTTTACAAAGTTGGAGGCTGGGCTAGCATAGTGACCATCAAGTTGTACATGCAGGAAGAAGAATACTCACTTCACTATAGAGAATTATACAGTCTCAAAACTGCGCTATCTTGACAATTTAAACTGTTCAGATCCTTGTTGTCATTGCTGTGATCCAGGCATCTCTGTTGCAGTTGACACCTGGATTGATCAGACCCTACAGTGAACTTGTTCAGCTTGCAATACCTGCAGAAATTGAATTTCACAAAAGAACAGAAGAGTTTCCTGTTGGTGTAGGAAGCTTACCAGCTCACCAGTGGGTCTGTGTATGAGTGATAGGGAGTGGGTGGCACTACATGCCACTGTAGGATTGCATGGAGCTGGAGAGTAAAACTGTTGTCTTAGAACCACATTGTCTTAGAACCACAACCTTATGTGAGTGCTTTCTCCAACACAGGAGTTTCTAAAGAGGTGCTCATTTCTTCCTCTTTCTTGCTTAGGTCTTCCAAAGTTCATAGCATGCCGTTAAACCTTTTTCTTTCAGAGTTTTTAATATTTTTAAGTTGTTAGAAGCAGAGTCTAGGAATGAATGTAAATTGCAATTCGGTTACTAAGAACAGATCAAGAGTGGCATTTGGTAATGAAATTCCATGGTTGTGTTGCTGTAAAGTGGAAGAACTTGAAGAAGAGTGTAATCTGCAATATTTAAAGGCGATTCTTCAAGGAAGCTGTGGAAGAGAGAAATTAACTAAGGAGACTCGTTATACCTGAAGCAGTAAAAAAGCTTTTGTTTCTCTTCTCTGCCATTGACTTGTTTGTGATGAGAACTGTAGCCCCTTAGTGATTTTTGGTTCTTTGTAAATTGGGTGGGTGATTATTTCAGAAAAGACAAGAGACCTTTAGAACTTGTAGTGTAGAGTAAATGTTTATAAAGATACTTTATAAAGAAAGCTTGTAGGGATTGCTAAACTCAGAATTACCCTTACAGTCTAGAGATTAGTGGTAAATCCGCTGATCTCTTAAATGTGTTGCCTTCAGAGGTCAAAATGAGCTGACAGTGGGGGATGTCCCTTCTACTTGCTTTAGCCTGCTGTCTGTGAGTACAGTACTACCACTACATGATATTTTTATTTGACTGGACTGGTTGGAAGGACTGTGTACCTGTGTAATAATGAGGAACATTTTCTTTTAAGAAGAAAGTTACAGGTTGTACGGAGTGTATTAATTAGGAACATACTAAGTAAGTATCTTAATCAGTTAACATGTTTTTGTGACTAGGTGGAAGCTTCTCTATCCAGATCAGGTGAGAAATAATACTGTGGTGGTATATCTGTATTTTTGTTATAATATGGGCATGAAGCATGTGTACAGCTACTGCAGTGTAGTTTTAACCCTCTGAAGCCAGAAAGAGGAGACAAACTCAGTGAGCGCGCTTACAGAAGTGTGGGGAAAATGGAATTCTTCCTTCTCTAGCTTTGATTTTTGTATGGTTTTATGTTAATGTCTGTCAAAACTAAGATATTTTGGGTTATAGCTTTTGGTCTAGAACAACTTTTTTAGGGGATGAAGGTGTTCGTGTAGGAAAATACTGTATTCATGATGACACTTAAAACTGTTATATACTATACGTCCAAGTCAAGTACAAGTTTTTCTCTGACACACTTAAAAACTTCCACAAAACCAGACTCTCCCAATTGACAGGAATTGATATTATCTCTGCGAGCTTTAGAGTCAGTTTTAATGCAATTTTTTTCCCCCAAAATACCACAGGTAAATTCCTTCCTTTAAGAAGGATGCATTTGTTTCCAAAATAAGTGCTTCCAATTAATAAATTTAATGCAATTTTGACTAGGAAGGCCTTAGACTGCAGTGACAGGTCAAAACAATAAACTGAGGGGAGCTTTCCATTCCCTGGAATTCAGGCTCAGCTAAACATATTTAGGAAAAATTGGAAAGGACAGGGAGTTGGATGTAATTTATTAAAAGTTTCTGACAGTGTAGCAATTCTTCTAGGTGTCTTTTCTATTATGGGAGACAGATATGAAGGGTCTGTGTCTTCATTACAGATTGAAAACTCACATTGGATACTTCTCCACTTCGCTTCAGCACTTTGCTTAGGTAAAAAAAGGGCATCTCCTGATGTGAGAAGGTATTTAGTGGCAGAGAAAGATGAGGTGCATTATGTTAGGCATTTTAAAGGTATTTAGTAGTTTTTTGATATTACAGGAAAAAATGTCAATTCATCTCAGATGGAAGGAGAAGACGTTCTGGGTTGCTTGAAAACTTCCTTGGGATTTCTTTATTCTTTTGGAAAGAGCTTTCCAATCACGCTTTTTTTTCCAGATGAATCCTTAACTTTTTTCTTCACCTGCTATTCAAAATGAACAGAAGCTGCACATGTAAAACATGGGAAAAACTGACTGAGTGTTAGGAGTGGAGTAAGTTTACAGTAAGGTTGGTTTACATATATTTAGCAATGTTAGGTTAATGGTTGGACTTGATCTTAGAGGTTTTTTACAGCCTTAATGATTTTATGATTCTGTTCTTGTACTGTAACACTGAAGAGTTGCGTTTCAGGATGGGATTGTTTATGACTTTCGGCATTTGAGTTGGGAAGGAGATTACAGAGCTTGTTATTTCTAAGGCTCTCAGTGTTGGCGGGCTCTGGATAGATGATACAGGACAGATACCTGCCACAAGTGGGTGTTCTTTCAGCTGAGGATGCTTTAGACTTCTAAAACACTGTCAAGCATGCTTATTTGACCCAGGAATGTTCTGAGATCACCTAGTGGAACTATTGTACAAAAATCCTAGTGAGATACAAGAGGCCTTACCTAAACCACGTAGAAACAAAAGTATCATGTCTGGATTATAAACAGATGTCTGCTTTTGAAGTGTGGTCTGTGCTGAGCAGTGGGTTTAGATAAAGGTTTCATCATAAGGCCTTGCTAAATATACAGCTCCTGGTTTCCAAAATACTTTTTTTTCAGAATATGATGGCACAGTACTGTTCTAGAGAGATCAGTTTTGTCTCTGCTCTGTTTGATTTCCTTGGAACTGCTAAGCTATGGAAGTGTATCTTGGTGGGAAAGCCTTTCTGGTTAAGTTTTTGTGGAGGAGAGTGAGGTCGCATTAAACACACTGAGTTGAATGTTAGCACTTCTTAATTGGGTTTGAAAAAACTAGTGAGTTGGATAGGAAGGGAGAGAATATGAACTTAAAACACCCAGCACAGAACTATTGTAGTAATCTGTTTCTGTAGACACAAGAGTAAAAAAATAGCTTGGTAATACTAGATATCAAAGAGGCTTTTACGTGGCAGTGAAGTTTTGGAGAACTTTGACAACTTAATGTTTAGACTAATTAACTGTGGCTGTCAGTTGATAAGTGATATAGAGAAAATTCCTGGGCAACTTCAAAGGGGGAAGTTCAGCTTCGTGTTAATAAATTGGTGGTTCTCTAAAATTCCAGTGCTTAGCTGCTTTTCAGAGGTTAAGTTCTGGTTCAAATAAAATTGCATTTAAAATGTGATACTCCATCTAGCATACAGCTGCCACAAGCAGCCACTTCTCAGAAGAGGAATTTAACTTCAGTGACTGCCTCTGTCTTTGGCAAAACCCAGGAATTGCCAATTGCTCCAAAATACTTACATATTTCATTGAAGTTACGTTCTTCAAACAAAGTTTGAAAAAGAAAGTTGGAAAAAAAATGTTTATCACCCAGTTTCAGGGAATTTTTTTGTTATTTAGTGTTGGATTATGATGCCCGAAAGATAGGCTGGAAATAAATCCCCATAGACCGATGTCTATAGAGCAGGTATTTGTTTATTGCAGCGCTGGTGGTGAGGGGGATATCTCCTCCTAACTCACCCANGGTTATATTGATATTCTTTAAGTCACATTGATAAAAGGTCATGATTTGGGTTATATTGATATTAAGGTTACATAGAAATCTTATAACCCAAGCTATATAAGCACTTTGTTGGTGTGACTTGAGTTACACCGACATCAATTACAAGATAGAAACATCAAGTTAAATCAATACAGCAGCAAGCTTTTGAGGTATAGAGTAGTATTTTGTTAATGTTAATTCTACTTCTCTTAATTATTCCTAAATTCTGCCATAGTCTTGGCAGAATGTATGTTTGAAATATGCTGAGTTTTAAAAATTTTAGAGATTTAGTTGTGGTTGAGTTTAGTGAGGGAATGTATAACTTGTTATTGCAGTAATCTGCTATTAAAGTTTGGGATATCTCCCTTTTGAGCTGTAAGCTTGCTTTTACATGGCAATTAGGGTGAAACACATTTAATTCCCTGCAAGTAAACTGTAAGTAATTATTAAACACTTTATAATGATTTAATGCAAATATTATGCAGTGTCTTGTGGGTGACAGATATTGGAAAGACAAATGAACCAGAAATAGGAGTGCACTGATTTGAGACCAGGAGTGAGTCCAGGCATGTATCAAAATTCAGTGATGTCTTCGAGAACAACTGATGAATTGTGAAGAGCAAGTAGCAGGATGTAATATCGTCAAAATATGAGGAAAGGTTTGTGTGATAGAAGGCTTGCCTACTTTTCCCAGCTGACTGAGTTGAATTCATTATAGCCTGCTTGCTGAGTGACTGTTCATTTGGGAAACGTTAGCAACTCCATGGATGGGTGGATGAATAAATTTGTATAACAAAGTTCTGAGAGCTGGAGACTTTCAGGGTAGCACACAGATCTCTGAGGAAAAATCTGGGTTATATATCTGGAAGTTCCCAGACCCTGCTAGCTCCTTTTGGGAATGTGGTGGGAACTGGTGTATGTTTTGTGCTTGTGAAATTTGATTCATATTTTATTTTTTGTAATGCTGCATGCACAATGTCCAACCGTTATTCCACTTATATGCTGGAATGCCTGTTAGAAATAAGTACTCCACATACTGGATCTGTCTGAATACTGAAACACTTTTTTCCTGCTTCGTTTTACTTATGTGTTTCAGAGAGCTGGTGTTTCTTAGGGGTTTTGCTAAAGACAGAGGTAGTCACTGAAGTTAAAATGGCAGCCTGTGACAGCTGAGGCCACACAGTGAGGATTCTTTGCATAGTTACCCATGTTGTACATGGAATAATTAACTTTGTTGTCATATTTGGGCACTTCTCATAGTCGTACAATTCTCAGACAAATTCTGTGAAATGTATATATTTGGAAGTCAATTTGAAAGAACGCAATGAGTAGAATGGTTTATGTTGCTGAATGCATGGCAGCACTGCATAGGGAAATTTGGCAAACCCACCTTTTGTGCATCATTCCTGCTTTTTTGATCTGTTTGGTCAGAAATGTTATTTGATAGGTCATGAGCTTCCATGAGTAGCAAGGCAGTCTTTAGGCACAGTGAAAATCTTGGTATTTTACAAATTTATTTAATATTACTAAGGTTTAATCTTTTATTAAAAGTGCCCGATGTTTGCTAAATCAAGACATGTAAAGCATCTGAAATTATTTTTGATGTCCTTGCAGTCTTTGAGTTTTTAGACTTATCTTCTGAAATTACGTTCTTTCTGTGAAAATATTTGCATTGTTTCAGCTAAAAGTACAGTTGTTTGTAACATGTAAACTGGACATTAGATATTGCTTTGCAGTAGTTACTAATCTGCTGATGAATGATTCTTGTAGAGATTGGAAGGGATTTGTGTAGGCTGCAAACTGAATATAATGAATTTCAAAAATGTAAGCAATTTAAAATACTGCTTGAATGTGAATTAAAATGTTCAGAAGCCACACACAGTTGCTTGAAATCTTGATCCTTTTTAGCCATCCATAATGCCATCATTGTGGGTTTTTTTTCCAAAGTATGTGTGTCCACCCTAAAATTGTTCTGAATCAGGTTTCTGAGAGGCAGCTGTCATCCTGAGTATCTTACTATGCAAATAGGCTCTGCCATGTTGGAGGCTAGTGTCTCAGGAACTTTATAACGGTATAGATACATATCTTCTGATCTTATAGGTAACAGCAGTAGTCGTCTCTGCCTCTTTCTTCTGTCTTTAGTACAGTTTAATGCTCTGTTTTCTGTGGTTTTCACAGGTTCGTGTGATGGCTTCTACCTGTTTGGGTCAAAATAATCCTTTTTAGGAGGGACCAGCTGCTTTGCATTTTAAGCTTGCCTGCTGTTCTTTGGGAGTGAAAAGCAGGAGGACTGGTTGGGCCAACTGATGAATAATTATGCATGTATCCACTCAGTTCTATCATGTGCTACTTTGAGCTGTTTTTGAGAGAAACTTGAGGCTCTGACTTGGAGGGATATGGTATAACTGGTCAAGTTAATTCCCAGGTGATTACAGTTCACATTGCAAAAATTGCATTTTTACTTTGTCTGAATACTGTGATGACTGGTGTATAATGTTATAGGTGTATCATGTTCCATTTTGGAGAATTTTGTCTTGCAGAGGAAGAACGAAGACAGCTGGAATTGAGTGAAAGAATAGATCTTGTTCAAGAGCAGGGTTTACATCTGTTTTTATTGTGTGATATTCCAACTCAAGAGTCTTTACATCATAGAACCAAAGAATACCCAAATATTTTGTGATAACTTAAGAAATTGTTCCTCAGGCACTGGTAAAATGGTTGTTATATGATGAGAAAGTTGTTAGTATTGGATAAGCTTGAAATCTCCCTTTCCTAGCTTATAGTATTGATACTTCAAAGGACTGTAGAGCTGTCTCTTTGCTGTGTCTGCAATGTTGTGGGCATCCACTGAAAAAGTCAACAAAAGGACCAACTTGTCATTTGTCCAGGTATTTCTGTATGATCTGAGTGTCTGCCTTCTGTGTGTTTGTGAGGTCAGTTCATTGTCCACAGGCTTTAACAGTGACTGTAACCTGCTATTACTGTTTTGGGATCAGGCTCTATTACTGCAAAGAAAAGAGGGTTGATCTCAGCTGTGTGCAGTTTTGTGTGCCACACCGTGAAAAAGATCACTTGGTTTGTTCAGCCTGGAGAAGAGGAGGCTGAGGGAAGACCTCGAGTGGTCTGTAACTTCCTCATGAGGGGAAGCAGAGGGGCAGGCACTGATCTCGTCTCTCTTGTGACCAGTGACAGGACCTGAGGAAATGGCCTGAAGCTGAGTCAGGGGAAGTTTAGGTTGGATATTAGAAGAAGGTTCTTCACCCAGAGGGTGATTGATCGATGGAACAGGCTCCCCAAGAAAGTGGTCACATCACCAAGCCTGACAGAGTTCAGAAAGTGTTTGGACAATGCTCTTGGGTATGTGGTGTGATTATTGGGGTGTTCTGTGCAGTGCTAGGAGTTGGACATGATGAGCCTCGTGGGTCTCTTTCAACTTAGGACAGTTTATGATTTAAAAAAAACAAGGATTACCTCTTGACCACCCTTTAAGTAACATCTCCGTAGTCTTTTTTTCCCTTATTCCTCTTTGCATTCATAAGTCGCTTCTTCGGAAAAAAATTAACTGTACTCATTAATATCTTCTGTATCACTGCTTTCAGCACATAATAGTGAATAAATATTATTTTATCAGCCCACTTGGCAATAATGACCATTAACCTGATTGCTAACTGATGGGTCTCCGATGGAATGCTGAATGCATGCTTGTTCCAAAATGGCAGAATTTGCCTCTCCTTTTTACTGTAATAAAGCTGCTTCTGTTTGCAGCACTGTGTTGCTGGGAGACTGCAGCTAATTTTTATGGCGCATGTCAGTAGTAGTGATTCAAATTACACATTTCATTGAGTAGCTCTTCTTTTTATTTGTGAACTGCCTTCTGTAAGGGGAGAGGTTTTTTCTTTTTGTTCTGGGGAGAACAGTATCCAGACCAGAGAATATGACTGAATCTGGAACAAAAGCTCAGACTGTTCTGTTGATAACATCATTGTACTTCCAAAGTCAATTCAGGGGGGATGGTGGCCTGGCTAAATTTACACTGGTCTGATAGTCAAGTCTAACACAGGTATTCAGGAGAATTCCAGGTGAGGCAAACACATCTCCTCAAACTACTGTTTTTCTTTTTCAGACTCCATGGTGCAAAACTTCAGCATGTGGCGTGACTTTAAAGCAAAACAACAATATAGACTGAGAGATTATGAATTGGAAAACTGTGTCGTTTTGGTTCACAACACAGATAACGGTGGCAATTTTGGGGCTGTGTAGAAAATGCAGTCCTTTTTAAAATGATTGTTGCACAGCTTGCACGTGGATCAGGACATGCATGCAATTACATTGGCAAAAAGTGGGTGTAATTGGGCATGCACCTAAATGGAAATATACATGTGTAAGGTGGAATCTGACTAATAAGTATAAAATCTTTTGCTTGCTGAATCTGTACTCCTTTTCTGGCTAAAGGAGATGGTAGTCCATTTTGTGCTGTTCACAGTCTGCTTAGGTTTGTAGCAGTGTCTTGTTTTTAATCTTGCTTGAGATGCCTCTCTAAAATGGGGTGTGTGTGTGTGTCTGAAGCCTGCTTGCTTAAACACGCGAGTCATGTCAGCTGCAATGCGGCAGTGCTTGGTGCTAATGAGGTGAGCAGCCAGAGCACCCGTCTGCTTATGTTTGCTCATCTCTGTGCAATTATGGCTGTGGGGATTGGAAAAAGGGATTTGTATTGGATGTGGCTCTGTTTTGGCCTTTCCAGAGTGTGGTTCTGTGTTCTCCTGAGGACTGGGCAGCACATTTCAACTTCCATTTTGGGAGTTAGGTGGTTGCTTCATTACATTTAGTGCAAGCTCTAAAATACATCCTGGTTGGGAGAAAAAAAGAAAAAAAGGAAGTACTGAGGGGGGAACCCCCCCCTTCTTTTCACCCCCCTCTTCTCCAGTTCCCTCCCAATTAATTGTAATGCACCTTGAAATGAAATATATTGCCTGGCAATCTATGCCTTCAGGTAGAGTTGATACAAGTCTGTATTTGTAAAGTAATGTCTTTGGAATAGAATAATCAGGTAATAAAATTTGGTTAGATCTCAATAGTTACAACTGGCCTTTGGTAGGCATAAAATGCAGATGCACTGTGATTTCTCAGCTCACCTTTTTTTTGTAACCCTTAAGGTGCTGACAGCAGTGTGAGCTGAGTATTTTATGCTGAAGTCATAAAGTTTTGCTTTGAACATAAGGCAGATATAGTGAATATCAAATCTTGTTTGTCTTTTCCTGTCCTCAGATGCCAGACTGTCTCCATTGAGCTTGATGCCTTCCCGTCCGATCCTGTCGTATTCCTATTCCTGCAGCTTGTCTTTCAGTGTTTCTTTTTCAGAGAATTAGCCTGTAAAACTATAGGTCATGATTAAGTAATATATTGCTCTTGGTGGCAAAGCTGGCTTTCCTTCTAGTTCCTGCCTTTGTCACATGGCGTTTCCCTGTTAGCTGATAAAATTATTTCTGAGTAGTTATTTAATATAAATCAGATTGTTGAAATTACCTGTTAAAAATACTGCTGGTTTTTTGTGTTTTTTTAAGGATCGTATCTAGTCTCTCTTACTTTGGCAATATGTTGTGTAACGTGATACCACAAACAGAGGGATCAATACTGCTGGGACTGGGAAAGGTATGAACTGCATCCTGTAGGCAAGAAGCAGCGGTGGGAGGCAGGAACCTCCTGAGCTATTGATACAGCTGATGTGAGTGTGGTGTGCAGCTTAGGCCCATAGAAATGATGGTATGTCAATCTATAGAAAAATGTCCTTCACCCTGGGCAGGAGCCCAAGACTGTGTGCCCTAATTAAGTCTGGTTTTTGCTTAGTCCTAGTTTTAAGTGAGTTAAGAGTGACATGTATGAAACAGTACAGCTGACAAGATGCATGCTAGGGAGAGTTGTGCTGCTTTAACACTCACTGTTGAAGTCTGGTATCTCTGTGATCACAGATAGTGCAGTATTTCTTTGCCTGTTTACCTTCTCCTGGAGACCTGATGACTTAAGACTGGGATGTTTTTCTCTTCCTTCTTTAGGTCTACGGGTGAAAGGTGAGCTCATTACTGCTTACCCACAAGTGGTGGTTGTGCGTGTGCCAACACCTTGGGTCCAGAGTGACAGCGACATCACAGTCCTTCGTCACCTAGAGAAGATGGGCTGTCGATTGATGAATCGTCCTCAAGCCATCCTCAACTGTGTCAACAAGTTCTGGACATTTCAAGAACTTGCTGGCCATGGTGTGCCTCTTCCAGACACTTTTTCATATGGTAAGGCTGTTGGATCAAAAGGATAGCATAGTTGCCTAGACAACTTATGCTTTTGCAGTGCAAAAGATACGAGTCAAGTTTTGGAAATCCATAGAAATTTAAGTAGCATGAGGCCAGTTCCACAGCTAAGTGTTGAGTAACCAGGAAAGGAAGTTAAAGTCACAACACCCACATTCTGGTTTTGTCTTTGTTGATTAGCTTGTGATGCTTTGAAAAGAGTGCTTGAACTGTACCCCAGCCTTCCAAGCAAATGACTTTGGCTGTTAATGCTATAATACTTTCTGTTCTTTTCCAATTGCCCGAAACAACAGACAAGAACTTGGGATACTAAATATCATAGGTACTACAGAGAACTAGACTCTGGTGCAAACTGAAAGTAGATTAAACTCCTATATGAATAAAAGTGTCTGCAAATACATTCGTTTCTGTGAAAAGACAAGAGTAGCAAAGAGTACAAGCCCTTGTGTTCACTTTTTAACAATAGTTTGGGCTTTGTTTCCCACCAAAACAGTTAATTATTGTTTATTGTGCCTGCTTCTGGAATCCCTGGTATCTCTGGTTCCTGACAGAGTGCCAGGTTAGAGGAACCATTTGTCTGAGCTACCCTGATGCTATTTCTGCTTTTAATTACCATCGATTAAAGAACTGAAGATACCTCTCAACCTTCCTTTCCTTCTGGGAAAATGCCAGTGCTTTCCTCCCCTTTGTGTGATTGCATCAATAGGCTTTTGTAATGGGAACTTGACAAAATGAGAAAAAAACCGACAAAAACAAAAACATGGCTTTCTATCAATTACTATGAATTACTATTTCCATCAATTACCGTGAAAACACATTTGAGAAGAAACATACTCTTTCTTTATACATGTGGTTGCTCTAACTCGTTGAGAAAGGAATGAGTTTTTAATTTTTTGGGGGAAGGGGAGACCATGAATGATGCTGAATAATTGCAGAACATACCTGTTTGATTATAACTCCTTCCCACTTCAGCTAGTGCCTGCCTCTGGAATTTGGCAGAAGCATGACTTTCTTTTCTTTTTTTCTTTTTTCTTTTTGTTTTTTTTTTAAACTACAAGTATCAAGTTATTGGTGAGAGCTGACTTTGCCAAGTAAAGCCGGATGTGCTGAACGACACGTTGCTGCATGACATGCTTTAAACTCCATGGCAGGGTCATGTGCTGCTGGCTTTGTGACCAGTGTCTTGGCTTGACTTCTGCACTTCACTGCACGATGTGTTAGAGGGGGCTCGTCCCTTTGTCTGCTGACTTTTCTCTTCTGTATTTCTTGTGCTGTGGTCAGCCTTCTTTGAATTGAACTCAAGTAACCTTGAAGTATCAACCATAATTGTGTGAATGGCCATTAAAAGCTACTCTCTAAGGTCCTTCCAGATGCAATGAGATTAAAAGGTTGAAGTACTACTTCAGGGTATAGGGAGAATGAGATACAGGAGACTTAAGCCTTCAAAAGGGGGGAGGTGGACAGACAAGGTCTGGGCTGTTGTTGCTCTCTGGATTATGCCTTGTCACTGTATTCTGTGTTGCTTTCCTGGTTAGTAGTTTGGATGGAACTGTTACTAGTGTTATGTCTGCTGTTTTCCTGTTGGACATTTGAAAAGATGGGAGTGGATAAAGTAAAAGGGATAAACAGGAGCAAGATGGTAGAATTGGAGCATTCGGATTTGGAAGATTAGATTGAGCCTTTTGGGG
Source organism: Aleadryas rufinucha (assembly GCA_013397815.1). Lineage (NCBI taxonomy): Eukaryota > Metazoa > Chordata > Aves > Passeriformes > Aleadryas > Aleadryas rufinucha. Next base: position 211,542 of record VZTH01017679.1, on the reverse strand, counting down.
TTGTGATCAAGAGGCCTTTGTCAACTTGTGTCTTCAATTCCAAAGGAAGTAGGAGTTAGTATCCCACACGTCACAAACACCTTCAAAGTCTGATCATGCTCCATGGCCAAGGTCCTCTTAACTGATAGTTTTTTCTGCATTAGCTAAACTGTAAGGGTGGGAGGAATGTATGGCAATTACATCCCCAATTTGGCCACACTAGACTGGTGGCACATAATGTTGTTGGTTTTCTTTTTGCCAGGTGGTCATGAGAATTTTTCCAAAATGATTGATGAGGCGGAAGTGCTGGAGTTCCCTATGGTGGTGAAGAACACGCGGGGTCATCGAGGTGGGTGTGAGGTCAGGGGTGAGGGCAAGGAGTATTCTGAGCAGCACTCCCAAGATTTTGTCTCATCAAGGAATGATAGTTAAGAAGGTGTTGGATTTCTTTCCAATACATCTAAATTCTGCCACCCTCTGAATTCTGAATGTTGAACAGACTGCAGCACTGGGAAACAGTTTTAGTAGAACCCAGTCTTGCAAAGGCAGAGGGGAAAGAGTTCAAAATTATGGTGCATTGGTGACTTCTATGAGGAAAGCTTTGAATTGGAATAATGGGAGGTCTGGCATTCGTGGAGTTGAAAGAAGCCTACATGGATTTTAGGGATGTTTCTAAATAGGCATAAGAAATGAAATCTCAGTTCATTCAGTGACCTTTTTCCTACTCTACTTTGTCTATAATTAGGATTCTGGTTTAAATAAAATTTTATGTATTGTTTGTCAGACTGGATCTCTGTTTTTCAGAAAAATACCTCTGACAGTGTCAGTGGTATTACTGCAGTTACACATTAAATTGTTCTGTTATTAGTCTTTGAAGTGTTGAATATGAAACAAACATCAACTTAATTTAGTGTTAGATAGTGGTTACTAAAGGAAACCAGGTTTAAATCAATTTCAGAGGTTATTTGCAGAGGAAGTTGCCCTGTTTTTAATATACTTTAAAACCAATTTAATAAATACTAGAAGTATAAAGAGACTAAAAATGAAGTTAAAGCACAAAACCAGGAGTTACTTTAAACAAAATCATAGCTAAAAGACACCACTTCTTCCTTGTTTCTGTCCATCAGTTTGCTCCCACTCTGCGCTGCTGTGGTGCTTCTCTTCTGCTGGCATGAGTGCTTCTGTACCCACATAGTAAATGGATTCAGGAACTGATGTTGAATGGATCTAGAAAAATTATTTTTACTCAGATTAATTCCTTACATGACTTAGCACTTACTCGCACAAATGCTTGTGGTGATGTAATGGAAGAAAGCAAAATGCTTAGGCTGAGGAAGATCAGACCTGCTTCTGTTGGCAGCAATACCTGTTAGTGTGGTTTTAAAATGTGAGTGGAGCTCTAAAGCCAAGGTGGAGTGTGATGTTGCAGCAGGATGAATTTGACAGCTGTGAAATATCTGAGACAGTGGATTTGACTTGACACTGCCTCTTGTGAAGATCTACTGAATAATTTTAGAGTTACAGCTATTGACTTTCTTCTCCCTTTTTTAGCCAGGATTCCTGTGTAAATCTGTGTACAAGTTTTGCTTTAGAGCATGTTAAATTCCAGGCATTTTAATGCAAATGTATGCAAAGTACATATCTTTTCACATTAAGACAGTTGGGGAAACTTTTTCAAATTAATTGAAGAGCAGCCATGTGCTGCAAACATGGTCATAGGTACTGGCTGATGAATAAAAGTCTTCTAGGCCCATTTTCTGTGCAGTTTGCTGCTGCAGCAAATGGGCCAATCTTGGTTTTGCCAAGATGTCATGATGCTGCGTAATTCCCAAGAATTAAGTAGTTCCCCACCAAGGCATCATTCTTCCTATTCCATTTCAGGAATGCAGTAGGATTTATTGCCTGGAGGAGAGATGAAGTTTGGAGTGGGAGAAAGGACATGGAGGTTTTTTTCTTGTGATGAATTTTAAGCTTACATTCTCATTTCTCTGTAATGAGAAATTCCATGTTCCTCAAGCAGTGTTTTGTGTTATGGAGACCTTAAATCCTGCCTAAACAGGGGCTGCTCCAGTTGGGCTTAGGAGCACTTGTTGAAATTCTTTACACATTATTTATCCTGGTTCTGCTACTGCTGCATTTCTGTTCTCTAACTTAAGGAGGGCAGCTTATCAATTTATTTTTGTACTCTGTTAACACCATAACATAATTGAATAACAGTTCTGCCACAGGAGAAAGTGTGCAGCCTTATTACAAAACATAAATCTAATATGACACAGAGCTCTTAAGAAAAGGGGAAAAAGAGCTGGGAAATGTAGATATATCAAGATGGAAAGGGCTGGAAAGTCTTGTGAGACTAGAAATTAGATAGAAAGTGGTAGAGTCTGTTTCAGGAATGATTTTAACCATTATTAATACAACTGGAAAAGAACGAAGAAGTCTTTGGTGTGGTCTAGAAATGAAGGGGAATAAAATGCCTTACTTTAGGTTAAAAAATCCAAGTCTTAGAGATGTCTGCTTGCAGAAAAACTCGTGATTTGTAAAGAGATTTTTTTCAGTTGTAGGAGATTCTATTCATTTAATGTCTTGTGGAATCTTCTGCTAAATTATCTTGGATACTGTGGAGTGAACATTTTCCTCTGAGTGTAGCTGTTCCACTGCAAACCTCATTCTGGAGTTGTGAGCCCTTTTAAGTATTGGGAAGAGCAGCTCTCAGGAACTTCCGAACGGAGAAGTGGGTGGTTCTGCCATGACACAGTAGACTCTTCAGAGTTCTTAGTTGCCCGGTGTTTAACAGTTTCATGTTGTTTGTTCCTGTGTGTCAAAGCTGTAGGCTGTGGGTCCTGTCCTCTTGAATGAACAAAATTGCTTTTAATTAAATGTCTGCTGCTCTTTAAGTATTTCTTCCTTTTTTTCTCTCACTAAGGGCTTGTACCAGAAGAAGTTGAAACTGCAAGATCTCTGTTATCTAAAGCTTTTCTCTTTTTCCTTGCTTCTTTCTTTTTCTTTTTTTTTTGTCAACTCACGTCTCCTCAGCTCTGTCAGTCCTTGAACACTTAAAAGCACTGAATCAGTGGAACACTGTTGTCCATGGAAGAATTTGTAAATGGGTATAAGCTACGGATGGGGCCTGTGAGAAAGGGCAGCGTACTGGTCAGAGGTTTTACTTTCATGTGCTGAATCATTGATGGAGCTCAGATGGGTAGCTGCTTTCAGTGTGCCAATGTTCTTTCCTCCATACAGGTAAAGCTGTGTTCCTGGCACGAGACAAGCACCATTTGGCAGACCTAAGCCATTTGATCCGTCACGATGCCCCTTACTTATTTCAAAAATACGTTAAGGAGTCCCATGGCAAGGATGTGCGCGTCATCGTAGTGGGAGGCCGTGTGGTGGGCACCATGCTCCGCTGCTCGACAGATGGGAGGATGCAGAGTAACTGCTCACTTGGTAGGAAAAACATTGCTTGTAGTTTTGATCAGAGTTTTTCAATCCAGTTGAAAATTCACAAAGCCAACTGAAATAAGCTGCACGTGTTATTTTGTGTTAATTGTGCTTACTGCTGGGGTTTAAAGGGGTAACATGAGAATAAAGATCAAGTAAGAAGCATGTTGAGCAAACACAGAAGGAGAGACAATCTCTTCTTACAGTGTTAGATGGATAGGATGGATGACAAGCAGGGGAAAGTTCTAGAACACAAATGGAGCAACTGATGTGGTAATGGCAGTTTGATGCTAATGCCATGTTGTCATTTGTTTCATCCTGTTAAGAGGAACAGAAAATGAAGGAAGACAGAAAGCAAGACTTAAGGGAGGTGGAGGAGGCAGTCAGTTGGCAAGAGGGTGGAAGAAAATGTGAAGAGAGGACCCTGTTGAAGGCAGTAAATGGTTGGATTGCACTGTGCATCTTATTTGCTGTCTTAAGTCTGTCAGGTTCCTCTCTGCTACCTCTTCCCCCAAAGCCCATATCTGAGAGAAAGAGGTGGTTACTGCACTGATTGTAGCGTACTCAGAACTGAGATTCTGCATACCTTTGGGTGTTGGACATGGGGGTTTCTGAGGGTAAAAGGAGGAAGGATGCTTGAGGGTGCCTGGCTGAAACTGTACTGAACCTGAGCAGGGGTAAGATAAAATGAGTTCATGTGTAGTGCAGTTTTGGTTAGTCAAAATGCTTAAGAGGTTTTAGTTACTACTTGATGCAGAGGAAATACAGCCTGAAAGATTTTTCTGCTAAATGGGTTTTTTTTATTTGTTATCATATGGGTTATTTTTGAACTTAAGTATTGTGATAGATGAAGTGTGAGCCAGTTAATACCTAGATGATGGACTGTGAACCTGACCAGCTGAGGTTCAGACACAAATGTTCCGTAATTCTTGCTTTAGAGACAGTAACCTGTGATAGCAAGTTGAGAGGGATGTGAGCAGATGATAATGTCTTAATCCCCATCCCCCTCAATTATATCTACAGTTGGAGCTGTAGTCTTATCAAGAGCTCTAGGTTTAATTTTGCTGAAATATTTCTTGTGATCACTTACAAACATGTAAGGAAAGCTTCTCTACCTGAGAAGGAACAAGGGTGGTTTGGTAGTTAATTTTTTTAATATCCTGGGATCATAAAAATGTGTATTTTTTCTTGACTAAAAAGTCATCATTTAACTGTTTTTCAAACAAGTCGTAATCTTGACCTGCCAAAGGCAGGTCAGAATCTTTTGAAATCCTGGTGTGGCATTAAGTTCCTTAGTAGTCACTGTGGAAAGGAGGTCGCTTTCTAAGTCATCAGCAGTGTGCTTGCAGGCTCACTTTGAGGCTTCCCAACTGAAAAGCACCGACCAGTTGAGAAGGATGTCAGTCACCTGTGACCTGAGCGCAGACAGCAAGTTTTTTTCACTTTTTCCAGGTGGTGTAGGAATGATGTGCTCACTGAGCGAACAAGGCAAGCAGTTGGCAGTCCAAGTGTCAAACATCCTGGGGATGGACGTGTGCGGCATTGACCTGCTGATGAAGGACGACGGTTCATTCTACGTCTGCGAGGCCAATGCAAATGTAGGTTTCATTGCCTTTGACAAGGCTTGTAATTTAGATGTAGCTGGTATCATAGCGGACTATGCCGCTTCCCTGCTGGCCCCCGGCCGCTTGACGCGGCGCATGTCCTTGCTCTCCGTGGTGTCCACGGCCAGCGAGACTAGCGAGCCAGAGCTGGGCCCTCCAGCTGGGGCCGCTGTCGACAACATGAGTGCTAGCTCCAGCTCTGTCGACAGCGACCCTGAGACCACGGAGAGAGAGTTGCTCACCAAGCTCCCGGGGGCTCTCTTCAACATGAACCAGCTATTAGCCAATGAGATCAAGCTCCTTGTGGAGTGATGCCACGTGTAAATAGGTGACCAACAGAACTCTCTCTTGTAAATTTTTTTTTTAAACCAACTTGCAATGCTGTTTATCAGAGACGCTCAGAGGAATGAGGAAAGGGGGGTGGGTGTGTCAGTCAAGAGAGCAAAAGTAAAAGGCACACGTGCTGTGATTGCTGTCCCTAATCTTTTGCGGAACGTTAAATTGTCTTCATTCTTCATCAGTTTTACAGTGGAGATGCTCAGTTCACAACCAAGCGGCAATTTTGTTTGGATGCTGCTTTGGTCCCCAGATAAATTGCAGTTCATGTATCTTCACAGGCAAGCATTGAAGCGTGATTCACACTTGAAGATTTCCAGAAAGTTGTTTGGCAGCTCTCTAGAAACTTCTGTGAATTACTGCACCATTTAAGTCTCTTCTACCTCTGTAAGGCTTGATCCTGTAAATTGCTGAGTGCCTCAAATTCTTTATGTGAATTAAAGGTGTTAAATACCAAGTATTTAAAAATTCCTGAACACCTACTGTTCCTACTCTTGTAGATGGGAGCTGTAAATTCAGGATCCTTTTAAAGTCATCACTTTCTGACCTTGCAGGATATGGCCTTTAAAATGATGAGGCTGAGAGAAGTGTTAGTTGACTTAATGTGAACTTTCTGTAAAAATCTGTAAATTGTACCATCTTGGTATTAAGTGGCAGCTTTGTGTCTAAATTTCTTTATAAAGCTTTTAAAGGACGATATTAGTACTTCTGTTTTTCTCATTTCAAATCCTGATTTTGGAGGGTATGTAGGGGAATTGGTCATACTCTATTTGTGGGCAGAAGTGGCACGTTTTTAACTATTTTTTGCATGGTTGGAGGAGATAAACAGCACTGTAATGTTTGGTATACAAAATGATGTTTAATCTAATGTGAAAAAGAATTACACTAGTTTAAAGCAAACGTGCATCGACTTGTATTTGTTAGTGTTTTAGTCTTTCTGAGAGAGATCTGCAATGTTAATGTTCCTTTTTCTTTAATACATGCTAGTCCAACACTCCCTTCTCTATGCCTGCATCTTTAACAGTGGCCAAAGTGAAAACACCGCAGACTGTTTGTTAAGAAAACACTGAGTTATAGCCTGTACATTGGGGGGGGGGTTGTTTGTTTGTTTTTATTTTTTGCTTTTTTTTGGAGGGAGGAATGTGGTAAGGTGTGAAGGAGGGAAGAGCTGGTTGAAAGTCCAGAGGAACTTTAGAATAAAGCGACAGTTCATACAATACTTACCAGGCTTACTTTTTCCCCACTGAACATAAAAAACGATGTTGGCATAAATCCAAAGAGTATAACTGGGGAGAAATACTCAGTTCTTAGCTTTGGGAAACGTGGCAGATNAAATATATATATAAAGATAAGCCTCTTTTTTAAAAACAAAAAGTAAAACGTTTACAATTGAAAAATCATCTTGTGAAAATAGATTTGTTTGGAGGGGGGTTGTGTGTGTGCAATGCTGCTGTTTTCTGGATACTTTAATGGAGCATGTCCCATGTACCCTCTGAGGTTCTGCACTGCCCACCTCTGTGGCCCTTCCTCACCTCTCTGCTGCTCTGCTGTTTTACCTTCACTTGGACCTTAAACACAACTCACGGACACTATGCAGAGAGTCTTCAAGAGGCAATAAACAGAACAGTATTAACCTGCTTTATGGAGGTTTGATCATGCTTCTTTGTACAGTTTGTTTTTTTTTTTTTTTTTTTTTTTTTTTTAAGGAAGGAAGTTAAAACAGTATACTTGGACTTTGGAGATTTGTGTTTTGATTCTAGGTATTGGGCAAGTTGTTTAAAACTCAGCTCTCCCTCAGCTGTCTGCTTACATACAACCTGTATTGTCATATTTATTTACTGTTACTGTTTAGTGTTACTATATTTACTGCTTTTTGATAGTCAGATGTGCAGAAAGATAGTACAAGATGGCACCTAGGTATTATAACAGCAACAATAAATATTCACAAATTAAACAAAAAAGGTTTTGACTTAGATGATAGAGTAAGAATCTCTTTTTTTACTTATATCTATGAAATACAAAAGTAGACATTCCTCCAAAACAATCTTATTTCAACAAACTCAGTCTCAGATGTTTTCCTTAAGTGCTCATAAGGGAACAATGTGTAGGTATATGTTCATCATGCATTGTGACATAAAAGATTATCAGAGAAAGAAAGTGGAAATAAATAGTTACTTTACTTTTAAGTATTTTCTTATATGGGAAGAATATGAGTAAAAGATGTAAAAGAG
>VZTH01017679.1:181539-203766 GCA_013397815.1 Aleadryas rufinucha | reverse complement strand
TTTTTTTTTTTTTATTTTAAAAGGAATGTAATAAAATGGCTTTTTTTTTTTTTGTAGAATTAAATATTATTATTAAAATCAAGTGAAAGGTTGACTGTTGGTGTTAAGCAGGAGAGTGGGCCAGCTGGTCCAGCAAAAAAAGGATCTTCAGCAGTAAAGGTATTTTCAAATCCTTCTCACTGAGCCTTCAGGTGCATGGGTTATACCTGAAGAATATAAAGGTCCTCAGCTTCCATGAAGAGTTACAGAATGACAGAATGTGAAAATAACCTAATTCTCTAGTCACCGAGCAGTAAACTGTCACTTCTAAGAGCTCTAATTCCCTTGCTTGTTTATCCAAGGGGAATTTGGGGTGGAGGGTGGCTCTTTCTTTTTTTTTCTTGTTTTTTCTTTTTTTGTCACTTCCTATTTACTGGTAGGTGCCTGCACTCTTTGAGAGGCTGATAGGATCAATCCTTCCTTTTCTAGCTGTGACATACATTGAGCACATGTGGAATAACATCAGGGAGTAAACATGTGCTAGTTGATATACTGGGGTCTTCGTGTTTCTATCACAGGAAACATCTTTTAGAGGAAAGAGCTGTTAACTGAATGTTCTGGATTGTTTTTTTGAGTCCCCATAGTATCTTGTAGCTCACAGGAGCTTTACATTTCCAGCACCCTTTCAGAACGTCTAGGTTACACCTCACAGTTGTAAAATTTGTGAAGTAAACACAAAATTTTTTTAAAAGAACAGGTGGATTGAGAGATTTGCAGTTTGACTCCCTTCTGATAAGTTGCTCCTCTGGTTGGTGCTTCCATTACTAGTTTGGAGATAAGTCTATGCATAGTGGTCACAGAGGGAGAGACAGGATTTGAAACATCATGTACATTTGTTTGGACATTGGGTATTGATGCTGCATGAAAACCTTGCTTGAGGGTTCATTTGTACAGACGGGCACACTTGTCTCATGTATTTGCTCCCTACTTACCCATTGCTCCTGAAATAGTGAAATGCAAAGAATGGCCTGGGGATGCAAGGGGGGGTGTCTTGTTTTTACTTAAAGGAAAAAACACCAACAAAGCTAGCCCATGGTAACCAGGCAGTGTTTCCCATTGAAGGTGAACTCCACAGATGTCAGCTTTATACACTTTATTTTCTTCAGTTCCGTGTGCTGAAAATCACGTGCTATACTTCCATACAGTTGTACTAACACTACCTCCATATGTTGGTTTGGAAGCATATGCTGAAAAAATGGTCAGCATAATGGTGGATTACAATAGTGCCAATACAGCTGATGGTGACACAACTATTTTTGTATATTTTAATGTTTGAAAGAGACAGTTAGAAACTCTTGTTTGCAAGAATAAGTTTCTTAAGCTACATCCGATGAAATTTTTTTCTTTGTAACACTGGAGATTTTCTTCTCTTCAACTTACTGTGTTTGTAATTGATGTCTTGCTGTCAATGTATGGATTGTATCTTAATCCTTGTATTTAATGCTTTAATGTGTTTTATAAAATCTTCTGTTGTAATGTTACAGCACCTCATCTGTAAAACAGTGTCAATGCTTGATGCTTACGTTGACTGTTACATTTTTTGTTCTGAGCTGATGGTCACTCTTGAAGCATTTTCTCCCACTTCGTGCGCTATCTTTGCCGTGTGATATTTACTCAGGAAATAACCTCTGGAACATCTGGGTATGTCAGACGCAAAGGAGATACTTCTTCAGATGTTATACTGGACTACAAAATCCAACAAATGAAACCAGTGATGCTTGCTAAATTCCCTCATTGCACAAATCTGTCAGTTAAATACATAAGGGACCGTAAGGGCTTAGAGAGACTTTGAAAACAGATCGCATGTACAGTATCTTTCTCATGGCTCACTCTTTTTGAGAAGGTTTATGGGCTTTATGGCTGGTGTGAGACACACGACCCACTCCTGTTCTCTCTATGGAATAGTAGGTGCTCGGACAGGTAACTTCTGTTGCTACTGTCTTTTTTAATTTTTAAGTTTTTTGCTGTTCTAGGAATTGTTTTAAACTGAACACTGCAGGATTTATAACCAGGTGTTTGCTGTCTTTTCCTTTGTTTTATTTCTTTAAATCTTTCTTAACCTTTGAGGGTGACTTTTGGAGCATTCTGATGGTGGATCTTGGCCTGCTCTTGGAAGTCTCCAAGCCTCTCATGTTTCTAATTTGAGTTGAAAAGCTTTTGTTTTGTTTATTTGTTTAAAACAATGACACAAATTAGATGCGCGGATGTCGGGTGGGATTTGTTGTTGCGCTATTTTGAGTGACTTATTCTCCCTTTTTTTACAGAAATGTGTTCTAACAGTTCACACTTTGTTACTGTTCTTTGCAAAACTTTTCAGGAGCCAAAAAAGTCAAACAATCCAGAGAAAACCCCTTCTCCCCTTTCCGATGGCACGAGTGAGAACTTATGAAAAATCCTTGCGAATGTTCCTTCCTAAACTTTTCCCCCCAGTAATGCAAGCGGGTAAAACGGTAAACGCAGCAGTTTGGTGGCATCCAAAACCGACCTGTTGTCAGGTAAATTGACACTTTTCTGCTCTTACTCTAACCTTCATAAGTTTGCTAACTTGTCTGCCTTCCTTTCTTCCCATCAGTTCATTTTGGTGATACTTGTTGAATGATTTCTTTAACCGGATTTAGAGAAAATCCTGCTTTACTTCCTTATTTCCCTTCCTTATACTTGTTAACTTTTTAGAAAACTGTCATTGTGCTTTGCTTTACCCAGGTGAGACAAAAGTGACTCCCCCATGCAACTGTATGAGGGATAGATTTGTAATACATTAATTCCACTACCTCTTTATCAATTCTAGATAGTTTGTCTTCAAGTGTACTATTTTAGCTTAGATTTTTGAAAGATATGTTGCTTTCCATTTGCTAAGTGAACGTAAAATATAACTGCAGAAGCAAGTAGTTGATAGGAATGAAAAGCTAGTACTAAGAATGTTAAATCTATTAAAATTCAATAGAGCAGGATCTTGTAAAGAGGACAGATGGATGAATACGTGTGCTGAAGAAAAAGACTGTTGGGCTGATTATTTCTGTTTGTGGAGGATGGGGTGACACATTTTATCTTGCCCTTACTGTTATATCAAAGCACTTGTACATTTTATCCTTCTCTGGTAACTCTCCCTTAATCTCAAACAATGTAAACGTACTGGGTACTTTATATTTTTTTATTTAATTTAAGGGAGAGAATCTTGTATTTTACTCGGAGGTAAAATATCAGACAATTGGAATACCATTCCCAGTTGAAGAATGTGAGCCTACAAACAGGCTTCCAAGTTTCCTGATGCAGTATTACATTTCCCACGACATCTGTAAAGAATTAGCACTTGTTTCAGATTATTTTTCTGTGTACATGAATTACTCCTCTATACCATCATTAAGTAGTCTATTTTTCATAGTCTCAGTTTCTATTTTCCTGAAAGACAGCAAACTTACCAGCAATATAATAAATTGCAGCTTCAAATTAAGGTGGGAGGTAATAATTTTAGAGCCAAATTTTGCTCTCAATTACACTGAGATAAACCTGGAATCACTCTGTGAAAGTCAGTGGAGTGATATCCGATTTCACTGGTATAACTGAGTGTATAATTTGTGTCTTAAATTTTACTTGCAAGGTAATTTTACAAACCTGTTATACTTATGTTTCCAATGCTTTTTCCTTTCAGACACACCCACTTCTTGCGTCTCAGCATTGGGCAGGCCTATTCCTTTATTTGTGTATATTTTTGTGCATCAGCTGCTATAGGACACGGGTGTAACACTTTCAGGCATGTGGTTGGGTGTCTTTGGGGTTTGTAACAATGTCCAGAAATAAGAATTTCTTTTCCTCAGATTTATTAATTAATTTGTGTTGGATCACAGTTTTGCATTTCTAACCTGATTTTAGATACATATTATATTAAGATTTTCTTGAAAGAAATACAGTACTAGTTCTTTGCAGAGTCTGCAATTGATCTTTGGTGGGGAGAGCTGACCAAAATTTACTGCATTCTGCAATAGTTAATGTTTTAATATTTAGTGTTGCTTGAAAGGTGGTTTTTCAGATCATGCTGCTTCCTCTTTATGGAATGGCTTTCAAAGCCTTGTATTGATCTTGGTTATGCCCAGTGCTTTGCCTAGTGTGTGGGGACATGTAGAACTTGAATAGGCCATGACTTCTTAGACAAGGGATGATGATTGTGTGCATGCTGAACAAGAACTTCTTCTATATGCCCTTCTGCTGCAACAGAAGAATAAAACTGGTAGGTGGCAGCAGCAGCAGCAGAAGAAACTCATGACTGTGACCTGAGAAACCTCCAGTACTGGGAGAAATGGATTGCAAAATACTAACTGGAGTAAGGGGAACAGAGAAGAGAAGCAGAGTCCCTGAACTGTCCCTTTGAATGGTGAGTCTGATTTACAGAATTCTGACCATCGAAAGACTGCCTTTAATACAAGAGGCACATTGATTTATCTCAGTTGGTGTTTGGTTACCTGATGTCCTAATTCTCATCTTTGATTCAACATTCCAGTTTCCCCTCTGCCTTTATAAGGCACAATATGTGTCTTAAAAAATTAAACATCACCAGAATTGCCACGTATTGAGAGTACTGGAAAATAAGGCTGAAAGGAATTTATCTTGCCCAGTCATTCTCTGCTCCACAGAAAGACTGATCATAGTTGTGCCATTGGTGAAATGTTTATTGTAACCTAGTTTAAAAACCAAGGAATAATGTGGAAGATTCTGCAGTCCTATGGAATTTTGTTTTTTATGAAGGTAAAAAGCATCCTTACTGTCAGCCAGTAATCAGCCTTACAGGCTGAGAGCCCAGCTGCTTTTTTTGCTACTTAAAGAGCAACATACATACATACATATATATATATGCCTTAGAAATGCTGTTATAATAAAGATCAGTGTTATTTATGGAGATTTCCTAAATCTCAAGGTAGAAAAAAAAGGTTTGAATCACCAGCAGTTAAAATAATTTTTGGAAGTGGGAAATACAAATTATATGTTTCTGACTTAGTGGTTAAGAGTTGGTGGTTTCAGCCACCTCTTCAATTCTCTAGACAAATGGGTCTAAAACTTCTTTGACTGCACATCCCTATCAGAAAAAAAACCATTTTGAGCATGCACCCCAATAAATATTTTTTACAAGTTACATATGTGTGTTACTACATACATTATAAAACTTGCATAAATCCAAGAAGTTAAAAAAGGGTGAGAAAAAGATGAAATGAAGACTGTTTTTGAAACATTTACTTAACTGTGTTTATTAATGGTGAAAAAAACATTTTCACCCTTACAGATTGTCTTGCAAAGCTCCCTGGGGAATGTGGGCTCCCCTTTGGGGACCACTGATGTAGACACCATAAATACTTATTGTTGCAGATGTCATCAGGATATTCCACCATAACAAAACCTCCATTTTAAGTAATTCTCCTACTAGAGGTTAAAATGTTGACTCTCTAGCAGGATGACTTCTCCTTCTGAAAAGAAAATAAGAGGAGAGAACAGCAGAATATGGAAGCACTGATGAACTGTTTGACATAGGAGAAGTTTGAATCTGGATTAGCTGAAAATAGGGAGAAACATGTCCAGGTGGATTGGGAAAAAAGAAATTATGTTAGAATATATACCAGTATGCAGAATACAGCAGTAGCTTTTGTATTTTCATAAATGTTTCTACTTAATTTACAGCTAGGTATTAGTTGATAAATTCAAAATTCTATTTCCTGTTGTTGCCTGGGGTAGTCACACTAAAATCAGGAACAACACTTATCTACAGGAACTAAGCTGGATCTGAATTTTGATATCCAGGCAACTAAATAGTCTCCAGCGCACATCAGGTACTACTTAGGACTGTGGACAACTTGTGTACTTTTCTCATTAGCTTCTTAGTTAATCATATAGCCTTTGAAAGTATTCTGTGGACCACAGGCTGGAAATCTCAGAACTGAATTTTTACAGAGTGAAAGGAGATTGCATGTGCAAAGTGGAAAATATTTTGGATGGAGAATTGATTAGAATCTTGTTAAATAAAATAATGAGCAAAGTCTGTGTGTGAGATGAAGCTCATAGAGAAAGGGTTTTCAATTCAGTCAGGCTGGAGATGTGATGAAGAGAAATAATTTCTGATAGTAGAGGCAAAGGAGTCTGAAGCCTATGTCAGTCTGTCATCAGAGATAGAGATGAGGCAGGAAAACAGCTTTTGCTGACCTTGAGCACTCCCAGCTGTTGCTGTAAGGAGGAATCTCACCAGACTTTCTGTACATAATATATGCTAGGCATACTAGCCTTTGGGAACTGGATCTCGGGGAGGAGAGCTGAAAGTTCCATTGATACACAAAGTGTAGCACCTGCCTACTTGAATGGGTGGTAATGTGGATTAAAGGTATTACTGCACTGAGTTTACATGACAGTAACATTTGGGAGGAAGGATGTTCCTCTGGCTCTGAACATGGGCTTGTTTGCCCCAATACACCTGTAACTGCTGCTTCTCAGCATGGTAGGAGATAGAGGCATATAAATGTATGTGAGCTTTTTTTACTGAGCAGAGACCAAGGTGACTTAGTCAACTGGACAGGAAGGAATTTTATTTTTCTTTGTTATAGACAAGAAGGCATTTAGAACACTTTCAGATCCTTCACAGTTCTCCATGTGGCTGTCAGTACAAAAGAATTTTGGTTTCGTTTTTTTTTCTTGTGACATACCAAAGCATCCTGTTTTCTGCAACTTTGATGTGGTAGAGATTTGAAGAAGACAGATTATTTTCCATTCTTGTCATAGACTTCTATAGGCAGGCAAGGGGTGATGTTTGTGAAAGGAGGGAATGGATAGGTTCCTCATGCTGACTGAATAGTAGGTGATGGATTAGGCTGATAAAAAAGTCAACATTCATACTGCACCGACGCAAGGCATTTTCAAGGTATTTCTGCATCCCTCCTTTGTTCCCTTTAGAAACAGTACAAGTGTTACTAGATACAGTCTGCACAGTAATATATCAGTATATTAAGCTCTGCTGAGTCTGTGCGTGGAGGGCTTATAAAAGATTTATGTGAATTTCTGTGTGTCTGCTTTTTTATTTGGAGGCAGGTTGCTGTATGCAGCTATGTACAGTATTCTGTCTTAGGGTAATGGATATTTTTTGTTTATTTGGAAGGAGGGAAGTGTGTTTGGGCAGTTAAATATATCATTCTGTTATCCATTTCTATAGGAAGCAGAATGGCTAAGAAAAAGCATTTTTGTGTTAGACAAATTGCAATATAATTGAGGTTTTTAATACAGGAATGAAAAAGAAATGTTTTATTAGAGGTCATTGGAATTTTTTTCAATAAAGTGTTCTAATAGCAAAAAGCTAATTTCACAGAATCACATTATCAGTTAGGTTGGAACAGACCTCTGAGATCATCAAGTCCCAACCTTTGAACAAACACCATCTTGTCAGGTAGACCGTGGCACTGAGTGCCACATCCAGTCTCTCCTTAAACACCTCCAGGGATGGTGACTCCACCACCTCCCTGGGCAGCCCATTCCAATGCTTGACAACCTTTCTGTGAAGAAATTCCTCCTCATGTCCAACCTGAACCTCATTCATTGTTGTAGTATATAAAATTAAATAATAAATAAATTATCACATTTGTAAAATTCCAGGCATACATGCCTATTTACAGAATTTATTAGGACAGTCCCTCTTGTACAAATTAGCATTTGTTGTTAGAGAGGGAGGAAAGATCTATATTACATAAGCCAGTAACCCAGTTGTTGCTATCTCTTTGGCCAGTCATGCATTTCTTCTATGCAGATTTCCTGGAAGCAGTGACACTGCTGAGCTTCCTTGATGCTTAGTTCATCTGTCTCAAAAATACTTACATTTTGGGGGAGAGAGGACTTGGAGAGGTGAAAACTGTCTGTGGTGTTACATGGACTGAGCAGGAAGGTGCTCTGAAACAGAGAAAGAAGACTAAGCAGTAGCTGTACGCACAGGTATCCTTTTGGTTCTGTCATACCAATGTAGTGGGAGGCCAGGAGTCCAGATGAATAGTTTCAGTTATACCTTGATGAGGAATGGGAAATTCACACTGATGGTTTGTGCAACTGTATATATTTCATATCTGTAAATATTTCATTTATAAGAAGTGTAGTTTGTCCAAGAGGGTGTATGCAGTTTCCCCTCCTCACTGCTACTGTGCAAAGCACTGCCTGGTAGTCTTTATTCTCCGGATTCTCTCTGTTCAGTGGTATTGTGCATTAAGCCTGAAACTTGCATTTTGTGACTTTTAGGAGGAAACTTGGTGTGCTTGTGTGTATATTTTCTCATGCAACTAACAAACACAAGGCAACAGAAACAACACAAATGTTAATGGTTACGCTGCCCACCCATCTTTACAACATTATATGGGAGGGGTAGTGCAGTTGGAATGTGATTTAGGAATGCTTGTTTGTGCCTGAATGGAAATGGTTGTTTACTGGATGGCAAATACTGAAGCTTTATCAGTGGGAGAACTAGGCAGGAAAATCTGCAGTTTGACTTTGCTAAACTTTTACACAGTTTTTCCTCCACATGAAATATTTCCACAGGAATCTTAATGCGTGTGAAAGATGCTGGATCACCAGGTGCAGAGATTGAACTCTACCCACTGGAAAGGTAACAGGAACTAGATTTTGTCTTTAGAACACAATCTTCACTGCATCTCACTCCTTGACCTGGAAAGGCCTTTTCCAAGGTCAGAAGAGGAGTTTGGTACTCATGGCTCAGTCCTTGGTGTGTCTGTGATGCAGCTATCAAGGAAGTCAGATAGGTACTGGATAGAGATCTTTCTTTATGACGTCTGCTTGCATTTCTGATGTTCATATTTTGGAGCGAAGACTAACTTCTTCAATGGTTTATTTCTTTAGGTTTTTCTACAGCAGCAGGAGGTCTTCTCTTGCTTCTCGTGGGAACACTTAACCTTTTGGTAATGCCTCCTTCACAATGAAGGGAAGAAAGGATGGATCAGCAATGATGTGCAATGGAGTGATGTCCACATGTGGCCTTAACAGTCATGATCCTTGTCCTACTAACTTGGAGAATTGAATAAAAGAATTGAATTGTAATTCATGAGAGTGTGAAATTCTTTTTGGTACCTTTTGCACCATCTCCCCTTTCTTGAAGGGCTGGTGAACTTCAGAAACCTGTTGATCCTGTGTCAAAGCTGCAGCTAAGCCAGAAGAGTAAAACATGCTGGATATTCTTCACTTTATTAACCTTTTTTTTCCCTCCAGGAGTTTCATTCCTAAGAGTTCTAAATGCTTTATATTGACATGAATAATCTTCCCAAATGCCTTGTAAACTTTAGCATCAGGCCTTTGGTTTTATCAGGCATGCTATGAGTTCACCTAAGTCACTGAGGATACAAGTCTCCTGAGTTTTAAAAGTGAAATCACCATACTGATCGTGTTATACTTCATAGTCACTTTGGTGACTGCTAGAGAAAAAGAGATGCAACTTGGTTAACCTATCAGAGATAATGTGCCTTTGGATTTTGAAGCCGTAGTGTCAGGGCTTGTTATAGACATGGGCATGTACATCCTTACTATCATTGTTTCTGAAGAGAGCTGATCTTTAAAACCATAGATTACAGATCTTGCACTTGGCTCTCTCGGTTTGTTGTTAGTGAAGCACTGTAAAGAATTAGACACATACTGATGGTATTTCCATAATGTGCCTACTTGAAATTTTTACAAAATTTACAAAAGTGAGGCAAAAAAGGGAAGCAAGATGCTGAATTGGTACATTATCACTGAACACGTCTTATCCTTGACATTCTTCCTGTTCATTTCATGGATATTCATTTCATGTAAATTTTAATTCCTGTTTTCTGTGTGCTTGTTCTAGTAATTTACATGTGAATATAACCAAGGAATGTGGCTGGTAGCCTGTCTGCAGCTATGCCTTTGCTCCTGTAGCTGCAGTTTATGGTTGGTTTTTTTTTGCAAATCTGTGTGTCACACTGTGCCTGTGTAAGTAGGTGGAATGGCTGCCTTCACACAGTAGTGGCCTTTTCATCTCTTGTGGTTCAGTGCCTGTTCATGTGCTGATGCATATGCTGATGCTTCTGTAAGTGCTTTTCTGCCTTAATATTTCATGTTTAAAAAGTAGAACAGCTGAGAACTTTCTAAATTCCTTCTTAGTTTCATATATCCCATCTTGCTAAGCTGCTTCCAGGCCCTGTCTGTACTTCAGTTCTCTTATTTTTTTGTGAGTGTTCAGCAGTGTTCTCTGTTCTGCTGCTTCAAGTTTGCTCCTCCTGCCTTCATAGTCTTTTTTTTTCTTTTTTTTTCCCCTTAACTTTTAACTTTCCCCTTTTGCTCTTAACTGGCCCTACTTGGTCTTGTCCTTGTCCCAAGCACACACATGTAAGGTAGACTAAGAATATTTCTTACTCAGTGTCTATTACAGATAACCATTCTTTGTATTACTCTTAAGTGTGTTTTCCTTTTTTCAGAGTGAGAAATGTTCTGTTACTACATGTTTCCTTTTGGTATTCACAGCCCCAAATGTGTTAGAAGCAAAATAGAAATTAAAAGAAGTTCATCAGTGTGTAATGTCTTAGTAGTGAGTGAGAGTTAGCAAATTGCAATACTGAGAAGACACTTCCTGGCTTTTGCACTCATTTGTCTATCTTTGTTGAGAGGGATTGGTTCTGCAATCCATGTCTTCATGTACCTCACTTAAAAGCTCAAATTTAAGAGCTGTGGTCAAGAATCTGTTGGTGTCATGTTAAGTTTTGCTTTCCTTTGTCTTTCTTACCTTCTTTTGAATTTAAATACTAGGTATCAACACTAAATAGTAATTGGATATTCATGATACAATTTTGATATTACTTGTACAGTATAGTGAAAACAGAGTAATAATAGTTCTGCAGTGATAATAGTGACTTGTTCTGTGATGATTAGGGTATAAACAGTTCCTTTTGCACATCTGCATTTCCTGTTAATTGGAATCGTGCTGTTGTGCCAGCTACAGAAATGAAGTACTTGTAAAACTCTGCTTTGCTTAGTGTGATGAGATCTTGGGGTGGGGTATATTTGTATTGAGGCCAGACTTGGAGAGAGGCTGTAATTTTGTTTAGCATTAGATCTGGAAAACCTCTGTAACTTGTCTGGCCTGCATTCCCAGTTGTGCATGACATAAACAGGGAGCTATGTCTTGACCACTGTCTTCTTTTATTTTTCTGGGTAATTTTCCTTATATTTTGCCTTATCACCTTGGTTGCTTCTCCAATCCACTCTTTCCCTGTCTAGACAACTTGGTTTATCACTGTGCGTTTACCTCTAGGTGGTCTGCAAAATCTAGGTTTGGAACCAGACATCGCGTCATCATCTCTGTGACTCTCTGATCCCATGTTGTCATCGGTTCAGTATTTTTCCAGACACAGTGCTTTGGAGGCTGCCCTGCTGCAATGGTAATGTTAAGAAGGGAGAGTGTGCAGCGCAACAACCAGGTCACCTCAAAAGCCTCCAGGGTGGAGTCCTTGGGAGAGAGGCTGTCACTGTGTGCTTCTTTCCCCTGTACTGACCCCCTTAGTTTAGACTGTGGTGCACAGGCCAGTCAGCAGAGCACAGGCTGATAAGGTCAGCCCTACACTGCTTCCCAGCTTGTGCATTTCAGCCTAGACATGGGCCAGTCAGGGAGATCGGTGATCACTGGGTCACTACTGCTGTGCTTGTCTGTGCTTTGCACATGCCTGGTGCTGAGATTCAGGCAAGCCCCTTGGTCTCCTGAATGTTTGCCCTGATCTGCTTTGGATCTGCTATCCCTGTTGGTGAAAGAGAGTTGAGTAAGTAGTACTGGGCTCCAAAATCATGTTAAACACATTAGGAAGAGTTTCTGTCAAAGACTGAGTACCCCTCCATATTTTTCTCAGCATTTTAATTTAAAAAATTACTTGTATTTTTTATAACCACACTTCTGAAGATTTCTAATGAAGGCAAAATTCTTCCTTCTAGTTCTGCCCATCTTTTTCTTCCTAGAGAGCATATATACCAGCTGCCAGAGCTGTCTGTAATAAACCTGCTGCTTCATTCCTACAGCCCCCAAGATTCAGGAGAAAAAGACAGGGATGTAGTGATCTTCCAAGGGAAAAGATTGGGATGCTGCTCTCTAGCATCCCTGATGACCATCCATGTTCAGCAGCTTAGCAGTAATAGCACTTGTCTCTAACAGTATGAAGTAGGAGGAAGCAGGGAAGGAAGGGACAGTATCCCTTACAGCTGTGATGTCACTAATGGACCAGAGGTCACATCTCCATGGGGATGAGGCAGGGTGGGGAACTTGGGCTTTTCGAGAAATAAAACAACCTCCATGGTTTTCTAGTCCCTTCTTTCCAGCCATGTGGACAGTGCTGTGTTCCAAGGAAGAATATCTGCTTAATCTTCCCTGTAATATCCCTCTGCACAGCTTTCTGTGGTCCTATCTGCAAGGTAAGACTCTGAGGGAAGAAGTACTCTCAAAATCATTCAAAGTGCGCTCTGCAGCCTGAATATTTCTGTGGCTTGGATTGAGGATCTCTCATCTTAGCCCAGTCTTAGTAACAGCTCATGTGTTTTGAAAACAGCTGAATTTGTGAGCAGTGAGTGGAAATGAAGAATTGCAGCCCAGTTATGAGACTTCACTCTGGAACAAGCAGCCCCTGAAATAGGAGAGGAGGCCCAGTAGAGGGAAGGAAAGAAAGTGTTTTCAGTATCTAAATTTCCAGATTTACTTAGGGTTGTGTGTGTAACTTTCTGTTATAACACCACTGGTTCTGATATCATCAGTTGTCACATGGAGTCACTTTGGGTGGGAGATGTTAAAGGAGTACAGCCTTGGTTAGATGCAGGTGACTGTTTGGTGTAGTAGTAAAAGGATAAGAGGGGTTCCTAATGATGCTTTCCTCTCTAAACTCTATTCCTATTCCTCCCATTGCTCTACTGATATACCCTTTTGCATTGTGATTTGGTAGGTGGCTTTTTTGCTTTCATTTCCAAGGTTGACTATTTTTAACTTGCAGATTTGTCTCCTGCAAACAAATTGAGGCCTTGAGACTGGCTGTTGTTTTTAAGATATCTGTATGTCTTGTTATGTTGCCTGAAAGGATGGGGAGGGGGCACAGAATTGCATTTTTCTGCTCAGTTTCATGGGCTGTGATTAATATCGCTTTGTGCAAGGCAGTTTTGCATCACTGTTGTGGAGCCCCTGCTGGTTTTTAAACTAACTTAGCTGTGTTTCCTTGGAAGTTTACTTACTCATTGAGATGAAGGTGGCATTGAACATGTATTGCTGTAGACTGTACCAAAAGATGAGGCTACTCAGGAAGATGTCAAGGTGACAGGACACAGGAAAAGAGCATGTCAGTAGCTATGAGTGTAACTCATCTGGTGCAGTGGCAGCTGTCCATTATGCTGTAGAGTCCATTGGATGGAGAGAGATGAAAACTGACCAAGATTCTGTCTGTTGGCTGACCACTATTCTTTGTATGCATCCTGTTTTTCACCTTCCTGTAGGGAATGACTGCCAGTCACACCACATTTGCAGGTAGAAGC
This sequence comes from Aleadryas rufinucha, assembly GCA_013397815.1. Taxonomy (NCBI): domain Eukaryota; kingdom Metazoa; phylum Chordata; class Aves; order Passeriformes; genus Aleadryas; species Aleadryas rufinucha. The sequence continues at coordinate 190,197 of VZTH01017679.1, read as the reverse complement.
ATTTGTTCTTGAACAACTGTGCACTGACAGGAAGGACAGCAGGGACCCACCTGCCCAGGCTTAGGTGCAGTTTTCTTTGTCACATAGGGAGCCCCCCGTGAGCTGTGTGCAGCTGAAGATGCCAGCAACAAAAGCAAGGATGCAGCCACAGGAATTTAGCATTGAGGACACTGTGCAGACCCATTTTCGAACATGTTTGTAAGGCATCCAAATCTTGCAAAATTACTAGTCACAGCCATCAACTTTTGATTAAATTTCCATCTCTTTCCTTTAGCCCACACAACTGGTGTTTAATGTCACTGCATTCAGTGTCCCTTGGAGCAGAACACACTGTGGTGCATTGTTTTGTTTGTACAGAGTTGGCAAGCAGGTCATGATGTGTTGCTTTGGTTGCTTGGAGGAGTTCAGCATCCTTTAATTACATGTTTTTGGAAGTGTCCTTTAACAGATGTAACCCTTAGGAGCTGGAACAGTGACTATTAGAAGCAAGCTGGTTCCAAGAGATTTGGAAGCAGATGTTATGAGCCCAGAATGGTGAAGCGCTTTTAGAGAGGTGAAATTCATGCTCATGTGCAATCTTACTCTTGGAAGCTTCTTCTACAATTCCTGTCTTCCCCATTAGTTTTGGAAACCCTCCCAGAGTTTTGGAAACACCTTCTCGGGGCAGCAATGCTCCCCTGTTGCTGAATTTCTGATAAAACCTATCCTAACCCTGCACTTGTCTTTTGCTTAGAAAGGGTGTGGGCCATCAGGGTTTGTTTTTCTCACCAGTGTGTCAGAAGAGCTGCCAATCGTGTCTGTTTCCAGATGTGGTTGTGTCACAGACACCTACCAATGACTGGTGTTTGAATGACATCTGCTGAGGTGATAGGGGTGAATTCCAGCATCCTTAAGTCACTTCTAACTGTGCTGGGCTTGGATCTGATTTTGCCAAGTGTGCTTTGGACCCATTAACTTAACAGAGAATAGGAAACACAAACATGGAAAAAATCAAGCCCAAAATGTCGGAATCACATATTAACAGATACATCACAAAGCAGAGATCTCTTTTACTTATTTCTGTTGGTGTACATAGTAAATACAGGAAAGAAGATGGCATATGCCGTCACAACGGGTCTAATTTATCCCTAGCTGAATCAGTCCATTTCAGTGGATGTGATGGGTGAAAAACATCTCCCAAGAGGGTGAGTTAGTTTTCTTGAGCCTGTGTTTCCCTCTGCTGGTGTGGAGTTAATACTGCTGATGGTTTTTTTCCTCAAAACCAAGCTTCTGAAGCTACTGCTTCCTCATAATCCCAAGAAACGTTTAAACTTGTCCTTTGTCATAAAGATTTTATTCCTTATATCCAATCTAAATCTACCCTCTTTCAGTTTAAAACTTTGACCCTTGTCCTCTTCCAGTGTTTCACCATCCTCACAGTAAATAATTTCTTCCTAATATCTAATCTAAACCTGATCTCTTTTGGTTTAAAGCCATTCCCCCCTTGTTTTATCACTGCATGCTATCACTTGTAAAAAGTCCCTCTCCAGCTCTCTTCTAGCACCACTAGGTACTGGAGGGGGCTCTAAGGTCTCTTTGGAACCTTCTATTCTCCAGGCTGAACAATCCAAACTCTCTTGGCCCGTCTTCATAGGAGAGGCTTTCAAGCCCCCTGATCTTCCTTGTGGCCTTCTTTGGACTCTGGACAACAGACTGTAGACAACAGATCCATGTCCTTATGCTAGGGGTACCAGAGATGGATGCAGCACTCCAGGTGGGGTTTCATAAGAGTGGAGTAGAGTGGGAGAATCTACTCCCTTGAGCTGCTGCCCACACTGCTTTTGGTGCAGCCCAGAATACAGTTGGCTTTCTGAAAAAAAAAAAAAAGCACTGTGTGTAAGAGCCTGGGCTACCTGACAGCATTGAGCAAGCACAGGGAATGAAACTATTTAAGTTAGGGAGCTAATGTGTTTTGGGATCTGAATATCACAGATCCAGTAAATTCACTGGCTGTGCATCTCTGCAGTGAGGGCAAGCTGTTGGCAGACCATCTAAGCAAGACAGCCTGTGTATTCCACAAATGATCTCTGCAGATGTATTTTGATCATCAGCTTTAGGTTATCTAAGATCATCCCCCTGTTGAAAAAGTTGATTCTACACATTCAAAAACAGTACAACCTGAGATTAATTTGAGCTGGTTTACAAAGTGGGTCCTAAACCACCTACAGTACCCTGAGTATTCAATAGATTTTTACCTCCTCCAAGGTGGGCCTCCTTGTGACCAAAGACAATGCAGATTGTCTTCCTTTTGTTCTCCTTAACAGAATAGCTCAATATCAACGGCAAGTACTTCAGAGGTTTCCTTAGCTGTTACACAGCATCTCTCAGTATGAGTGAGGTTCAAGGAATGAGTAGAGAAGACAGTGCTCAGTGGTACCAATTTCAGTTTAACCCTGAGAGCTCTGTGCTTCCTGTTCTCTGCCCACACAACCACCAGAAGTCATTACTGCTACTCAAAATGATAGTGTGTTGCAGAATTTAGAATTACTGTTCCATCAAGACTGGTATTCCTCAGCTCATAGTGTGGAGTATTCCTGAGTGACATCTATGAAAACAAGATTGTTTTACAGGTACCTAGAGAATGCTACAGCAAAGCTCTTCTGTGCCAGAACCATTATGCGGAAATATTTTTCAAAGCTGAAAAAGAAAATGCTTTAGACAATCTTCACATTCAGTTGCTTCAGAGTGTTTGTCATTGTTAGAACCTATTTTACAGTAAGAGAGAGTTGCATTTGATAGCAGTATCTGCCTGCTACTTACCAGTGCAATATGAATCCAGTGTCTCAGACCAAGCCAGGAAGATTTCATCCCTGTAGCACTTCAGGTCTTTCAGTCCTTCACAAAAGCATTGTTTGAACTGCTATTTTCTTCTTCAGTCTATTATTTATTAAAGAAGATGACTTTTTACTGGCTATTATTTCAGCTTGCAAAGACAAACTGGGTGTCAAAATCAAAGTTTCCAAAGTATTCCATTCAGAACCATGAAACATAATCCCACATTTATCTAAAACAAATGGTGCCAGATGTTTGTGATGATCAAGACTTAGGAATGCCTTTGTTTTTTTAGCTCAGTTTTTGAGCCTAATTATCCTGAACTTAAGCAAAACTGTCACACCATTGTAAATCGACATTCTAAGCCCAAAGACTCAAACAAAATGAGATCCCTTAGCAGGTTCTTTGATTATACCTTCTATTGACAGCACAGAAAATTTGGATAAAAGGCCAGCAGACAAATCCAGTTGGAATAGCTTATGCTATAAACAAGCTGAATCTTCCACAGTGTGGCCCCCTAAGCAGTTTCCAGAGCTGCTGCAAGCATTTACCTACTAGTTGTAGGGAGGGTAGTATTCAGGTGAACTCCCAACTCAGTGCACTGCCAAGACCAGGCTCTAGCTTATTACCATAAGTGGGATCCACAAAAAAAAAAATTTCGTTTTTGAATTCCACGACTTACTGATCTGTTACTGGTTTTTGGCAAGTGAAAATCTCATGATACATGTCCTTGTACTTTGCCTGTGACTTTAATATTCTAGAAAAATAAGAAATTAAGTGAAGACAGAAGGGGTTATTCTGCTCCTTACTGCTTGGCAGTGGGACACAAAAGTATGTTGGGTACACATTATCCTTGATGCAGAAATATTTCTAATCTGCTGTGTGTGCAGCTCCTGTGTATCTGCAGATGCTCAAGGAGTCGTAGCTGAACATAGAGATGGTTCAGAGTGATTATTTTCCTGTTCTCTCTGGTTTCTGGGCTGAGAGCTCTGCCATAATCCACCTTGTCCCCCACCTCTGAATGGTTTTCTCTTTCTTGGCTTCTGGCTGTATATATGAACTTCCCAATAATTTATTTCCCTGCAATTCCCTTCAGTCTGACTCCTGCTGGTTCTGGTTCTTAGGGAGTTCTGTGGCCAAGTCTGGCCATTCATAGTCGTTGCTTGTGGGCTGTCCTGCAGCCATCTACACCTTTTGTGTGCCTCTGGGTGCTGCTTTTGACACTTCTGCTGTTGAGCATCATTTGTCTTTTACTTTCTGAATGGTAATGCAGAGGAGAAAGTGAACGTTTTGAGCAGAGAAGGCCAATACCTGTCTCAGCATAAGCATTTGCTCCTTGCTGTTGAAGCTACGTCTGTCCTCATTTAAAGGCACTAAAAAGGAATTTGCCAAGTTGCTGTGTGGGGATAGTACATGTGGTGGGTTAGCACTAGCAGAGGGGCTTCCACAACCTCTTAAACTCCACCACGTTCTGAATGAGCCTGTGCTTGTTTCCCAGCTGCAGTCCCAACGTGAGCCAGGTATAAGGAAGGATCACCAGGAAATTTTGATGTTGAAATGCAACATTACAGTTCCCTACCTTCACTTGGGAAAGCGTGCACTTCGTGGCAGAAGCGTTCAAAGTATTTGGTGCAAGGAAAATGCAGCCCTGGAGAATGTGACCCAGGACCAGTAACTGCAGCTGAAACCAGCTGGTTGCAGTGAAGAGAAGGACCCTTGATGAGGTGCTACAGTTTTGCTTAGAGTTAACCTCGACTCTCAAGTAATTTGTGGCCTGTGTAAGAAACAGGTTTTGCATGGTCTGCATGTGTGCAAACACACCCTTGGTTATTGCACACATGGAATGAACCCCAAGTTTGCTCAGAAGCAAAAGCTGCAGCCACAATCATGGAATCTCCTTAGATAATCCCCTCTGAAACAGTAACTGCTCAGCCCTTGTGTAAAGAGGGCATGTTTGCCTGTAAGGCACAGCTATATTAGTGACATTCCTTTACTCTGGAAAGCAGATGTTTCCTAGGGAGCAAACTGCCCAACAGTTCCTGATTATCCACATTTCAGAATTTGAGTGGAGCCAGCTCTGGGCAGAAATCCCAAGTGCCAGATATTTTGCTTAGAGGAGAAAGAAGATTCTAAAAGCCCAGCACAGACTTCTATAGTAAAATGCTCCCTTGCTTTTTATTATCTGATGTTGTTGTCTGACTTCAAAAACATCTTTTGTTCTTGTTAATTGATTCAACATCTCATTATTTGTCTGCAGCTGATCTCATTTTACTTTGAGGCAGAGAAGTGCTTTGCCTTCAGAGTTGTCTGTCTTCCAAGTCTGTTGTCTGCAATTTCTGAGCATTCCTTTGTAGTTTCTAAGTCCCAACAGAAATTAAACTGTAAAATTATCAATAGTTAGCTCCAGGCAAAGTCTTGAATGAAAAGCAATGAACTTAGGTTCTCTGAATTAAGGAAAACTACTCAAGAAATTACCTGTCCTTAGGAATATTCAGATTTTAGACATTACAAGAGAAGACAGTGATGCCAATTACAATTACCATGACAGCAATGAAACTCTTTCACCTATGACTGATGGCAGGTAAATGTATATGAATTCTCTCTTAGAAGGGTCTGTGTGTCCTTTTTCCTCCCCTTTTCAGGAGTCTTACTTTGTGGAGACAAGGTATTAAATGCAAATAGCCAATAGTTTAAACACTTTCCACTCTCTCCTATGGCCATTACAGTGGCTGTGAACAGAGTTTCAGAGCAAGGACCACCTGGAGATGCTGGGGACTGAACCTGTAAGACCAGATGTCTGTCACTGGGCCACAGTTCCCTGCACATGCTGGAAAAGCCCTGGGAAATTGATATCAAGTTCCCAGAGTTTACTTGCAGTCATTGTGGGACTCTTGCCTTAAAATATGAGGTTAAGTCCTCAGTGGAGGGAGGTTCTTGGAATCCCAGTTTGTCAGAAACTTTATTCTACCTGTTGCCTGCCAGGTTTGTCTCCTAAGGAGATCTGAAGTGGAGGCAGAGAAGACAAAGGGTAAAACACCAGAGAATGAGAAAACACAGATCAGGGGAAAAGATGTGCAAAGAGCAGGGTATATAGGTTACACTGTAAGCAAAACATCCCATCTATTGCTCCTGGTATGTGGTCTTAGGGACCTGTCATAAAACACATGAGGTTCTTTGAGGGGACCACACTTCGACTCAAGTGTTTTTAAAAAACTTCAGGACAGGGTCTGCTTCTCAAATAATGAAGGGGCAGTTTTCTTAATGGCTTTTATTGCTCTTACCAGTATTGCTAAGAAGTCCTACTGTTAAATAGGATTTCTTGACATTCAGCCTGTATTTGCCATCATCCTTCAGCTTTACCTGCTCTGCCTGTTCCGCTTTACTCTAAACATTTTTTCTGCTGCCTTGATGTTAACAACTTTCATATAGTTTGTAGGTTGTGATTCTGCTTCCCTGTCTTGAAATTCATGCTCTTTTTATGAAGGTAAAATCATGTCAAGGCAAACAAAAGACAAATGTGTTGTAAATAGGTATAATCTTTATCTTCCCCTCTCTGGCCTTTCCGACTTTTATCTGTGTTCCTCACTGTCCTGCCTCACTTTAAACTGGAAATCCTCAGGCAGCTCTGCCAGAGCTGGTTGCATGTTAAAATAAATTAAATAGTGAAATGTGGCTTCATGGCATCTCTAATGTCCTAAGGGTCTGAATGCCACGTCCCTGGACACAAGTTGAAACAAAAGAGATCGTTTAGGCTGGACAGACATTCTTGGTATTTAACAAGACTCCTGGAGACACACTGGGAACACAGTATGGAATTAAGGTGGCAGTGAGGAGAGTTCAACCATTTTCAGAGCATCCAGTTTTGTTTGGCTGAAAGAATCATGTAGGAGTAGTTAAAAAGTGAATAGAAGTCTCATATAGCTATTTGAAAGCTTTTTTTTTTAAAAAAAAACCCCAACATCCAACAGCTGGTGGGGCCCATGTCTGTCAGCCTTGCAGTGGAACTAAGAACTTTCTTGAACTCTTCTCATTGTTCTTAGGATACTTCCCAGAAATCACTCTACCCATATGCAAGGTCAGAAAAAAGCAGAATATGGTGGTATGGGCTTATCAATACATAGAAATATAACATTTCTGAAACTTGTATTCCTTGGTTCATTAGCTGTGGGCAAAGTGTGTTGAAAGAGGAACTTCCCTGTTATTAACTCCACCAACATCTTGATTTCCAAATATTCATGGCTGGAAAATTGCAGTTGTGGTACTTTAAGGTTACAGTGCTGTGCAAATATGCAAGAAGACTTAAAAAAAGCCACAAAAGAAATCATAGGTCTAGGCATATGCGTACATTCAGCATGCAAAAGGAGGGACATAAACAACTTTTGCTGGAATCCTGGAGCTTCCAGGCTACTGTAACACCTACCATAATGGAGATGAATAGAAAATAACCTGCATGCATCAATAAAACAGAATTTTACTTTTACTATCTGAATCTCAGCAAGCAGTAGACCCTTCAAAATTTAAATCTGTAGATAATCTTCAGAAAAGGCTCATTCTGAGCAGTAGAGAGTTGTTTCCATTGTTCTCTCTCAACTTTTTGCAGCCTCATTCCAGTAACTGCTTTCCTCTGGCTAAACGAGCTGTTCATCCAGCTGCTCAATTGTTTACTCTTTTCTTCCCCTGTTATCTTGCTGTCTTTGTGCGAGCGATTAGCATCTGAAAAGGCTTCAGCCGGTCTCACCCGCCCCATGCGGGGCCTAACAGTGACAAAACCCGTGCAAATTGTGCCCTGGCTTCTCCAGGATCAAACTGGAATACTTGAAAAGTTGGAGCTGTAAGGCCAGATCGAATTGATTCCTGGTGACAATCTGAATTCGCTCAAATCCAGGTACCTGGGAGAGATCCCAGGACATTGTGCTGTGTCTTGTAACCATGTTTCCTAGGTGAGGCAATCAGTACCTTTGAGCTCTCTGTTAAATCTCGCATAAATGAGCTGTCAAACCCTACACCTGTGATCTGCTGCTGCTTCAGGCTCACTGGAAATAGCAGCCACGGCACAGAAGCTGTTCTGCTGTGCTGGTGAGTTTTAGACAGAGCTCGGTCTGCTAAGATTCAGGAATTTTTCCTGTCTCAAGTACTTTACAGCTTTGGATGGATGTTGGATGAAAGGTCTGACGGCGAAAGTGTAGCAAGGGCATAGGGAATACCGCGGGAAGAGGCAGGGAAGGAGGATGGCAGCTTGGTTTCAGTGATCATGTATTATTCTTCAGCTAGGAGGCTGAGGATATGGTAGGTGCTCAGTGGGTGTAGGTACTTGGTTATAATGTGATACGGGAACCACAAAGAGCAGTTTTGAGATTTTTTTTCCCCATGAGTAGTGCAGCCAAAAGGACTAAGGGAGGGGGAAGCTGGACATTTTTGTGATTTAGAATGAATATGGGGTGGGGGGACGACTGTAGCAGGGGTTTTGAAAAGCCACTGGCAGTCTTGTGCTGAGAACATTTTGATAGAACTACTCGAGTAAATATAATTTTCCCTCTCCAGTTTCACCCTCTCTTTCCTGTTCTTTGTAAGGTAGAAACACAGGAGAGGGGTAGTGAAAGCCTCCTCCTCTCATTCCACTTCCCATGGGTTTTTCCCTACAAGGAATAGCTAGTCACTGCCATACTGTCACAGAAGGCCAAGGACTGGAGCACGTGTAGGCAGGTGCCCTGTGGGGATGGTTCTCCCCTCTCACCTCTCTGCCTCTTGCCAGGTGTCGTGGTTTGACACTGGCCCAACGCCAGGCACCCACGAGAGTCGCTCGCTCAGCCTCCCCTGCCACAGCTGGGCAAAAGGAGGGAAAAGAGG
>VZTH01017679.1:0-178239 GCA_013397815.1 Aleadryas rufinucha | reverse complement strand
TTTTTTTTTTTTTTAGGTCCTGCAGATCTTTATCATGGGATCTGGTTTCTTCTCTGCAATGTCTTAGGTCAGTTTGCTAGAACTATTCCTATAGAAAATGAGTTTTGTTTGGTTCTTCCACTGAGAAGGAGTTCCTTGGTTGTAATCAAAGTTGCCACTTAACTGAGAAAGTAAGTGGCTTGGTCAAAACCAAGAATCTAGCCTAAGGCCTGACAAATATTCCCACAAATACATTTCATGTAGTTAAAGCTTCACCACAGTTATTCAAGGTGGAATTTGCTTTATGTAGGACCCCAAACTTTACCACTAGGTTCTGGTTTGGGTTTTGATTCTTTGTTGACACTAGAGATGATTCCTAAGCCATCATGTTCAGATCTGGAAATCTTTGTGGTTTTAGTTGAGCCAGTTTATCAATTTGTAAACAGTTTTCAACTTCTATGAGTGCTTATCTACTTGATGATCAGATTTGAATTTACAAATCAGGATGTTGTGGTTAAGAGAAATCACTATGCCTGGAGTGCTGCTGAGACTTTCTCCGTTTGGTAGGGTAAGAGAGGAGAAGCAAGAACCAGGGGTTTGGTATTGGGCCAAGAAGGCTCAGAAGAGAATAGACTCTATCAATGGCATGTGAGGATTTTCTGAGTGTTAGTTGGTGCACTAGTTATTGAGCCCTTTGTGAAAGTGTGCTAAGTTGCAGGTCTCAGGGTTCACATGTGTCCTTTGAAGAGAGATCCACAGCTTGCCTGTGGTTTGAGCACCTTCTTATGATAGTTTCCAAACTCCCTTGGGAGTTTCATTTCAAAGTTTGCCCAAACTGAATTCCAACTAAAGAAATTAAAGCCTACAGTCTAAAAGCTGGGCAAAAAAAAAATGTAATAAGATTTGCAGCTCTTTGAATGATCTTGGTGTAGGGGCCAAGCATTGAGAGAGACATAGAACAGTTTACACTATGTTGCCTTCAAACTTTCTGACCCAGTCAGTTCCTGCTCCTTCTGCTGTGTTTGTCCAGGTGTGTTCTCAATTCCTTGCTTGGTTTTGGTGCAATGGACAAAATCTACTGTCAAGGCAGCAGAAAGAGAGTGCAGCAGTCTACTTTGCCGTTGTGGAGAGATTCTTTAAAGGGATTCCATTATGTTCCGGGTGCTAGTCAGGTTGCAGAAACACTATGGCCTGACAGATTTTTATGAACCTTACATGGACTCTGAAATATCCTTAATGCAAAGGTTTACTTCACTACCAGAACACAAGGATAACAAATCTCATTGTCTTTGAAAATGCTACACAGCAGTTACAGTGTGTGTATATGTGTGTGTAAGACGCAAGTTGGAAATGTCAGAGATTAGGAGTATGAAGTTTGTGACTGGAAAGAAAAGAAGGCAACAGCAGAGGAGGCCCAAGGCCCGTATGAAGTTCATGATGAGTGTCTACAGGAGAATGAAGAGTGATTCAGTTGCTTTGATGAATTACTCTGCACTACAGGCTCTCTAACAGATGTAATTCTTCAAAGAAAGTGAGGACTTCCTCCTCTCTGTACAGTCTCCTGTCAAAGTGCAGACATCAGTACTTCTCTGGTACTCTTCTCATGTAGTTCATTGAGACTACTGCCTTTTTATTTTCTTCAAAGATATTAAAACACAGGAGTGATTTCCAAGGTCCTTGTCCTCATTCTGAACCACGGGCAATGTTATCCATTTATCATATGTGTGACCTTTACTAAGACTTACCTGCTTCCTTTTCAATTTTTGATTCAGGTTTTAACTGTGGAGAAGAGGTACCTATAAGGTTCTGCATTGCCAGTATGCACTATGTCCTTTGCTCCAGCTGAAGCGTGTTTTCAGGAGGAGTAGATCCCTTACTTCCCATGGGAATCTTGGCTCAACACTTCTGTCACAAAGGCCTTCTTGGAGTCCATTTAGAGAAATAAAATGAAGAACTAGAAAGGCTGCACAATCTTGCTTTGCTTTCTCTGTTGCAGAGACTTTGGGTTTGTGACACCTGTGCAGCTGTCAGTCACTGCCTTTGATGCAGATCCTTCAAATGTATGTTCATGTGACCAAAAGCCAGGTTTGCCAAAGCTAAACAAGGAATAGAGAGCACACCTGGGCAAACACGGTAGGAGGGCATGGTGGGACAGGGTCAGAGAGATCTCCCCATTGCTGGCCCCAGTGGGTGCAGCTCCTGCCAGAAATCTGCCAGCATCTGGACCTCTCTGGCTGTGATTTCTGATAGATCTGGCTCATGCTTTTTGTACAGAAATCTGGTTTCAGACAAAAAAATTCTAAGTTTGCCTGGCAGACTCTTTTCAGTGGTGCTGAGCAATAGGACATGAGGCAATGGGCAGAAACTGATGCACAGGAAGTTCCACCTGAACGTGAGGAAAGAACTTCTTTGCTGTGCAGGTGACCAAGCATTGGAACAGATTGCCCAGAGAGGTTGTGGATTCTCCCTCGGCTGGAGATATTCAAGAACTGTCTGGACACTATCCTGTGCCATGTGCTCTGGGATGAAACAGCTTCAGGAGGAAGGTTGGACCAGAAGACCCACTGTGGTCCCTTCCAGCCTGACCCATTCTGCGGTTCTGTGAGTGTCATTGTCAGTAACATGACCTCTTTCTTTGAGAAGGACACAAAGAGACAAGAATGGGGAGAATGCGTTCATCAAAATAAAAAGTGTCTAGTCCCCCTTGCCTGGGAGCCTAACAGTGATTTAGACCAACTCAGAGCTGATTTCTATCAGCCTCCAGCCAGTTATCTCAATCAGCTGAGCAGTGAAATGTTCACTTGAGACAAAGGCAATGCTAGCCAGCACTAGCATCCTGTACATAATGTGCAGCCCCCATGATGCATGTCAATCTTCCCAAACCCATCTGGGAACAGACTATGGAGAGCCTTGGGAACAGGGGCCCCGAGTTAGCTGAACATTTCTGTGCATCCTGCTGTTTTTGCCAGATGAAGAGATCCCAGCTGCCTGCTTGAGTAACACCATGTTGGGACCCAGGTATGAAAAGCTTAGGCTGCATTGGCACTATTAAACAGCACTGGGAAATATTTCCAGGCACAGAACTGTAGCTGTCTGTATTATTAGGACAGTTCCTTGTACATATCAGCCCAGGCTAACTAATGCTGTCTCACACAAGACTCAGATGTAGTTTGTGGACTGCTCAGAGCAGGAAGTTTATGTGGTGTCTGTGCTTTTCTGGAGGCCAAACTGCTTAAACAGGACAATTGTCTACCCACTGTACAGGCTACCAGCAGTGCTTACAAAATGTCCCACATATTTAATTTGTGAGATTTAACCCAACCCTCAGGTTCAAAAGCCCAACCAAAAGGCTGTATCCCTGTACGCCAGACCTTTTAGACCCAGACATGAATAATGAAGAACTGGAAGCTGTTCCTGAGGCCCCCTCCTTGCAGATGGTGCCGTGACTAGTGGGTGTTGTGGGGCACTGGTGGAGACCTCTGTGGGCCAGTATTTGTTTCCATTTTCCTCACTGTATGCAGGGAAGGAAAAGGCAGTCATCAGCTCATAAGTGGTTGCTGGCTAGTGGCAGTGTTGCTACAGCACTTCCTTACTCACATGGAAGGATTCACCCCATTCTCAAGCCAAACAGCCCAAGGAGATCCACATGCCCCCTAATCTGATCCAGAGCTCCTGAGCTCTGTCCTGAATGAGGACACTGCTGTGTGCAGGGGGCAGCTCTTGCTGCAGGCTGCACAGCAGCAATCCATCTCCAGCTGAAACAAAGGGATGCAAGTGACAAGTGATCAGGACCTGGCCTGGGTCACTGATCAGCAAAGTTCTCACTGTTTTTTTGCCATGAGAAGTCCATTTGGTCAGGTGTCTCCATGGCAGCCTTGCAGGAGGGGATGTTCTGAACTGGTGGATGGCAGCCAGAGTGGCTGCTATTGGCTAAGGGGCACTGGGCACAGTACATTTATCCTTACAGCTGCCTGTGTGGAATCTCAGGAGAGAGGGAGAGGTGGGGAGAGGCTGGCTTCTCCCCACATCCCACCTCTTCATTTAGGCTGTCCTAGAAAGAAANAAAAAAAATTCCCCCCCCCCCCCGAAACAGCCTCAGAGATTTCAGAGGAAGAGAGCCCTTTGAGACTGGGCAGCAAGAATCCCCAGGATGAGGATAGCCATTCTCCTGAGCCTTCTGTTCCATGCTGCAGCTGCTTCTCACCAACTGTGAGTGATGCTGAACTCCTGTTTCAGTCTCTTTCATGGAGGCATCAGACTAGCTAGATGGACCACATCCCATGCCATCAGCTCTCATGCTTCCTGCTCTATCAGGTTGCCCCAAGGAGTACCTGAGTCATATACCTTGCCTCCCATGCCTTAGTTTGACTCCTGAAGGTCAATGCAAGCCAGCTTTCTGGGGGACTTCCAGGTCAGAGAAGGGACTTTTTAGGCCCAGAGGTGTTTGCTCAGCAGTTGCTATCAGATCAAATCACTGGTGTCTAGACTGCCAGGTTATGAAACCGCTTCTTCTGAAGACTGCATGGGATGTTTTTGGAGAGTTCAGGAGGTTACTGGAGTAAGGAGTTTGAAAAAGATTATAGGGCTATACTTAAGCTAACCAAGCAGAAACTGTTTCTCAGGTTTCAGTGAAGCAACCACTTTTCTGGGCTCACTGTTGCTTTTGAATGTTGGTGGAAGCCATGGCACATTGCTGAGGGGTTCTGCAGTAGTGGGCCATGGCAGGGAAGCTTTCTTGCACCTCTTGAGACCTCACACTGATACCACCTCTGCTGTCTTCCCCCATCGCAGACATTACCTGGTGGTGATCCCTGCAGCTCTCCGGTACCCATCCACCCAGGTTGCCTGCCTCCACATCACCTGTCACGAAGCAAAGATTCAGGTGAATCTGGCCTTGGAGCGCTCTGCAGGACGGGAGCTCTTAATGCAAGAAACCATCCAGAAGAAGAAGACTTTCCTGTGCACTAAGTTCTGGGTGAGCCACCCCAGGCTAATGCCATCACTGATTTTCCCTTCAGGAAAATGCTTGTGTTACTCCCTACCAGGGGTGACGTGGGTAGGGTCTACTTTGTCTTGGTGTGAGCCTTTCAAGAAGGGGAATGGATGGTGCCTAGGGATGCATAGCCCAGCACAGTATCTGTTGGTTAGCACTGAATTTCCTTTCTGAATCTAATTTTTAAATAGAATTTAAATTTGTTAAAATCTGCCAGAGTTCTGGATACCACCTGTGTCCTTCTCCATTACAGACCAGATGAAACAGCTTTAGCTCTACCTGAAGGACTTGTGCAGGTTCACAGAAGTTTGGGGAAATCGTGTCTTGCAGGACATAGTGCAGGTTCTGTAGTACCTTAAGTCAGGCAGCAACTCAGCTCTTGAAAGTTACTGAAGTTAGTTGGATGAAAGTGGATATGCTTGTTGTTTTTAAACAGCATCTTAGAGGTTATTTATTGCTGGTGAGAACTTAGCAAAGATCTGGGATAAGGCAGACATGTCCAAGCAGCATCCCTTCTGTTATATTGGATATTCTGTGCTCAGGCTGCTGGGGTCTTTCGCTTCCAGAGTCTTTCTGGTTGTGTTTTCTGCTTTGCATTTCTTGCTTGTAAGTGCTGGGTAGTTCTGAAGGCCTAGAATTTGAGGCTGTCTACTGCCCAGTCTCACTCTTTTGATTCTGTGCTACCATCTCTCACCTTTCTGTTATCTGCCCATCTTACTGAACAAGTCTGAAGACTCAAAAGTGTCAGGAGCTTACTTGTCACCAATGGGAAAAGGACAGATTCAGGACATGCAGGGCGTCCTGCTGTTCATGTAGGACTGTGTGAGATCTGGATGTGATCTGGTTTCAGAGATTGTTGGGAGCGTCCTGGCACAGCGGGGAGGGAACTTGTTAATTGTTCCACTTTACTCTCAGAAGATTACCTAGGGCCTGTGTGTTCTCCCCTCTCTGCCTGTACAGGTTGCCCCTCCAGCTGATGGCACAGAGGAGATTGCCACTGTCAAACTGACCATCACAGGAGATGGGGTCAATGTTGAGGAGCAGAAAAAGGTCCTGATCTGCAAGGCCAGGAATGGCACCATCATCCAAACAGACAAGCTTGTCTATGAACCAGGGCAGACAGGTGAGATGCAAATGGGAGCAGCTGTGGGTCCCAGGCTTTCTGCTGGAAACAGAAAGCCTGGGACCCACACATGCCTTTCCACATATGGAAAGACTGTGATGCCCTGAAATGCATGAACAGCCCTAGCAGAAGGCTTTGAGACCATGTCTCTTGCTGAATGGTGTTTTCAGTGTTTGTAATGTCCGACTTGTGATGGCTGTGGAGTTGCAGGAGGCAGTAGGTAATGATAACCATGTCCATGGTACCTTACACGTGGGAATGCCAGTGTCAAATGTTACCACAAGTGTGTCTAGGATGGAGACAGGAGCTGGGGAAACAGATGAGAAGGGGTCTGTAGGGAAAAACTGAGATCTGATAATATGTTCCCTGATTTCCTTGCCTTCAGTGAGATTTCGCATTGTGACTCTGGATGAGGAATTCCTTGCACTCAACGATTCGGTAAGTGAGTCCTGGGGGGCTGTGGAAGAGGCTGCCTTGCACCATGCGTGGATCCTACCTTCTTTCTACCCTGCTCCTCTGCCAAAGCTCCAACTTTTCCACATTCATCCCTGGGCAGGCTTTATGAGTATGCAGAGGGGAACAGTAACTCCAGTAAAAGCTGGTAGCTCAGCAAGATGGCAGAGGTGTGCATGTCTCTTGCTCATCTTGGTAGAATGGTCACGCAGCTGCAAGTAGGGGACATATTGATTCCTGATGGGATGGTGTCATGGCAGGAGTGAATAGTCTGTAAATCAGGTTTTCCTTCTTGAGGGGAAGGCTGCCTTTAATCTGCCCCCAAGAAGTTGGAATGCTGCTTAGACATTAGGACTAACCTGTTCATTTCAACAATATGGAAACATGTCCAGAGAAGGTATTTTCATCATTGGAGATGTTCAGAACCCAGCTGGAGAATGCTATGAGCAATCTGCTCAGGAAGACATGTTTCAGCAGGATCTTGGATTAGATGGCCTCCAGCGGTTCTTTCCAAATTATGTGATCCTATACCTCTGTAACCCCCTTAAGACTGCAGCTGAACCAGAGCTAGGTGTGTTTGGGTAGTGACTTCTGAGTTTTTCTGTCAGGAAGTCATTAGCAAGTGTGGTGTGACCTCCAGATTGGTTTTTCCTTTCCCTTTCTTCAGCTCTTACTGTAATGAACCCACCTGATATTTCTCCTTTTTGGTGGCATTTGTTTCACTTTGCTGTCAGTGCTCTTAAGTTTCCAAATCACCAGTTGCACGTTCTTCAGAGAGGGCTCTGAGTCTGAAGTACCTTGTGTGTGGTGCTAGCACGTATTTCTTTCTTCTAATGTTTTTGCCTTTTTTCCTCCACAGATCTCCCTGTTTCTCCAGGTGAGTGGTGCTGAAATCTCAGAGTAATAGTGATGGCAGTCACCTCACTGTGCTGTTTGTATTTGACTTCTGGTAGATTTTACAGACCTCTGAGTGGAATAGTAGACCTTCTCATTGTTGTTAGATGTTAGATTCTTAAACTAACATACTCCTTTCAGCTTCTTTTTTATGCACTTACTTAAGGTTATGCTCCCAGGTACTTCAGTAGAAATCTGTTGTTCTAGACTTACAAGAGCATAAATAGATAACTTAGAGACTTATGAAAGAAAGTCAGAACTGTGAAGAATCTTTCCTTAAGATCAGAATTTAAATAAGTGTAGAAGGAGGCTCAGATGCTGGGAGCAGAATCTGAGCATTATCACGTCTTCAAAATTTCCTGATCAGTCTATACCAAACCTCGTTCCTTAGCTATAGAACCTGGTAGTCTGCAACACTGAAATCCTGAATCTCAGTTTCTATGGGATGTGGATCAGTGAGATGCTGGAACAACTCCTTCTTTCTTGTGGGTGCAGGACCCTAAGAACAACCAGATAGAGCAGTGGCAGAATGTGGTCCCTCAAGATGGCATTGCAGACCTGTCTTTCCAGCTGAGTGAGGAGCCCTTGCTGGGAAAGTATGTCATCAACGTCACCAGTGCCAGAGCCTACGGCAGCTTCTCTGTTAAGGAGCATGGTATGAGCATGTGGGGGTTTGTCTGAGCTGCAGAGAGGGCCTTGCACTCCTGGTCCAGGAAGTGGGATGTTTATTCCTTGATAACCATCCTAGGAACAAATGGGAAAGTAGTAGCATCTGTCATAGAAAAGAGTCTGAGCTGAGGCTCGGGAGAGGAGACCTCTTTGGGACCTTGGCTCAGTATGTGGGAGGAGTGTTGTGCATGGCCCCAGACCTTTGACACAGCTGATTCCTGTGGATCTCAGAGTCAGATAAAACAAGGCAATTTAGGATGGACTTTTCCAGAGAATATGAAGTCCAGTGCCCTCTCACTTCACTTTCGTTCCTTAATCAACTGTGTTGGGAGGCCAGTCTTCTGAAAATAGCCGTCAGAAGTGCAGGGACTTGGGCATGTTTGGTTTTAGTTTGGGAAGGAGCAAATCATCCAGGGCCTACACACAAATCTGTTAGATATACATGGAAAATCTTCCCTTTCCCCTTCTCACTGCCTTCTTTCTCTATTTCCTGTCCCTTATTCCACCACAATCTGCCTTCATGTTAATTTTCCGTGAAGGCTGTCCCTGGCCTGTGTTTCCTACAGTTCTCTATTTTTCCCTTCCAGTGCTGCCAAAATTTGAAGTGATCTTTGAGGCGCCAAATCAGATTTATGCACTAGATACAACCTTCCCGCTCCGGGTATGTGGCAGGTGAGGATTCTGGCTGGAGGGATGGCCCTGTGCTAATTTCTGGCCTGAAGTGCACAAGCTGGCTGGGTAACCATGAGGAGCTAAGGGCAAGTTTACTACACTTCAGTCACAGGAAGCCAGAATCTTCCATGACAGCTGTTCACACCCTGAGGCAACACAAAACATTCCTATAACTATAATTCTGATACTCTAATGCCTCTTTTCTAAAAACACCCCACAAATCTCCACACACAAAACTTGGGGGAACAGCCTACCCTTTGACAAGCAGCCAATTGTGGGACAGGACGTGGCACATATATGGCATTCATCTCCCTGAAGAACAAACTCATGGGAAATGAAGGGAAGCTTTTCCTGATTATGCTCAAATGGAAACTAGAGGGAGGCAAAAAGGAATTGCCTCAGGTGTAGTCCAAGGACAACGCTAGAGGTAGCCCCATGCAAAGGTGATTTCTTAATAGAAGGTACTTTCCTAATCACTCATGTTTCTGCTTATAAGACGATGAATGCCTCCAGCACATCCTGGGGTTTTTGCAGGTGATGTTGATGTATAGTGCAGTCAGCACCTAAAACACTCTAGTTACCCAAAATAATTTAGTTTGGTGCTAATTATATCATAAAGCCCTTGATCTCCCATCACTGCAGAGCCCTGGCCTGACCCTACTTACTGAGTCAGGACACCTGGGCCTGCTGTGCGGCTGCCACTCTTGTGCTCTATTGTGAATATCCATGAGTGAGTGGTCTCTGGGGCTATGCAAAGCAAGCCATGTGTTCTCCCACTGTGTGTGACTGTCTCTGCCTGTCCCTGCTCCCCCAAACAGATACACCCATGGGAAAAGTATCCAGGGGATGGTTCATGTGAACCTTTGTCAGAAGATAGCCCCGTTCCTGCCCAGTGCTTCCAAACCTGATCTCTGTCACAAACTGAGCAACCAGGTGAGATGCTTAGGAAGAGCTGAGCCATATTCAGAGACATTTGTGCTCAGCCTCAGGGTAAGACAAGGCTGCTGGGTGCTTTAGCTGAAGTAATAGCCATGTTAACCCATTGTTTTGGCCGCTTGGCCACCGCTACTGGTGCTGCCTCTCAGCAGCTGTGCCTGATGATTGTGACTGGGCCTCACCGTGTGCCTGCTCCGCATCCTGGGCTGCAATGCCAAAAGGCAAAGCTCCCTGAGAGCAGGGGTTTTGCACCGCTGTTCCTGTGCCACTTCCGTAACTTCTAACCCAAGTGCCTTGCTCAGACCTTGTTTCTTCTCTCTGTATTTTCAGACGGATGAGGCAGGTTGCTTCTTCACAAATGTGAGCCTGTCCTCCTTCAGCCGAGACTTTCGGTACTATGGGGACAGCATAGCTGCAGAGGCCTCGCTGGTGGAGGATGCCACAGGTAACTCTGGAATTTCTGGTGCCTGAGAAGAGGCATGTGAAGATGTGCTAATCTTACCAAAAGCACTGGAGACTTTCAGGCTAGCAAGAGATCTGAGCTTTCTGAGCCCATTGGGGCCTGCTATCTAACCTCACAGATAGAGACAGAGCCAGCAGTTCCTGATGGTGTGACATACTCGCTCTGAGTGCCTGCGGTGTCAGGTGGTGAGGCTCTCTTAAAGCTAGAAGTGGAAGACTAGATACCCAGAGCCTTGGGCAGATCACCCCTGTGATGTGAAATGTGTGTGCAGCTGAACATGTCCATCAGTGGGTCACTCTGCAGGGAAATTGCTGAGGGGTGCTTGGCTTTCTTGCTCCCTCTCTCATGTTTCTGTCTTGTGGCTTTCATTCAGAGACACAGGTCAATGCTTCCCACAAATTACTCATCTCCAGGATTGGTGGGATGGCCTTGTTTGATGATGTGAATTCTTACTACCACCCTGGACAGATGTACAGAGGAAAGGTAATTCCCAGTTTCAGTTCTTTGAAGGGGAGAGTGTGAGCAATACTTTCACAGTGACTGCTACCTACTGTCTTTTTCTGACCTCATCTCTAGCCAGGGGCTTGGGAGGGCACAAATGACTCAGAGACAAAACTCTTGAATTGCCCAATGTGAGAGTAACACCCAAGACTGCCATTTACCAAATAACCCATGAGGAGAAGCAGCTATGAGCATTAATATGTGGAGTGCAAACCCAAACATTTGGAATTTCAGCAGCCAGGAAGCCTTCTGCTGTGAAGGAGTGGACCACATGACCCACTGTGATCCCTTCCAACCTTACCCTTTCTGTGATTCTGTGATTCTGTGAATGAACATGGTAGTGCAAGTGGTAATACGACAGGACCAGTAGCAGTGTTGATAAAATTATTAGTGACTGAAAGAGTGATCTTGCTGTCCTTGGAAACACTGCTCCTGACTTGGGGAAGCCAGAGATTCTGACTGCTGATTAGACTTTTCTGCACTTCTCTTGCTCCTCGTGATGTTCTCAGATTAAAGTAATCAATTACCAAGGCAAGGCACTGAAGAACAAAGAAGTCCTCCTCTTAGTAAACTGTGGTGCGCAGCAATTTAGGCAGAAGTACATCACTGGGGACTCGGGGACAGCTTCATTTAGCCTGGACACATCTGCCTGGAACAGCACCTTGGCCTCCCTGGAGGTAAGTGAGGAAGGGTGTGTCTTGTGGCAGGGGTAAGTGTGCATGTCAGTGCTATTTACTGCCCCACAGGCATCTTCCTTGTTCCTTTCTGAGGGTCAGTAACTCAAACCTAAAACACCTCAGCATGTTCTGGATCTTGGCTCCCTGTGAGAGCTCATTCTCCAGGTCCCAGTTGCTTTTCTCACCAGCTCTCCACACAGAGACCTGTCCTTTGGTGTTGTTCACACCATCTTACCAGGGTGATTTGCAGCTGACTTGCTTAACCAGAGAAATTAACTGGTTTGTTTTTTTGTCTCACCAGGCAAGTGTCCTGCATCAAGACTCAGGTAGAGAGCCAGGGACAGTTGATTTAAGTTACCAGCGAGCCTCTTATTTCATACGTCCATTCTACAGCACCAGCAGGAGCTTCCTCTCTATCATCCGTGTGCCGGAAACGATGCCCTGTGGCACAAAGCAGTCTGTCCAGGTGGACTTCAGAATTTATGAGGAAGACCTGGAACATGGGCCCAAGCGTGTCATTTTCTCCTACTTTGTGAGTTTCTGGGGAAGCGGTAGTGGGTGACAGCTGAAGGCCCAAATCAGCATCTCTTAAAGGTTCAAGCCTGATATTTGATAGATTTGGCTCAGGCCAGGATGGGGAGTTCATACAGTCACCATGGGGCTGGATCCTGGTTTCAATTCTGGGACTGCAGTAATAGCAATGAAGGCAGAACCTTTCTTTTAGGCTCTGCACAGGTGCAGGGCAGGTGTTGGCCTTACCTGTCTTCCCCCATGTCACTTCATCCCTGAACTCTCATTACTACCTGAGTGCAAATAAAGCTAATATTCCTCCCCCAAACCCCATTTAATCTCCCAATTTAATTTCAGGTTTACTTTGATCTTCATAGTGATCTCAAAGGCTATGTGACTATGTGACTATCCCTTTCTGTGTTCTTCCCTAGGTCACAGGGAAAAGAGGGATAGTCCATGCAGGTCAGCAGACTGTTTGGGTTGGGCCGCCAAGAAGTAAGTGCACTCCCCAGTGCCATGTCTAGCAAGCACTCAGTGTCTGTGGCATCCACTCTTATCTGGACATGTGGCATAAGCCTCCCTGCAATGTAGGGGTGGCTCACCACTTGTGTGCTGCCTCAGAGCACTGTGCCTTTCCAGATTTCATGTTCCCTTTGTCCTCCTGCTTTGTACCAAGAGAAGACTACTCAGCATTTCCCAGCCCATAGATTCATCCTCTGTTGCCTTCAAAGCCTCCCATTGCTGCTGCTCCTGCAAGCAGCATGAAACTGTAGCCTTACCTTCCATGCAACTGTGTCTACAAATAATCTGGGTCATTAGGATGCCACAGTTTATAATTTTGATGTCTGTTGACCCACTGTTGCCTATTTCTCCAGCTCTTGTTTTTTAAAACCTGAATTATAAATGTTTTGGGACAAAGGTCACCCCTTTGTTTGTGATGGGATGGGAGATGTTGGGTGAGAGGAGCCTTTGAAAGATATCTGAGACTCTCACTCTTTGTGGAGCCAAGCTTGAGCTTCAAAGTACTGTTTCATGTCCTCAGTGCAATGAACAGAACCAGGAAAATTCTTTTGCTGGTCTTGAATACCAGATCCAGAGATGTGCTGATTGTTTCAGTAGTCTCCAGAAATCTCTTTGGTCTTGAAAGGCTTCAGTAAAGGAGGAAAGGATTTAAACAGGCACATGCAGAATGGCAAAACTGACCAGACTCTATTTTCACTACCAAATATACTTCCTCTTATTCCCTCTCTTCTTCCTCTAGTGCTGGAAGGCTTCTTTTCCATCCCTCTTACGTTCAGCTTGACCTATGCCCCAGCTCCAAGACTTGTTGTTTATGTTATCTTCCCTAATGGAAAAATCATTGCTGATTCTGCCATCTTCAGTGTCTCCACGTGTTTCAGAAACAAGGTAGGGTTTGTGTCTGAGGCTGTGACTGAATGTGTGAGTGTGGGCGTGTCTGCTGCAATGAAAGGAGAGCTGTGTAGCTGTGTGTGGCGGATGCCGTGTGTGATGCTGTCACACGAGCTGCAGTTGGTGATTGGTGAGGTGTGCTGTGATGTCTGGAGCAAGTGTGTGCTCAGCATTGTGGGGGCTGCTGCAATGTCTGAGAAAGGCAGAGAATTGCTGTCTGTCTCCATAGGCAACTGCAGCCTGGTAGGATCAGAGATAATCTAGCACAGCACAGGTCATAGTGTGGTTCCCAGGAGAGCTCAGGGCTGCTCTGCTGCAGCAGCAGACACTCAGAATTGCTAGTATGATGTGTTGGGATGGCATCTGAAGGTGGATGATGGAAGAAGTGGATTTTAATGGCCATCCAGAAAGGGCTGAGTGCGTCTGGTCATTGTGACATCCGTGGGAATCTGCTTTCTTGGCTGTGTCTTGCACTCCAAAGTTGAACTTTGGAGAGGGCATTACCCTTGCTTCACAGCTCCAACAGCTTTTTGTCTGCCATAGACAGTCAGATTCAAGCAAGAACAGGAAGAGTTTCAGGAAACTGAGGCCAATCCCACAAAGAGCCTGGAGATGAGGCTTATTTTTGATCTGGGGCTCCGGAAGAAGGGGCTCCATAAGCCAGCTGTGTGAGGTGTGTGACCACGGCTGGCTGGTTTGTCAGGTAAAGAAGAGAGAACTGTGCTCTGACACAGGAATGTGCACACTGATGGCTCCTCCTCTGCCATCTTTCCTGTTAGAACCCCAATGTGTTTTTTAAATACCTTCTCAGGGTCCTTGGGAGGTTCCTTGGGTTTCTGTCCAAGGCAGGTCTTTGGAAACTCTCTTCATGTAGGTCCCTTCCCTGCCTGGGAAGTGGTAGGGGGGCCAACCTTAGAAACGTCACTCAGGCATTGCCTGCATTCTTCCCATCCAGGTGGAGCTGAGCTTCTCAACGCCAGAGACTCTTCCTGGCTCACAGGTTGGCCTCCGTCTGCAGGCAGCTCCTGGGTCCACGTGTGCTGTCTGGGCTGTGGATCCAAGTGCCTTTTGGATGAAGCCAGGAAAAGAACTGAGCAGCCACTCCGTGAGTGAGCCTGCTCTGACTCCTTCCCTTCACTACTGACACGAGGTGGGAGGGAAGGGGCCACTGCAACTGTGCAGAGCTTATCTCCAGGAAACTCAAAGCACAGCCTGGAGGGATCAGCAGTGCTCCCAGTGTGGATGGGTAGGGATTAGGGATTGAGGAAGAGGTTGAGCATCACTCAGTGGTAAAACAGCTTCTGTGCTGGCACTATCAGAGGAGAGCCTGGGAAGAGTGACAGCGATCCTGGGCTTTCTGGCATGCAGTCATACACAGTAGCCAGAAGCAACTCAGACAGGCCTTGGATGTGTGAGAGGAGGGGAATGCCAAGTTTAATTTGCACTGATTCTTTCTCTTTTTTTCTTGATTTCCCAGATCTATGGGCTGTTCCCATCTGTTTATCACTCCAGGTATCCTCGCCAAGTGTCTGAAGATGATCATTCATGTGGGTTCCCAAATTTTGATGAGCCTGATGTGTTTACGGCATTCAGGGTAAAAATGGTTGATTTGGTGGGTTGAGATAATTCACAAACTGAGGGAAGTGTGGCCCCTGACTTTACCAATATCCAAGGGATGCCAGTGCAGACAGGACAGTGAACAGGTGCAGTTTAGGCCCTTGTAACTCACTTGTTATTTGAATAAGTAACTTGAAACATATAAGGAAAAATCATTGTGTGGTTGCCACACTTGGGTTGTGACTCAGGATGCCAAGGATTATTCATTACTTTAATTGGATTTCACACAATTTGTTTAATCTTCATAGCATGA
Source organism: Aleadryas rufinucha (assembly GCA_013397815.1). Classification (NCBI taxonomy): domain Eukaryota; kingdom Metazoa; phylum Chordata; class Aves; order Passeriformes; genus Aleadryas; species Aleadryas rufinucha. The sequence goes on along the minus strand of VZTH01017679.1, from coordinate 163,089 downwards.
GCAATTGCACCCTGCAGGCTGAGAAGGCATAGAACCCAGATGACCATGTGTTTGAAAAGGAATATATTTGGTTGACTCAGGCCAAATGAATTACCTTAGAAGACCTTGTCTGCCCATTGCTGGGGATCTGAATTAATCCCTCTTAAAATGAAGCAAGAGAATACAGAGGACCACCAAGTCCCCACTGTGTGAGGGGACAGGAAGGCACAAGGGCAGAGGGCAGAGAGGAGAGGACAATCTTCTGGTGATTAATTTTTTCCTACAGGAAATGGGGTTGAAAATTATGTCCAACACCAATATCAAGAAACCCAGAGTGTGTCCAACCACTCCGTTGACAACGATGCTGCGGGGAACAGGAACGTTTATTTCCAGGCCCATGTTGACATTTGCCCAGCCCCATAAAGTGTATAACAGTAAGCATTTGCCAGCTGTTTCTTCTTACATGGGATGCTTAGTCTTTCATGTGAAAGCAGTCCTGGGTTTGAGCCAAGATGCAGTGCTTGCTGTAAGTGCAAATGGAGGAGAGAGAGGGTTTCCTGTCCCTAAACCTGTTGTGCTGATGTGAGTGTTGTTAGTGGGATGTCTGGATCCCAGGTTTTATCTCTGAGGTGAGGAAAAGGTTACCTGTCCCATGGTGCCTCCACATGCAAGTAAAGCCCAAAGCACCTCTGACATTTGAAAGAGATTTTAAAATTTTCGATAGCACCTTCTGTTCTGTTGCCATGCTTCCCAAGAGCTGACTGAATTTGCTGCAGCCTGAGCTGTGCTGGAGCTCCTCTGCTCTTAACCAGGACCTGAGGACCCCGTGGTGACTAGGTCTTTGTTGTTTCCAGCAGAGCATCTGACATCAACCTATCAGCCCACTATGTTTCCACCTTTTTCTTCAGCTGAAGAGAAAGTGCACAAGCATTTCCACCAAACTTGGCTATGGGATTTGTATTCTGTGGGGTGAGTAAACTGAGCAGTGGGGGTTTAGTCTGGGTCATTTTGTGTGGCTGGGAGTGGCAGCAGAGGCAACTGAGTTTAGATCATAGGCATCTGTGCAAGAAACTTAAGGACACACATCAAGGGGCTCCCACCTGTCAGGCTGTTCATTACTGGAGCTGATGTATGCATTAAATGCATTTTCCTCTACTAGAAGTGTTGGCCATCCATGAGAGGTGGCTGGCATAGGAAGATAGGAAAGCATGTAAGGTGCAACAAAACAGTTGGTTTACTGCCTACACTCTGCTTTTGGCAGCCCTGTGGGCTTGCATTTCCCAAAATGTGCTCACAGATGGATCCTGGTATCCAAGGGAAGCTGATGTCCATAGGAGTCCTTCACAGGTCTGAAAATTGTGTCCTGTGAGAAAGGCTCAGTGTGTACACAGGGTCTGCTGAGAGAGCTTTTGGAGATTTTTCATCTGAGACTTCAAGATTTTCTTGTCTGTTCTCTGAAGACTGAAATATGCTCAGGACAGATCCTCCCACATCTGCCCTCCACTGTCCTTACAGATACATCCACCTCTTCACACCTAGCAGCAGATATTTCCTCTGTGACTTGTTCACCAGCCTGATCTGAGCCACAAAAAGGTTTCTGTGTTGTGTGTGTTGCCTTCCTGTACATGCATGGTGAAATAAGCCAAATAATACCAGTATCTTTAGCTACGGCTGCTTTTTATGGTGGCAGCTGCAGAACAGTCTGCTCCTCTCTCAAAAGTTGTGATATGTGCTCAGGACAAATCTCTGCCCTGTCCTCATGTTGGGTTTAAGCTGTCAATGTCTCACAGGACAGTGAATGCTAAACCCTACTGCTGCTAGTCCTGTTGCTGTTCTGGTTTCTGGTTCTCCATCTCTAGGCCAAGTAGAATAAAACTGCTGACATCTGTAAGCCATTTTCAGATGTGCAAAGGGCAAGTGCAGTCTGTGATTGATGGCATCTTGCAGCCATGTAACCTATTGACCCAAGTGTTCTGTCAATATAAGCAGCTGAGGCAGGGGTCCCCACTTCTACCAGGACTTACTTGTAACCCCAGAGGGCTTCAAGTTCAGTAGGGGTTGGACTGAGGTGAGGGGATGGGGTGCTCTGCAGAGAAGGACACAGAGCAGGTCACCTGGTGTGGTACAGCATCATTCAGTTAAGGGCTTCTGTCGCTGTCTGCTTCTCCCCAGTCCCAGTGGGAACGAGTATGTCACTGTCACTGTGCCTGAGGCCATCACAGAATGGAAAGCAGGAATGTTTTGCACAGGACGTAATGGCTTTGGATTTGCTCCAGCCTCCATGCTGATTGTTTCCAAGCCCTTTCTTGTGGAGCTCCCACTGCCGTCTTCTGTGGTGCAGGGTGAGACCTTCAACTTGAAGGCCACAGTCTTCAACAACCTGCAGCAATGCATGAAGGTAGGTGAGCCCTGATAGCCTCTGCAAGAAGAGCAGGACATGGTTGACACCTGTGGCCTGTGATCACAGAGTCATAGGGGAAGGGACCTTAAAGCTCATCCAGTTCCAAATCCCCTTTTAGAAGTTATGGCAATCCAGTGATATTTCCACTGACTGGAAAAGGGAAAACATAACCCCCACTTTTAAAAAGGGAGATAAGGAAGCACCCTTGACAGGCTTGAGAGTCGGGCCTATGCAAACACCATGAAGTTCAGCAAGGCCAAGTGCAAGGTTCTGCACTTGGGCTGGGGCAATCCCAAGCACAAACACAGACACATTTGTTGCCCTTGATAACCCAGGCCAAGTTGCCAGGGCTTCAGCTTTGCCAGCCTGATCCCTGTCTGCTCAAACAATCTGTGTGTATTCCTCTCAGGCTGTGCCCATGTTTCCACCCCTCAGTAGGCTTCCTTTCTGCATTGTTGATGTTTATTTATTGCCACCTGCCACCCCTGCTGTCCCTTCAGATCCAAGTGACCCTGGAGGAGTTTGCACACTTGCAGCTGAAGCCATGCAAAGGCTGTGTCTACAGCAGCTGCTTATGTGCTGGGGAAGCCAAGACCTTCCAGTGGAGTGTCACAGCTGAGCAACTGGGTGAGAAGCACAGGGAAGTGGGATGGTGGAATTGGGACGGGGTGGGACCAAGGTGGGGATGTTTAGTAAGTGCTGACATAGAGTGAGGAGCTGTTTGCTCTGCTACCCAGAGGGTACTTGTTTGCACTTATCCTATGGTCATGGTTACTCACAAGCCTGTGCTAGGAGGTACAGGAACATATAGGGCTCTGATCAAATTTTTGTTGTCAGCAGGTGATGTCTATTGTCTATTGTATTAATGGGAAGTGTTTCCTCAGAAGGTGTCTTATGCACCTGAATGTCTGTTATTTTCAGGGCTCATGAACATCACTCTCAGCACAGAGGCTGTGGCCACCAAAGAGCTCTGTGGTGAAGAGATACCATTCGTCCCAAAACAAGGACAGAAAGACACAATCATCAAACTCATTCAAGTCCGGGTCAGTCAAGCTGTTCTGTTACCTAAGCCTCAAAGTAGACTTTGTGCAATTCCCAAATTTTGTGCATTTGATTTTGGGGACTTACCTCTTGCTATTCAAAATGTGTAATTATCATCTCAGGGCCTGAGCCAGGCCCGACTGTGAGGGCTGATATAGGAGGATATAGGAGGTAGAGGGGTGTCCTCAACTTCATAACATGGAAAACTTTAAACACTCTTTTATGTCCTTGCCTCCTGAGTTCTCTGCTGAATCTTACAGCACCATTTTCACAGATATTCAGAAGTTAGGATATTCTGAAAATGCATGCTGGTTTCTGATCTGAAGTGAAAATGATTTGCATTTTTGTGTGATAATGGTGATACTCCAGCTGACTACCCTGAACCAGGATTCTGAACACACCTTCTTCTAATCCACTTGTAATCCTGTTTCTCTCCTGGGTGCTCATTAAAATGCTACTTTTATGTGCTCCACCAGCCAGAGGGAGTGTTGGTAGAAAAGGCTCACAGCTCCATCCTGTGTCCCGAAAAAGGTAGATAGATTGTTTTCTTCTTTCACCCTGTTAATCCTCCTCTTCCTGCCTAACCACCTTCTGGGTATTTCCACTTGTTGAACTATTTTCTCTGTCCGCATGATGAAGCTACAGAAGCATGTTCCAGCTGTGGTGCCAGCTAGGGCTTTTCCCTAGGCAAGGGTGGGGGGAGGTCTGATTTTTTACCATCAACATCCCTGGCACTAATGTGACAGCTTGAAGCCTTTTTCACCTGTGGAAATAAAACCACACTACTGAACATGGTGAGGCTGGAAGACATGGCTTAGGATTGCTGTTCCTGCTTTGAATTTCATGGTGTATTTTGGGGCCATCAGCTGATTTTGAGAGCATGAGGTGCATTGAGAAGACAAGCCTGCAATTGAAATCTAAAATGAGATGGAGTAAATTCTGTAGAGAAAAACAGGTGGCTTTGACCCCTGAGGGTTTCCAGGTGAAAATTCTCTCAACTTCTTTACAAAGAGGGCTGTTAGGACAGCGCAGTCACCGTGAGGTGGATGGAGGAGGTTAAGGGTGGAATGGGACATGGATTTTTGAAGTGATTTATAGCCTCTGTGAAAGGAAAATGGGAAGTTATCACAGAACAGCCTTGAACAGTTTCTGGGGATTTTGAAAGCTTTTTTCATCAGAATCTCTTTCTTTTTGTCCTCCCCACACCTTACCTGACTGGTGTCAGGGAATCCAGCACAGGAGTCTGTGTCCCTGGTGTTGCCTCTAAATGTGGTTGAAGGTTCAGTCAGAGCCACCGTCTCGGTCACTGGTAAGGAATTAAGCTATGGTAGTACCTTTGCAAATCCCATATCTCTGAGTTTAGTGCCAGGAAAGCCCAAACTCAAACTCCCCCACACCCCTTCTGAGATTTCCAAGGTTCCACTTCTGTGTTCTTCCCACGTGGCTGTGTTTCCTGTTTACTGACAACCTAAAACACTCAGCAAGGGAGAGAGTGTTGTGTTAATGAGCTTCCCTGCCAGGATGGGAATGGGTACAGTTCATATGAGGGGCACAGTGGAACTGATAAGGTGGCTGGACAGAGGTGTCCCCACACTGCTGTGCTGGGGCTACACTGCTTGGTGCACTGCTGGGAATGGGTCACAGGTAGGAGGAGGTGAATCCTACTGCCCAGGAGGTGGTCAGCATGCTTATGTTTTGTCTCAGGGGACCTCATGGGGATGGCACTGCAGAACCTGGACCACCTGGTGCAGATGCCCCACGGCTGTGGGGAGCAGAACATGGTGCTGTTTGCCCCTGTTGTCTATGTGCTGCAGTACCTGGAGAAGACGAGGCAGCTGAGCCCTGAGATCAAGGACAGGGCTACAGGATTCCTGCGCAATGGTGAGTACCACAGACCCACCTTGCCCCTCTGCCCTCCCCTGTGTCCAGCAGTTCCAGGTGCTTACACCCCTTCCACCTGGAGCACTCAACCAATCCATTCCTTCACAGCTATTCCATTGCAAATATCACTCTGAGCACTCATGTCCTATCCCGCTTCCCAGGGTACCAGATACAGCTGCAGTATCAGCACCCTGATGGCTCCTACAGTGAATTTGGTGTCAAGGATGAGTATGGTAATACTTGGTAAGCCCTGGGTTCTCTCCCTGCTGTCTACCTGCTCTCTGACAGCCAGAAGGTGGGCAGCTTTCTGCTTCCAGCATTAGACCCTTGGTGTTCTATTGGATCCAAAGTGTTCTAGAAGCTTTGTGGACTAGGGCACTCCATGGGTAGGCAACTGGCCTTGGGATGAACTGACCTGGGACCAGAACATTAGAAATAGCACAACAGGTAAAGAGAGATCCACCAGGTTCAAACTCCCACTTTTTTTCTTTTTCCTCAACTTCTGCTTAGATTCATTCTTTCCACTCATTCTTCCTGCTCTTTCATGCACTCCATCTCTCTCTCTCTGATTCTTTCTTCCTTCTTTCATGCCTTTTTTTCTATTCTCCTCAATCAGGCTGACTGCATTTGTGGTTAAATGCTTTGTCCAAGCCAAGCCATACATTTACCTGGACAACAGGATTATCCAAGCTGCTCTCACCTGGCTGGAATTCCACCAGCTTCCAAGTGGTTGCTTCAAAAATGTGGGACAACTTTTCCACACATTCATGAAGGTAGGAGCCAGTGCACCTTGAAGGACAACACCAAGCAGTTCTTGCCAAGTGTGCTGGTAATTTAAATTCACTTTCCTGTGTTGTTGTGCTTTCTTGCGAGGGAGCAAGCCAGGGATAGGTGAGACCTCTCCTTAAAAGCTTCAGTATTTGCCCACTTAACTTTCCCAGCTTTTTGGATGTCTATGCTTTTTTTAGGGAGGTGTAGATGGGGAAGTCCCCTTGGCTGCCTACATCACTGCTGCATACTTGGAGGCAGGAGCAACACCAGAGGTAAATACTGGGATTCTTTGCCATGCTCTTGCCTTAAGATCTGAATCCTAAAGAGCTTAGTGGTAACACTGGGGAAGGCAACAGAGCACCTTGGAAGGACTTGTGGGCAAAGTAATAGAGTGGGTGAGGAAGATTTTACAATTTCTCAGGAAAAACTCTCCCTCGAGGAACACATCGCTGGCACGGAGAAGGTGAGGTTAAACTGCTGGGGACCATTTGACTTCATGGCTAGATACTGTGTTGGCCATTTCCCAGGAATTAGCTGTTCATTCCTGCTCCTCTTACCTCCCATCCCCTTGATGCCAGTCCCACACAGCTGGAGGCTGATCGTGAGGTGGGTGGAGCTGCTCCCACAGCCAAATAAATAGGCATAATGTAACTCTTAAGAGGGTTTAGCTTTACAAGAAAAGCAGAAGTTTGGGAAAAGAGTGCTGTAGGGCAGCTGGAACTGCACGCTTAAGTAATAACAAGAGGGAGCTCTTACAAGTGCTAAGGACTGTAGTTAGCTACTAGACTGTGGTACTGGCAAGTAAAAGACCAATTAACTTGATGGAGAAACACAATTGTAGACATTGAGAAGTGAAGTTCTCTGGAAATCAGAAAAGTAGGTGAAAAAGCAGTGCTTTTCAGTGGAACTGAAAGCAGCGGGCTTAGGCAAAAAAAGCAAGACAGATGGAAATTAACCTTCTTTCTGGCAGTAGTTGTCCTTCACGTCACCTTTTTTTCACCATAAGTACAATTATTCACTGAGAAGGTGAATTAAACACAGTCGCCCTGCTCAGCAGGCTGTGTGTATCCATTTGCAGTTGTGTGGTTTTGCTGTTGTGTTTGGACTGGGAAAGTAGACGTGGTGGTGTTATTCCAGCAGCAAAGGTGTTCATTTCATTGAGAGAGCACTGCTGAAGCCCAAANGGGGGGGGGGGGGGGGGGATGTCTGTCAAGCACCTTGCACCAAGGGCTGGGGGCTGGAGATACTGCTACTGGTGCTGCGCTGGTACAGAGAGTGCAGCTGCAAGCACAGAGTCAGCTGAGTGAAGGAATGGGCTGCTCTCTGTGCTGGCACGGGCCAGTGCATGCTGCTGTTTGTGTGCAGTGTCTGCCTGCCTGGCAGGGGTTTGTGTGTGACCAGCAGCGGGTACCTCTCTCCTGCAGAGCACAGTGGTGCGCAGGGCTCTGGGCTGCCTCGCTCCTGCCCTCCCCAAGGCTGCCAGCACTTACACCCAGGCGCTGCTGGCCTACACCTTCGCCCTGGCTAAGGACTCTCAGCGCACCCAAGAGCTCCTTGATGTGCTTGAGCGAAAGGCCATCAGAGCAGGTACGGGGACCTCAGTGCCAGGGGACCATCAGAGAAGGGACAGGTGACCTTTCTGAACCCTTGTTTACATGCAGCCCAGGAGGACCATAGCCTTACCCTCTGGGCCTTTCACCAAAGAGAGTTTTTAGACATCCAGTGTATGAGCTCATGGCATATGCTGGCAACACTGTGGTGAGGGTGCTGATTTTCTTCAGGTCTCTTGCCCTTTTCCGGTACCTGAAGTGGAGGTTGGGGTTTGGGAGTTTTGGGCTTTCTTGTGCAGGACTGCAAAATGCCAGAGAGGAAAGCAAGCTGCCCCATGTCTTGTTAGACACTGGCCAGCCCTGACCCTCAGGGCTGGCCAGTGGACATTAGGTAGTTAGTGGACCTGGCAAAGAGGGCAATGCAAAATTTGGACAACTGGAAGGTAATGCATATGCAGATTATTGACATATTAGTTTTTGTATGTCACCTTGGTGTGGAATATGGAGTGCTGGGTATTGCAAAATACATGGATTTTCAGCTGACCCAGTGAAGTGATGACCCAGCCAAAAGGTGTTTACCCAATGGTCTCTGCAGATACAAGCCACTGCATCTAGGAGGCTAGGCCACAGGAGTTCTTTCCTGACATCCCTCAAGATTCCCTCTAATACCTTCCTTTCCCAGATGGGCAGATCCACTGGAGTCAGACCTCATCCAAGCCCAGAACCAGCACCAGCTCTTGGTCACAGCCAGTGTCTGTGGATGTGGAGCTGACAGCCTACATCCTCCTGGCCCTGCTCTCCAAGCTAAACGTCACAGAGTCTGACCTCACCATGGCCTCTGGCATTGTGGCCTGGCTCACCAGGCAGCAGAATGCCTATGGAGGCTTTGCCTCAACACAGGTAACTCATGGCCAGGGAAGGGGATGTTTCTTGAGAAAGAACCTCTGCAAGATATGCACACAATGTATGCAAGTGTAAACACTTTGGGAAGAGGAGCCCTTGGATATGGAGGTCCTCAGGATGCTGATTCCAGGTGTCTTTGGATGTCAGAGCTGCACATGTAATTGTGTTTTCCTTTTCAGGACACAGTAGTGGCCTTGCAGGCACTGGCTAAATATGCAGCTCTGACATACAGCACGCAAGGGGACGCAGAAGTGAGGGTGAGGTCCCATGGAGGCTTTGGGAAGAAGTTCCAAGTCTCCTACCAGAACCGGCTGCTGGTGCAGGAGGCAGCACTGACAGAGGTCCCGGGCAAGTTCTTGGTGCAGGCCCACGGCAGCTGTTGTGTCTTTACTCGGGTAGGTTCCCACAGACCCTGCTGTGACCACCCTCCTCTCCTCATCTTGTCAAAACCAAAACTGTGCATTGGCTGTGCTTTAATCCCAGCCTGGTGCCAATGCAATAAACCTCTGTGTGGGAGGAAACAGAGACAGAACCTGACCAAATATGAGGCCAAATGATGCTTCCATGGCTCTCAAGAGTACTGGAAGATGAAAATGTTTTATAGTGGCCCCACTGCTGTGTGCCTGACTTGCACAGTCTCAATTGAGAGTTTGAGAAGGAACCCATGGAAGGTTTCCAATCTGAGTGACCTTTATTTTGGGTACTGGGATAGGTGTACTTACTGCATATCATTTATCCATTCACTATCTGGGGTCCACTCCTGAGGATTAGAATAGCCAGTGGAAAAAAAAGTGTGATAGATACTATTAAGCTAATTATCCATATATCCATGTAAGATATACATGTCTTAGTCTGTCTTTTTGTCTCTCCCTGCAGATGGTGCTGAGGTACAACACGCCCTCCCCACAAGACTCAACATCCTTCGCCTTGCAAGTGAAAACTGAGCCAGTCAATTGCACCAAGGAAAATACACGCTCTGTTACTGTCCATGTTGATGTCAGGTGATCCTAAAGATCTTGTCCCACTTGGGAAGGAAAGCTGGGCATGGCTGGAGAGCTGAGGGGTGCTTCTTGGCTGCAGTGGAGGCCCCAGGCAGTTTCAGCAGGAGGGCCAGATGGAGAGCCTTGGTTCTTGCTGGAGTGAGGAGTGCAGTAGTCAGCTCAGACTAGGGATGCTCAGAGCAGTGCAGCCATCCTCTGCCCCTGTGAGAGGGAGCGGTGACTGCCTCAGCCCCTGCTGGGCTGCCTGGCTCAGGGCACTGCACACAGGGGATGGTGGTGGAGGGAAGGGGAAGCTGGGAGAGACTTTCTTTTTAAACTTCTCCCCCAGGTACAATGGGAAGAAATCCACTTCCAACATGGTTATTCTGGAGGTGTCCCTACTGACTGGATTTTCCCTGGCTCCGGGATCCGGGATGTCTGTAAGAAGTGTGGAATCAGGATGGGGATGTGGTGTCAGTGGGACCCTCCATGCCCCAGGAGAGGGGAAGGTTGCATGGGAAGGTGTTGCCTGTCTCTCTCTTGAGCAATCTCACCATCCCTTCCCTTTTGCCACACAACAAACTTGAACACATACTGTTAGCTCTTTCTTTGAGTCTAGAGAATGGTGATACTCCTAGCCCAATCTGCTCAGCATGTCCTTGTCAGCTAAGTAGCCTAGGCTCCTGTCCTTGGGGTTTGCAGGAGCTGAGTCGCCCTGTAGGGATCAACCTGAAGGGATAAGAGTCCAAAATACATTTAGAAGTGAGTGAACGAGAATCTGGCCACTCAAACTTAGATGAACCTTGTTGGGATGTCTCACACTTACCTTTCAAAAGACAAAATTAAATTGCTTCCTCTGCTCTCCTGTCCTAGCTGCAGCATGGGCACTCTGTGAGAAGAACTGAGAAAACACAAGGAGGTGTTGCCATCTACTTGGACAAGGTAATGTCTGTGCTGCTAGAGAAGCTGCAGGAGTGGAGGGCACTGCCAGAGTTGTTGGGAGAATCCAGGACTGGGGCTAGCAGAGCAGGATACTCAAGATTCATCTTGAAGTCCAGTGTTTGAGTGTACAGAGTTGTTACTGTCATTTAGTAGGATCAAATTCAGGTGAGGAATAAAAAGAACAGCTCATAAGTGAACTGTCATTTGCTTTTCTTCCCCAGCTGAACCATATCTCTGACACATATGTCCTGCATCTGGAGCAGGAGATTGAGGTGACCAACCTGAAGCCAGGCCATGTCAGGGTCTATGACTACTACAACCCAGGTCAGCGTGAAGCCATGGGGTGCCAGGGCTGCCTGGGTGTTGGCACTTGGCTCAGGGCAAGGATAACTTAGATCTCTCCTGTTCTGTTGCAGAGGAGCAGGCCCTGGCTGACTATAATGTCTTCTGCATCTGAGGTAGGTGCAAATCCCTTCCTCAGCCCCTTGTACAGACCCAGCAGCCTTGTGATGCTTCCTCTGCACCCCAGCCACCTCTCTCTGTCCCACTGTGTATCTCTGATTCAGCATGTTCCCTTCATCTAGGACTGTATCTGAAACTCCCTCAGCAGAATTCATGGTACTAGTTTCAGCTTACTACATTTGGGTATGGAGAGTTTCTCTTCCTGGGGAGGGGCTGAAGAAAAACAAGGATACTGGATCAAACCAGAGAAACCCTTTCCTTTAGAGTCCTTAGCAAGAGCCTGTGCTCCCTAGCTGTTAGTAACCCAAAGTTAATAATTTGGGTCATATTATTGCTCTCTGGGTTACTCTTTCTTCTGCTCTCATTTCTCCAGGGACTTGGACTGCTTCCTTCCTGTCCACTGCTTCAGCTCACAGGGATCCATCCCACTAGTGCAAGATGCCCTAGGACAGTGGGGCTGCTGCATTATTGCTCCTGGTGTAATGAGACGTGTCACCCGGAAAGTCACATCTCAGTGCTTGGGATATTGGTGCTGGGACACATCTCAGGTCGGATTTCAGGGCTAACTCCAGCCTAACCTATGCTGCTCATCGTGACAGCCATTACCTGGTGAATTCTTTGGGGTGTCTGATTAATTCTGATTGTTTTAATCCAGGGATTTTCTTGCTTGTAAAAAGAATGAAAATAAAATAGAAATCACAAATCTGGGTACTGTGGTGTATGTTTGGGACTCTGTGACAGCGTTTACCTGGGAGGAGTGAGCAGAAAAAAACTCTGTCTGAACCGCGTCACTGGCATTCATTTCCTCCAGCACTGGATTCTCCTCCAGCAGCCTTGTGCAGTCACCAGTGTCGGGTGAGGACTCTGAGCCCTGCATGGAGACTGATCCCACTGAGCATCATCTACTGCACACAGGCGTAGCTGAGCCATAAGGTCTTGGCGGATTGTGCACTTTACATGGATGTAAATCTGCCCTGCTGTGTATCTAACAGTCTGGCTCTGTCCTTCTGGCATAGAAAGCAGAACAGGAGTGATTTTAGTTTCTTTTTCCTGTGGAGCTGGATCTTGTACAGGACAATCCAAACATGAGTTGTCAGGAAGGGGTGGTGCCCTGGGGTTGAACGCCTCTCTAACGAGTGAGGAAAGCGAGCAGGGTCTTTGCCACATTGCAAGGAGTTAGACAGGCAATTCAACAACCAAAGAGTATGTGAAAATTCAACATCTATCACTGCTTTTTAAAATCAAACTTCACAGTTTAAGTGCTGGTGATCACGGATCATTTAGCTTGACAGTGACCTATACAGTCTCTGTATAAACAGGTTGATCTCCACAGACCCTCCCTAGAGCTGGCTGGAAGAGTGCGATGGTTAAGTGCAAAGGCAGGCTTAAGAGTGGAAGGTCTGGAAGACAGGTGAGGGTTGAGGGTCAGGATTTGGTTACAACCCTGAAAGCTCTCCATAACCTGCAACAAGGCTGGGATTTGTGATGGTTTAAAGGGAGGGATTTGGAAAGTGTGTTTAAATTCTAACTGTGAAGCTCCAAGGTAGCCCTGAAGACTCAACAAGTCCTGTCTATGAAACGAAGATATGAGCATTGCAAGTTCTTTTGGTTAGGAGTGAACACACCGAGGAGATCTGCCAGCAAGGCAGGCTGCTGACAGCCTGCTCTGTGTTTCATGTGCAGTTTAACAGGGCCAGAATGAAAGCATGAGCTCAGCACAGCAGATGGGTGGTAGCAACACCTTGTGCAGTGCAGAAGTGGCTGAGCTGATGTTGCAGGTGTCACTTTCTCCTCCTGCACCTTTGTGCAAACAGATGCTTTTCCCCTCTCTTTATTCAATTTCCTCAGCAGTCCATGAGCAATGCAGGTCTCAACTCTGCAGAACAGAATTTTTAATACTTTCTTTGAAACTTTTTAAAAACACTCTGCAAATGTTTCCTCTTTCTTTGCAAATGTCTTCTCTCTCCCTTGCCTTTACCTCTGGCAAAGTCAGTCTTTGCTGATATCTAAAAGTAGAATTGGAGCCAGTTAGGCCTGCAGCTGGTACTGGTACTTGGAGAGCACCATCGGCTAGAGCTTGGAGTCTTGCAGAGAGGGAAGGACTCCACTTATCACTGCCAATGCCACCATGTTCTTATAATCTGTTTTGCATAGCTTAGCAAAGCACAGATCTGAGAAAAATCCTCAGAACAGAGGTTTATTGGGAAAACAATGGCTATGGTTTTTATATACACACAGGAATCCAACCTACCCCTTACTAACACCACGAGGGGTAGCTTATGCATGATCCCATTGTTGCAGAAGGAATTCACACACAACCCCTCACTACTCCTATGCATATGTGTACACACACTCTGTGTAAAAATTACACGTGTCACTTTTGACTTCAATATCCATTGTAATTTCTATTCCACTTTCTTAAAATCTCTTCTGTGTCCTTCAAAATGTTCTTTATGGGATTTAAATGGTAATACCTGTGATACCTGGCTACTAGAGAGCATTTGGAAGGAGGTGGCTGTCTTCCAAGAGAATTTAAAGACAGGGGAAAAAACCACTTTTGTCTAAAACACATTGATTTCTCTCTGGCCTAAACTTCCCCTTCTCTGCTTAGAGCAGCAGATGTCAAACATCCCAGTCATTTTTTATCCTTCACAAAATCCATGGGTTGTGGTGATTCAGGCTGGAGCTTGGTGGTGTGCATCCATCCATTTAGCTTGTGATCAGCTCACTGCTTGAGCACTGAGGACTGCCAGGCTCCAGGGGCACAAATCCACTACTGATGTGCCTCTTGCCTGTCTCTGGGCCAGGTGATGAATGGGTCTGGGGGCTGGGGAAGGATCTTAGCACAGGTACTTAGGTACTGGGAAGGATCTTAGCACCCAGGTACTGTGTGTCCTGTCACAAGTCCTAGGGGATGCAGAGCCCTGCTAAGAGGTGCTCCCTTCTCCAGTGCCCCCCGGCCACCAGCAATTGGTCACTGTGCTGGTAGTGGGAGATGGAGATAGGACTGAGGCAGATGAATCACACACACCAAGCCTGCCACTTTGTTTTTGTTGCTCCTACATTTATTTAATTCTGTTTCACTGCCTGTGACTTAGACTGGATTGAGTGCTCAGGGTGTAGCTTTCCAATCAGTGCTAAGTCCAGAAGCTGAAAGATGTTTACATGTTTGCTCTCATAAAACAGCTGCTGGAGTCAGGACGCTCAATGCCTTTGCCATTGTGAGCCCCTGTGCTGTTATGAGGGATCTGGCTGTCCCCTGGCACTGCTGTGGATCTTCTGTGAACAAACAAATGTCAGCTGGGATTGTTCAACAGGCACTGCCTGTACTTTTTGGGATACATGGAAAGAAATGAAGGGCAGCTCAGTGTCAGAGAATGATTCACATTCTTGCTCCGGTTCCTGCTTGCTTGTTTGTCCAGGTGCACTTACGCATTTCTCCCAACTGCTGGCACCAGCAGCTCTGAGCTGAGCAAAGCCCAGGGAGGGGGAAAGGAGAGAGAGGATTTGTATCTGCCCACTATGTGTGCGTGCATGAGTGGATAAAAGAAAGCCCCAAAGCCTGCTTTCCTTGTTATGGTCAGTCTGTACTAAAGCAAAGGAAAATATTACTAGGCCCTACATGTTTAAGAGCTCAGTTTGGTGCTGAAGAATAAGTTAGTGGTACCTTTTGATATAAAATGACCTTGATACTAAAATAGAGGCACTTCCTTATTTTGAGAATAAGTAGTTTCAAGAACCAGATTTTCTTTTCAATTATGGTAAGATACTCAGGGAAAAATTCAGTATAATCACTGGACTAACATGTATAAAATTAGCATGTGGAAAGAAGGCCCCAAACCAGATAGTGTGGGTTCCCATCACCCAGGGCTAGAGCACAGCTTTTTGGTAGCTAGAGAAGACCCTGTAGGACTTCAGCCATGGAGATTTTGACCTGCCTGACCAATGTTCAGCCCTCATTTCCTCCACTGGTGAGGGCGTGAGTAGGTTGGCCTTGAACTGGAGCACAGAGCAGTGTGATACAGCTGGGGTGAGTTGCAGCTGTTCAATTTTCTCTTCAAACTGAAATACCTGTAGGGCAGAGGCAAGGTGAGGACTCCAGCTCTCTGTGCTTTCCTCCTCTGTGAAGGAGCAGAGAACTGTGCATGCACACTGAGCTTGTACAAAGCCTGGTCTCCGTTTCAGGGCTGAGGCCTGCCTTGGGTGCTGCAGACTCAGAAAGCCTGGGGACAGTGTGACCACAGGAGTTCACAGTGAGCTCCAACTGGCTGCACATGCCAAGGGGTCATGGGACAATCCATCCAGAGGCAAAACAATAGGACTTAGGCTGCAACTGGCACAGGGAGCAGGGGCAGTGCAGTGAACAGGAAACAGGCTGCTGGTTAGCAAAATAAAGGGTACGTTTGTCTGGATGATGCTGGTTCATCCACAGGGGAGCAGGAGAGCAGTGAGGCTGGAGTCCAAAAGGACTTGGATTGGCTGGGGAACATCCTGGATGGTACAACCCTGTGCCTGTGGCCCTATAAATGCAGGAATGAGGTGGAGGGAAGGAAACCTTGGGGCTTCTTTTCTGCTTCCTGGGAGATACAGCAACAGCATCAGGAGTCCTGGAGACTTTGGAAGGAGAGAAGCAGCACCCTACATTCTCTCCTGACCAGCTCTCCAGAGGAATCCACCCCTTTGGGGTTCTCCCATGAAAATGTGGACTCCCTTCCTCCTGAGCTGCCTGCTCTACACCCTGGGGATAGTGGCACAACCGTAAGTGCCATTTAAAATCTAGTGATTGATAGTTGTGAGTGCTGAGGGATGGGCCGAGATAGCAGGGAGAGAGTGAGGAACCCTGTGAGTCACCTCCTGGAAGGGCTGGACGTGGGGTGGTGTGCAGAGCCTTATTGTGAATGTAGCACCATCCTGAAGGTGGGAAGCTCTCTCATGGATCTCGCTGCAGTACAGGAACTAGGTGAGCACTGGTGGTGGGAACAAGAGGAGTGAGGGACTGCAGTATGAGGTGGGATAAAGGGAAAGGTGTAGGATAAACTGAAGGGCAAATGAAAAGGGCTGCAGGGCTGGGGATGGTTGAGCAGGAATCAGTCTGCTGTCAAGGTAGTTGAGGAGCCATGTCAAAGCAAGAAGGGCAAATTCTGTTCTGTCACCTGAAAATATTCCTCTTGTATTTATCTGAAATGAACTCTATACCATCCATCACCCCTGTGCAAGGTTCACACTCTGGC
Source organism: Aleadryas rufinucha (assembly GCA_013397815.1). Classification (NCBI taxonomy): domain Eukaryota; kingdom Metazoa; phylum Chordata; class Aves; order Passeriformes; genus Aleadryas; species Aleadryas rufinucha. The sequence continues at coordinate 146,948 of VZTH01017679.1, read as the reverse complement.
AATCTGTCCCAGTCACTCGAGCAGAGCAGCACCTCCTAGCCCCAGAGAGATGGCAAACTCTCCTGTTTCCTCAGGCCAGCCTTTTAGTGCCAAGAGAGGGTGAGATGGCTCCCAGGATGTGATGATATCTTTTTCCCTACTGCAGGAGGTACTTGATCATCATTCCAGCTGCCCTGCCCTACCCCTCATCCCAGAGGGCGTGCTTGGACCTCCGTGGGGTTGAAAAGCCTATTCGTGTGGGCTTAACTCTTGTGCACCCGTCTGGCAACCTCAGCCTCTACCGCAAGGTTGTTCGGAACAACTGGATCTTCGAGTGCACCAGGTTTCAGGTCAGAGTCATTCTTGGCAGGGACCCCTAGCTGGCAGCTCCCAGTGTGCTCATTTGCCTCTCACCAGAGAAATAGAGAATGAGGAAGACCGAAGATAAAAGGGCATGGGAAGGAGTGAATGCAAAATCAAGGGGAGTGTTTAGTGGCAGCCTGGTGTCTTTGCTCTTTGTCTTTGTCTGGCCGCATGGTACTCTTCCTGTGGGATATCCTGGTGGCACACTGAGGGAAGGCTGCCTGGCCAGGCACCAAAGGTCTTAGGAGGATGGATAGCTTGGAAGCACCAAAATGGCAGTTGTGCAGCTCATTCTCTCCTCTGAGGAGGATGCACTGTCACAGTGTGTTGTTTGTGGATCTGTGATGCAGAAAGAGTCAGACCTCTCATTTCAGGCAGCTTCCCTCATGTCTGCTTCCTTCCAAGCTTTTCTTTCATGGCTTGAAAATGTGCTGGAGGACTAGGAAAGACATGGGAGGGTGTGCACACAAGCTCAGCACAAATCTTTCTGATTTGCCAAACTCATGATCCTTATTTTCTTAGTTTGCACTGATGAATTACAAGGGGATTTCAGTCTCTGCGACCTACACACTCTAGGAAACAGATTTCTCATCACCATGGACCTTTTCTTCCCTTGAGTTAAGTCTTCTCCATCTTGCTCCATGCAGATTCTGACAGTGGCCCCATGAAGGAGTAAGCACAATTTCAGTGTCAGAACACACTCCTTTTTTCTCTTGTCCAAGATCTATCCCAACTGCTCAGTGTTGTTCCCTGTGCTTCCATAGACATAGCCTTCAGCCACTGAGGGGACACCCTGTGCTGACCTCCAGAGCAATATGGCAAAGAGCCTGGCCTTTCAGGGCAGTCGAAGCAAGGACAGCACTGCTCTGATGCCTGCTAACCTAGTGGCTCTCCTCTTTTGTGCCCTAGGTGCCCCGACCTGCAGGCAGCCAGGAGGTGGCCACTGTGCACCTGCACATCTCCAATGGCCACTACTTCAGTGCAAGTGAAGAGAAGAAAGTCCTGATCCGCAGGGCTGGGACAGGCACCTTCATTCAGATGGATAAACCCATATATAATCCAGGACAGACAGGTCAGCAGTGCATGGAGCACCCTGACAGTGGCCCTGCCTTGACCCTCCCAGACTTGGTTCCCACTTTCCTGTGCTGTGCTGGGCACTTTGTGCTATGTGGTCTCCTTGGGGATGGAGGGGGAGTGCTGCCTTCTGCAGTGAGGTGTCCATGGCCCATGCTTTAGCAGCAGGAGGGGACTGGGAGGGGAGGTCTCACATGCTCTAGGAGCAGAGCTGGCTTAGAAGAGGGAGCAGACCTGAACATGGCCTTCCAGGCCAGGGCCAGGTAGGACTGGTCTGCCTACACTGCAGACAAGGAAATGTAAGGGTAACCCTGGGTGTAGCCCATGGGAAAACCCCTAAATTGTGAAGCAGCTGTGCTGCTGTCACATGTTTGGGGCAAGCAGAGGTGAGCAGGGGTGAGCAAAGGGTAAGAGGGGCTGCAGGGCAGGCATGGGGCTGCCAGTAGGGCTGCGTGTGGAGTTATGGTTCTGGGGTGAGACAAGTGCAGGGCAAGTCCATTCCCAAATGCACTCTGTTTGTAATGCGCTTTACTCCATTTTCTCCCTCCAGTGAAATTCAGGATTGTGACATTGACTGAAGATTTTGTTCCCATTAACAGCAAGGTAAAGCCTGTCTAAGTGGGGGCAAGGAAGTCTCCAGGCTTCTGATGGTTCTGCTTCCTCTACCAGCCCCATGCCAGGGAGGCCAGGACAGTCGCAGCACACTGGGTGGCCAGTGCCAACCCCTGAGTAAACCAAATTTGAACAGCAATTCCTGTTGGCTGATGGCTCTGCTGTTGCTCTCATAGGGTGGCTGCTGGCTGATGGGAGGGTTGGATGGTATCTGGGGAGTGTGCCAGCATTCCCACTAGCTGAGTGCACCTGCCTTTGCCAAAAAAGCAGGCAGGGCTTCTGGAGACCAGTCTGTGGGTTGCTGGCCAGGGGCATAATTCTCAGACAAAGTTGTGTACAGACCTCACCAGGCTTGAAGATCCCCTCCCACAGCCCTGGAAAGCTCAATGATTTGTGCAGTGTGTGGCACCAGAGGGTGGCAGGAGAGCCTGAAGCACACTGCAAAATTTTAAGAAAAATTAATTAATATGGGGAAAGATACACAGGAAGTGATCATACAAAAAAGACAGAAAACAGAATAACCAAATTATACTGACTTGCTGCTGGCAGCAGCTCATTGTCCCCATGTCAAGGGAGGGAGAAGTTGCCAGAGACTTGCGTATGTGGTGGCCAGGAAACTGCAAGGCTTCTGCCATTCTCCAGTGAGCAATTATATCTGCAGCCAGCAGCTATAGCTATTTCACTCCTCAGTCCTCAAGCAATTTAAGAAGAGCCAAAAGGAATTCATGCCATGACAATTAAATACTGAAGGGCAAGCGTTAGGGGAGTTGGATCAAATCCTACTAGACTAAAATAAAGGAGGGAGAGATCCTTCTGGCTTCTTTATTGCTGACTTAATTTCCTCTTTTTCGGGCTATTGGTGAGGTCCTAGGATCAAACACTCCTTTCTTGTCCCCAGAGGGAAGAATATATATATTAATATACTACCATCTTATATTAATTAGATAATAGAGTATCAACCATACATTTACTTCCTTGCCATGCAAGTGGTTCATGTACATATTTGACCATAAATGCTTGATGTCTATGTGTGAGTATAAACAAATTAACATTGTTAATTATGCTGTGATGAAAATTCAAAGAGATCATGTTTAGCCAAAGCTATTATAAAGGCTTGAGTGCAGTGCAGCATTAAAGCTATAACATCGAGTCTGTAAATTAGATGAGTTGAAATTAATATGGATGCTATTCACTAGCAGGTTAACCTGCACTCTTTTTTTTATTTCAATGAAAACAGAGTTGCCTCTGATAACTTGTATGAAAGCTTAGAATGATGAATAATGTGAATTACATGTCAATTGCATGTTTACAGTCTGGTTACTCTCCCAAGCCCTGCTCCTGTCTCCTTATGCTTTGTGCTCCCAAATTAGGGGTTCTTCACCAGTGCTGCCTCCTGGATGATAGATGCAGTGATATAAGAACAGAGAGTTAATGGGCCTAGAAGGGCTGAAGTGTGTTCTCCCTTGTCCCTCCCTGTTACTGTCAGCTGCAGTCAGCATTAATTCATAACTCCCAGCCTTACTTCCTATGCCAGGGATTTTAAAAGAAGATGTGGGGAGTATTCTTCCTATAGGTGATGCAGTTTTGATAATCATTGCAATATATGTTATAAAACTGAGGCCATTTAATGTTTGTGAACTTGGGGTGATGGTATTTGAGAGTCTTCCTACTCTTCCCATTTTATTATAGCAAATTCTAGCTTTCATGGTTGTAGAACACCTATCAAAATGCATCTTAAGTATTCAGGGATCAAAAAGCAAATCTAAATAATAGCATAGGTTTTTATTATTCTTTACTATTTCAAAGCAATTGTCCTGCTTTCAGTAGGATCAAGCTTCTTGTATCGTAATGTTTGTCACAGTACAGGGGCTGGGTGGGTAAGAGAAGTTTATATGCAGGTTGCTATGTCATGCCAGTTTTTGACAGTGCTGTGTGTTTGCTTTGCAGTACTCCATGGTGGAAATCCAGGTGAGTGTTCCAGACTCCTCAGATGTTATGAGGAAAGGTATTTCAGTATGGATAGTACCTAGGATGCTGTCTTACTGGTTCAAGTTACTTTTCTTAGGTTCTATGCATGCACATTCTCTGTCCAAATGGTTGTTAACAAGCCTTGATGATACAAATGGTTTGACTTCATCAATTTCTACATTCAGGAATGCCAGCCAGGCTTTAGCTAATACTTGCAGTTCATCTTTACTGGAGATTGGACAGTCTAAATGTCAGGACCTTCCACAACTTCTTTTTCCATGACCATACAGAGCAGAGTAAGCCTGGGTGGGTTGGGTTCACCTCTGTTGGTGCTCCAGCATCACCATCTGGGCTAAAACCAGCAGGAACCTGTGAAAGCCTCTGAAATCTCTGAAATGCCTTTGAATCCAGGGGGCTCTGGGTGGACAATAGCAGGCATTGCTGATGATTGTCTCTTCTTTCCTTCCATTGCACTGCAGGACCCAAACCAAAACCGCATTGGCCGGTGGCTGGATGTGAGACCAAAACAGGGCATTGCAGAGCTCTCTTTCCAGTTAGCTGATGAACTCTCCCTGGGGACTTACACCATCAGTGCCCAGTCCTCTAAGTCTAGTTCAGTCCAGTCCAGTACCTTTGAGGTGGAGGAACGTGGTAAGGAGAATGAAGAAAGAGATGGAAGAAGTTGCTTGTTTGTTGCTTGCCTGTCTGTATAACAATGTAAGGTCAAATATTGTAAAATAGGATTTACTGCCTGAGAGCTACGACTGAATACAAATCTATGGGCAATATCAGAAGTCAACACAAGGGAGATTATGCTGGAGATTCCTGGAAAAGGTATCTTCTGGCACAGAGTTAGAATACACTAAAGACCTCTGCAAGACTGTTGGGGGGGAAAAAAAAAGAGGAATTTTTTCTTTGGTTTCCCTGGTTTTAATTAATGCTTGCTTTTACCTCATTAATACGTTCCTTCATGGGAACACACTCTTCCCTTGTGTGTTCCTGTGTCCAGGTGGTCTTTTGCCCTTGATGGAATAACTCTGAGGTTTTTGTTCCAGTGTTGCAAAAGTTTGATGTTTTCTTTGAGGGACCAGCTCAGATTTATGCTTCAGATAAAACCTTCCCACTGCGAGTGTGTGGCAGGTAAGGAGAATGTTCAGGGGAAGGAAAGATCTCATCAAAACTGTGTCTCTCCTTCCACATATCTCCTGTCTTTTCAATCCATCAAAGAGAGATGGCTCAAGAAGGGTCAAACAGGGCTGTTCCTTTAGAAGAATCCCAAACAGTTCAAGAGTTGAACTGATGGGTTCTTCCTTGGGGAAGAGGTACATGAGCCACACATGAGAGAGGACATCCATCTATAGGGAGATTTGTCCTAGGCAAGAGATACCCTCCTTTGGAAGCTGTGTCTGTCCAGCATTGAAAGATCTTACGTGGGAAAAAACACCAGATATGGGACAGACCTGCAGAGGTAAAGGAGCAGGAGCTGGCATTTCTTTAGGAGTTTATGCCTTTCCTTCTCACTTACATGCTACTGAACTTATTGCCTTCTTAGAAGCAGTAGATAGATTTCTCTACTTAATGTGGTTATCAGCAAAAAAATGGGCAGATGAGGGTGTGAAGGAGGACAGGACTTGACAGTATAAACACAAAGAAGGGAGGACAATGATCTCAAAAGCACTCAAAAGCATGTGAGGTCATTTGTATTTGGGGCTGAATTCTCTGGAGACTTTTGGTGTCTCTTTTGCCACCGATTGGTCTGACATAATTTCTCATTAATTGGGACAGTTACAATTGCATCATATGAGGCTGTAGTGGTAAATAGTACACCACTCTGCATCACCAGGATGGGTCATAGAAGTCATCTTTTTACTGGTACCATCAGAAGCATTGCTCCAAAGGGCAAGTCAGAGAGGAGTCAAAGCAAGGAAAGGCAGCAAAGCAGGCAGAGGAAATACCTAAACACCTAAATCAGCAGAGCAGGTCTGATGATGGAAACAAGAGCCCTGATCATGAGATAAGCCCATAGTGAGGCAGGTCTGATGTCACTCTGTGGCTCTATTACTGCAATTTGCTGTTGTTGTCTGCAGGGACACACGTTTCTGCTGCTTTCCCCCCGAACTAATATCTTCACTGAGTGGATAACTCAGGTCCACTCTCTGTGTCTGCCCGCAATTCCAGGAGAGCAAGTGCACAGAAGTGGGAGAGCTCCAGAGGGTGTGGGTCTGTTCCTGTCCGTGCTTTGTTTCTGCATGTCTTGGATGTCAGACCACGCTATTGCACTCCCAAAGTACTCAAAGTGCTGTATTTGAATGTATGCCTGCCTGCTTGCCAGCTGCAGTAAGACCTTCATTACGAAAGGCACCTGTGTGGAGCAGTGTGCTGGACAAAGCACACAGTGCCTCTGCCCAGAGGCTCCCCTGGTGTTCTCCCTGCAGGTACAGCTATGGGAAAGCCGTGCGAGGGACCATACGTGTCACTCTGTGCCAGAAAGCAAGGAGGTGGCCCCAGAATGCCAGCAAGGACATCTGTAGGGAGTACAGCGGTCCTGTGAGTAAAATCCTGGAAGGTATATGGGCAGTAAAGAAGCACCACACAGGACAAAGTGTCAAGGGCTGAGTGAACAGAATGAACTGCTCAGAGCCCTGTCTGGTTTGACCTTGAATGTTTCTGGGGATGAACCATCCACCACCTCCCTGGGGAACATGTTCCAGTGTTTTATGAGTTCTGCATTGTTACTTGTTGTAGCTGATAGTTATGACAGAGTGACTAATCCCTTGTACTTCTGACCCCTTCCCTTCTCCCCAGCCCCAAATAACACCTATCACTCCCTACTGCAGATGGCGAGCAATGGGTGTTTCACCCCTTCTGTCAGCACATCGGTCTTCAATCTGACTCCCAGCGAGGAAGACAACAAACTTTATGCAGAAGCCTCTCTCCTGGAGATGGGCACAGGTAGCCAGGGGCTCAGCAGGGAAGGTACAAGGGCAAGAGGAACCATTCTAGGGGTTTGAGGATCAGAGAGGGCACACCACCCCCTCTCCTTCTCCCTGCTGCTGGGATCATCACGGAGCATGGAGAGCTACTCTGCTGGCAGCAGGAGGATGAGGAGTGGCTGGGAGCTGGACAAGTGGTATGGGTCCATGAGGCTACAAAGAGGCTTGCAGACAGCTTAACTAAAGAAGGAGCTGCCACAGGAGCAGCCTCCAAACCTTGAAGAATGCTGGTGTTGGGAAGGAAGTTTCAGACACTCTGCTAAGAGGGGTTGGGAATAACAAAGTAAGATTAAACTTAATGTGCAGGAAGTATTAAGAGTGCAGTAGTCACCTCTGGTATTGATCCTGCTTCCCTTGCACTCTGCATTCCAACAGGGGTGCAGATCAACACCTCCAGCCAAATCCTCATCTCCAGGACAGCTGCAAGGGCAGTATTTGAGACACCCAATGAATATTACATCCCTGGAGTACCGTATAGGGGGAAGGTGATTTTCTTCCCTTGCTTTTTTGCTCCCCATCATTTGCCAAGGAATATAGTGTCGGGTAAATCTAGCTGACCCAAAGCATTTCCTGCTCCTCAGACAGAGTGCTTTACCTTGCATTGTGTCACATTGTTTGACAGTGTGGCTACAGTGGCTGCATTTCAGATTCCCTGTTGTGTTTGCACCTCCAGCATCTGCTGAGAGCAATGAGGGGTGTGTCAGCAGGGATGCTGGGATGCAAGGATGCCTCAGCTGTTGGCTAGGAGAGAAGCTCCTTGTGTTCTAGTCACACACACCTTTTGGAGCAGACAGATTTTAACCATGGTCAGCTTCACTTTAGAGATGGGGGAGTGGTACAATTCTCCTGTCTTCTTGGGGCCAGACTCAAGTCTGTAGGTGACCTACCCAAGAAGGTCTATGTCAGAAAGGAAGGTTTTGGATATGACATTGGACGAAATATCTGACTTTGGCTTTCCTGCCTCCCCCTGTTGTCACCAGATTAAGGTTCAGGATCACTATGGAAGTGGTATGAAAAACAGGAAAGTTTATCTTGTGATAAGGGTCATGAGGCGTCGGTTTATCAAAACGTACATCACAGATGACAGTGGAATAGCATCGTTCAACCTTGACACAACTGCCTGGAACAGCTCATCAGTCTCTTTGGAGGTAAACACCACTTCTGCATGTGACATAGTGAGAATCCTTGAGCTCTATCTGTGCTCCCCCCTCCTGCCCTGCAGCCCCCTGCCAGCTCAGGCCTAGGCTCACTGCACAGCTCTGTGCAGAGCTGGCTGGAAGGCACCAAGCCAACAGCCTTTCTCAAAACCACACCGATGACAGCCTAACAAAGCACTGAAGCATGAAACTCTTCATTTCTGTGTGTCTCTGGTGCCCTTTCAGGGGAGGTTCACACTGGAGGAGCTCGTGCGCACTGCTCGAAGGACTGACTTGAGTTACACGAACGCTTACCATCACCTGCAGCCCTTCCATGTCACAACCAAGAGCTTTCTGGACATACACCCACCCATGAAAACACTGCCTTGTGGGCTGAAGCAGAATGTCCAGGTGACCTTCACACTCAACAGGGATGACCTGGGAGAAGACACCAGCCGTATAAGTTTTGCATATTATGTGAGTAAGGGTAGTAGATAACATGGGGGGAAGGCTGTACTGACAGGACCAAATGCCAGTGAAAAGTTGAGGATATAATTTAGGTAATCCCTGGAGGGATGAGAGCTAAACCTTGTTCTCAGGGAACTGGGTGAATGCTACACCCAGTAGGGCTCAGCCTGGCCACACCATGATCCTGGTGCTGGGGCTTCAGTTACCTCCATGGTTGGGAGGAGCTTTCTGTCTTTGTAGCCCATCACCCCCTCAGCCTCTGCCAAGGCTGCAGCTGGAAATGTCTTCTCCCTTTAAAACTGGATGGTGTATCCTTTTTTCACTCTAGTTATCAAACAGATGCTCAGTGGAAATGGATTTTGGTCTGGTCTGGAGACCAGCCTACTAGGAGAAATACTTTAGTTATCACTCACTAATCTGCAGTGAGCCCACTACCCATCCATTGTCCTCACTGAACAGACTAGACCAGAATCCCCCATGTTAATGCTTTTCCTCCCAGTTGTGATGTCTGCAAATCTCCTGAAGTCTGGGGTTGGATTGAGCCACAGGGGGTTTTGTTTTGCTTTTGAGAGCAAGATGCACATAGCTAAGTGTGGATGCACTCTGGTAGCAAACAGCAGTCTGCTCATCCCATGTGCCTCCTCCTGCAGGTCACTGGCAAGTCTGGAATTGTTGTCAGGGGCCAGAGGAATATCCAGATCGGGAAACTGAACAGTAAGTCGTGGCAGAGAAGGGGAAACAGTTGCACCCAGTCAGTTTCTAGGTTGGACATGAGAGTTGCCGGAGTTTCTCCCAAATCCCCTCAGTCTATAGGTCCTGAGCAGTCAGCAAACAGGACAGAGAGAGGCTAAGGAAGCAATTGTGTCAGCTGGAAAAGGGCAAAAGGACAGAATGAAACCATGATGGGAAGAGAGACTGGGAGGACATAGGGGAAGATGGAGTACACAGGGTCAGAGAATGGAGGGAGAGGGCAGACAATGCAGCAGCAGGTGTTGGTTAGACCTTGTGGGACTATACAGCACAAAAAGAAGAAGGGCAGGAGGTCTCAGTGGGCCTGATGATGATGAAATGATGAAAACATTTTGCCTTTCTTTCCTCAGTGTTGAAGGGCTCATTCTCCATCCCTTTGACCTTCACTGCTGACTTGTCCCCAACGCCTTCCTTAGTGGTGTACGCTATCTTCCCCAGCGGAGGGGTCACAGCTGACAGCATCCGTTTTGATGTCTCCTTGTGCTTCCAAAACCAGGTGAGACACCTCTGTGGCTGAGGGAGAGCTGATGAGCAGGAGTCAGGAGGCCTGAGGGAAGGAGACCCTCAGATCCTTCCAAGAGAGAACTGGGCAGAAGAGATGAAAGAGATATCTGCAGCACAGTGCCCAGGAACCAGGAAAGCTTCAGCAGGGACTTCTGTTCATAGCAGTGGCTGAGCAGGGGACACTCCAGCTGGCCTCCCTCTTTCTGTCTGTTGCCTGTCTGTCAGCCTTCTCACACCTCTTTCTTTTTCATATTCCTTTCCTGGTGTGTTGCTCAAGGTCAAGGTAGGATTCCCAGATAAAGAAGCCCACGCGGGATCAGCAGTGCAGCTCCAGCTGCAGGCAGCGCCTGGCTCCCTGTGTGCAGTCCAGGCAGTGGATGAAAACATGCTCATCACCAGACCAGACCGTGAGCTGACCAGCCGAATGGTGAGTGTCTGTGCAACCAGGCAAAACCTCAGGAGTGATGGATGAGCTGGGCAAGGCAGGCAGGGACTGTGGCAAGGGGAGCTGGAGGCCAATGAATGAGGGGGTCTGTGTGTGAAGGAGAAAGCAGGGCCTGCCTAGGGAGAAGGACAGGATCACGTGTGTATGCCACGGGGAGGATGACATGAAGCATCTGGAGGTATCTGCTCCTTGCCCAATCCCTCCCTGCCTGTGAGTTTCCCTAGGTCTACAGTTTGTTCCCTGCTGCCTACCAACGTGGATACCCTGCCCAAGTAGAAGAGCATTCAGACCACTGTGTGCAGCCCCAGTCCTCCTCATCTCTGCTACGAGGGAGGCCACAGAATTCCTTTCAGCCTGACATCTTTAACCTCTTCCTGGTAATCATCTCATGATGTTTCCCAGAGCTGTTGCAATTATGAGCATCTGAGATATTTTCTCCCCAGGCAGTCTGAGAAGGCCTTGCCTCCTCCAGACAGACCCTGCTGTCTGCCCCGACTGAGCTGTATTATCTCGAGAGATGTACTATCCCATTATGAGTAGGAATACCTGTATTTCCCTCCACAGATGCACAAAGCAAGCTGATGAAGTCCTGGACCATCAAGCTCCATTTATTTGGACTTGAATGGAAATGAGGAATGAGGTCCTGGGCTGTGTACTGTTTGTCTACAGTATTGGAGGAGACAGGAATGATCCCAAGCATCAGGCCATGGATCATTGACATGGCTTAGTTGTTAGCCTGCTCTTTGCCTCTGTTTTGGGCAGTTCCCAGGCAGATCTCTTGGTGTCTTTAGGGCAGATCTCCTCCATGCCTCCCTCAGCACTGTCTGCTTGGGCCAGTGCTGCTCTGGGCTGCCTGGGCACTGGGTTGTCCTGATCCCAATGGTTTTCAGAGTAATTTTGAAGAAGAGCAATCAATCTTCCCCACTCACAGACACTTTTCTGCCCTCCCTCCCCTTCTTCTTTTCCTAATAGAACATGGGACTGAAAGTCTTCTCAAACCTTGTAATCAAGAAGCCCTCTCAGTGCTCTCATCGGGCGGATAGGAAGCCAGTTGTGGGTGAGCTGCACTTTGAGCCTACCTGGGACATGAGATCACATCAGGTGGTAGAGCCCTCTGATCTTTGGGGTTTGCTGGTGGTGGATATTGTCTCTTAGGATTATCGGGTGCTGCTGTCACAGTCTATCTGCCCAGTCCACCAGACTCAGTAGGAGTGACCCAGTCCCTATAAAAAAGGGCTCTAAAGAATGTCACTACCTGGATGTTCCCTGGCATTAAAAGATGGCACTCCCCTTCCTCACAGATAAACCCAAGTGTGAGCCAGAATCTGTTTCCCTGTGTCTGTTGCCATTCCTCAGGCTGTACTGAGACCCAGCTTCTGTCCCCACTTGTGGCCACAGAGACAGCCATGTTCTTCCTCTATGTCTCAGTTTGCACTTGATAACCATTCTGAGCTGGCTCACATGCCTGCCTGTATTTAAACCATTGCTTGCAGTGGAATGTGAGTTTTGTGCAGCAAGCAAACAGTACTATTGCTCACAGAATTAAAGAAGTGTTGGTTAAAACGGCTCTCTGAAGGTCCTTAGTCTCTTAAGCAACAGCTCTGGGTCAGGTCAGGAAGGGGCTTTGTCTAACCAAGTCTTGGAAACCTTGTAATCAGCCCACTGCATGCTGCTTCTCCTGGTACCACTCTCTTTTCCCTCCATTTTTAATCTCTCCCATGAAATCAGTCCACTCCATTGTGCTTTCCTCTGCCAGACTCTTCTCACGTCTCTGTTACTGCTTGCTTTGCCTCCAGCCCCAGTGCTAGGCTGTCTGTGGTTGGCAAGGTTCACCTCTCCCACTCTGATGGGACTCCTTATTCTTTCTTTCAGGGGTGCCTTCTACAGAAGACCAAAGAATCGCTGAGGAACAACCCCAATTTACAACTCACAGAAGATTTCACCACTATTTCCCTGAAACTTGGATCTGGAATGTGTACTCCGTTGGGTAAATGATTCCCGGCTTAACAAAAAGATGGCCTCTTTGTTACAGTCTTGGCTGACTTGCGTTTGTGTAAAATAGGTGTAAAGAGACCCCTGCACGTGAATTTTGTGGCTCTTCCCTGCGTTTTTAGTGTGTCAAACTAGTAGACTTCAAGGTGCAGAACAGAAGTGTTCACAGATTTAGGGAACAGCAATCCACTTCCAGACCAAACCACCACACACTGGAGTACACTCTGCTAACTTCTCTTTTTGGTGGTTGCACCAGCTAAAGCTGTAGCCCTTGTTGCCACAGTGCTTGGCTTAAGACTGATGAATCAGCATGCAGGGGGATATGGTGCTGCTGCTTTTCCAGAGCACAGAGTGAGTGTACAGAGCTGGAATGCTTGGGCAGTGTCTTGCTCAGCAGAAGGACATAAAACCATTACTGATGGCATTTAAACAAGGTTTATGGCTCTAGAGAAGAAATTGCTGAGAGCTGCCTTGCTGTGAGCCACCGGAGAAAAAGTCATTGGTAGTACAGCAGAGGTTGATCCAAGCATGAGGACCTGTGTCACCTCCCTCAGCAGGGCCATGGGTAATCCTCATTGCATCTCCTTCCCTCTCCACTAGCAGATAAATCTTTTCATGCAAATTCTCTCTTCCTCTCAGGTCCAATGGCAGCAGGAATGTCTCAGTCACAGCGCCTGCTGCTGCTGCAGAGTGGAAAGTCAAGATGTTCTGCTTGGCTGGGAGGGGGTTTGGCCTTGCCCCAACCACGAGCCTCAGAACAGTTCAGCCCTTCTTTGTGGACGTGACACTGCCATATTCTGTCATCCATGGAGAGACCTTCCTGATGAAAGCCACTGTCTTCAGCTACCTGCAGCAGTGTATACAGGTGTGTGCCTGCCTGTGTGGGACAGGCCCACCGTGCCTTTCAATTTTAGAGCTCATTGTGCCAAGCCATCTCACCTGAGTTGCCCAGTCACTCACCTGCAGCTGTCATTCCCTCAGATCCATGTGGCCCTGGCTAAATCCTCAGACTTCCAGGTGGAGCCATGTCAGACTTGCAGGGACAAGGAGTGTCTGTGTGCAGAGGAGTCCAAGACCTTCATGTGGAATGTGACAGCAGTCCAGCTGGGTATGGCACAAAAAAGGGACTAGTGATGGGGAACCCTAAAACTGAAGTGGAAGAGAGTGGGAGGTCTGGAGAAGCTGGCAGAGCCGTGTCTCCTCTGAATCCTGAAGTTTGAGTTTAATGGTTCAAACATGCAATCCATCATGTTTGCTTTCTTTCTCTCTTCTTAGACAGACTCACCAGAGAGGGCAGGAACTGAAAGGGTGGCATGGAGAACTGAAGAGGGGGCTGTGGGACCAGCTGAGGAGGAAGAGGCTGCATGGATGTGGGTGGGGGATCTTTGTATTGCTGGTCCTGTGCTTCATATGCAATGGGAAGGGTACGCTGGGGTCCAAGGGCTGCTGGACCCTCTGTTGTTGCAGTCATGTTGCAGTGCAATGAAGTCACTGCTGGTGAAGCAGTGCCAAGTTCCTTCATGCTCAGGGTGTCTGAACAAGCTGTCAGCTCTGGCTGGCTCTCCTTTACTGGCCAAACCACTGAGGCCATGACCAAGACCAACAACCCAAAGCATCTCAGACCACTCTTGGTTAAAGCAAGTTTACTCCATTTGGCCACAGGTATCAGAAAAGGACTCTGTTGAATTTGCTTGCTAGGGACTCTGAATATCACAGTGAGGACAGAGGCACTGGACACCATGTCACGGTGTGGGGGCAGGAAGCCCTTGCCAGCTGCTGTGAGGGGGAGGCACACGCTGACCAAACGCTTGCTGGTCCAGGTCAGTATGAGAACAGGCTCACTTGTGTCTGTGATATCCCTGCCCTGAGGGGAAGGCAGACTGAGGTGGGCTAAATGGTTTTATCACCTCAGATTTTGGCCAGCAATAGTGTGCCAAAGCTGTGGCTTAGTTCACTTTGTTTCTCCCAGGAGCTAGCCAAGCCTATTCCCTTCTTGCAGTACTCTTTCTTGAGCTGCGTTCCCATGTCTCTGCTTCTCCCTGTGCCTTTGTCTGGTTTTCATGCTGTACCTGAGCTTTTGTATGTGCTCACTGGGCAGAGAGCCCCGTCCCTTGGTCTTACTCTTGATCCTTTGAGCAGTGAAGCAGGCAGACCTGCCAAAAATGAGGAGGGTGGAGTCCCTGACCTCTGAATTCAGACTTAACCTTGCTCTGAAATGTTGCTGTCATTTGGGAATTTTAATGTGTATTTTTGTTTCTTCTGTCTCATGTTCATGTTCTGCCCTGGCAGCCAGAGGGTGTGTTAGTGGAGAAGTGTCACAGCTCCCTTCTGTGCCCAAGAGGAGGTATGTGCCTGAGACGAGGTATGTGCACAGCCTGAATGGGTTCTGCAGCCTGAAATAACTACACCTGAGAGTAGGACTAAACTGTGGGAGGTCTGATGAAAGAATGTTTTGAAATTATTTTTCACATAGGAAATTTCACTTCCTATTAGACAGGAAAGAACAAGAAATATTACTCCCACACGTACTGTCCTACTGAATTTGCCACTGCATATCAGTGGCAAAATCCTGCTCTGCAGCCTCCTTCCCACACTGAAGTCCCTGGATGTTCCTGGGGCTTGGTAGTCACCAGTGAGAGCTGCTCCAACCCTCCTACCCTGTCTGTGCAGCATTGCAAGTGTCTCCAGGGTGTCCCCCTGTTGAGTGATGCCCAGCTGTGATTCTTGTGAGCCTTGTGAAGTGTGGTGAATTGAGCTGAAGTGAAGCTTGGTGAGCCCTCGGCCCCACCAGCAGCTCTCATGTATGTCCTAATCTGAAAAGCTTCCAGGCAATGCAGCTTGGTGCAATGACCAGGACAGTCGGTGTGAGCGGAATGTAGGCAGTGTCCCATTTACCTGGGACAGTCTTGTCCCTCCAGTTAGAAGCTTTTGGCTTGGTTTTTCATGCTACGCCTTTTATCCTGTTGTTATCAGGAAACATGGCCGAAGAGCCTGTGTCCCTTCGCCTCCCTGACAATGTAGTAAAGGGATCTGCCAGGGCTTCCATTTCCATCACAGGTAAGTGACTTCTACTGTGGGCTCACAGACTGCTGTTACCAAAGAGCAAGGCTTAACCTGATGTCTGCAGATCCACTTGACATGGAACTGCCCAAAAGAGAGAATGCTGTGTTTCTATTCTCTGCAAATACCAGGCTTTCAAATTTTTGGCTTTCATTGGAAGAGTAATCTGCAAAGGAGAATAGCCCTTCTTTTTCTAGCTAGGACCTCGGAGCAGAGACTCTAGGACCTTGGCTATTTCTGTGTAGATACAAACAGCAAAGCTCAAAACCATCTTGCCTCCCTGTTAAGATTCACTGCTACAGCAGAAGCTCCTGGAGAGAAAAAACCTTTTGCAGCATTATGAAATTGCAAAAGAACACTTTGGAGAGGGTACTGGGACTGGCCATACCTACCATTAAATAGACCTATTTGCATTGCAGGCCAGCACTGGTATGAAGCCAGGCCTGGCATAAGTAGCCATGAATACTGTGCAGCAGAACCCCAACAGAGGAAACAATACAAGGCTTTTCTGACTGGCTGGAGGACATATGGACACCTTCACACCATCTGACTAGCACCCCTGCTGGCTTCCTCACATTTTGATGCTTGACATATGGCCAGGTAGAACAGGCCTGGCTAAAGACTAGAAGCATATCAACCTTTCCCTGAGTGCTGTTATGTGCTTGTCTATGTGACCCAGACTGAGCAGGTGCAGCTCTGCTCACAGAGCTCTCGTTATGGTTGGATCTCTTTAGACTGCAAAAGCTGATAAGGGGAAGTTCTGCAGGGACTCCATAGTCATGATGCTAAGCTGCAAAGAGGCAAAAGAGTCACCACTCCATCTTGCGCTCAGTTATTTACTCCTCTTTCCTCCTTTTTGCAGTGCTTTCCTCCTGTGCTGAGATGAAGCACTATTACCCCCTGCTTGGCAAAAAGGCACCTCAAATCATACTTACACTTCCTTTGTTTCTTACACCCTTGTGTAGGGGACCTCATGGGGATGGCACTGCAGAACCTGGACCACCTGGTGCAGATGCCCCACGGCTGTGGGGAGCAGAACATGGTGCTGTTTGCCCCTGTTGTCTATGTGCTGCAGTACCTGGAGAAGACGAGGCAGCTGAGCCCTGAGATCAAGGACAGGGCTACAGGATTCCTGCGCAATGGTGAGTACCACAGACCCACCTTGCTCCTCTGCCTTCCCCTGTGTCCAGCATAGCAGTCGCTCTTGCCCTTGAGCTCACTCTGTCAGCACTGTCCCCTCTGTGTTCCTGTGCCGTATTAATCACTGTTCCCATCTCCCCAGGGTATCAGACACAGCTTCTTTACAGACACAGAGATGGCTCCTATAGTTTCTTTGGGCAGAAGGATGGAGAAGGAAACACTTGGTAAGCTCTGCAAACATCCCTCACTTCTGATTTTTCCTGGCTGGGTCAGAGATGTTCCTTCTTTGGGATCAAGACAGCAGGAACTCTCTGACAGCAGAAGTCTGAGGCACTTGAGCCACTTGAAAAAGCAGTCAAGCAGGGCAGCAGAGTTTCTGGGAAAGTGGAACAGCAAAAATGTGGTCCCAGGGGATTAAAGGTCTTTTCTTTGTCTCTATGCCCCTGCTGTTGGCCCACAGACAACACCAGGTCGTGCTGCTGGTGACCTGGCAGCCAAGAGGGGTACACATGGCTGGAAAAAAATCATGTGAGAGCAATAAAAAATCCTCTCCTTAGTAAATGGAGAAGAGCTGCCTTGGTACAGCTTGTATCTATGGTGCTTGGCTGAGACAAATGGAGAAAGGAAGGGAGGAAGAAAATGGGCAGTTCCAGATTACCTCTAGTTATTTGGGGGAGATGAAGTGGAACAGGTAAAAATAGAAGGAGTAGGAGGTTTTTCACCTGTGAAATGACTTGGTAAAGCACTAAGTAGTACATAAGTAGTATATCTGTGGAGCCAGGGGTAGGGAGAGGAACCACTTGGGTGGGTCCTGTGGACCATTTCCACTTTTAGATTGACTTTCTTTATGAAAATTATTCTTTTTTGCACCCCCACTTTGTCACTAGTTCAGGGACAAGCACCAGGAGACTTCTGACTCTCTCTTTGCCTTTTTTTTGTTTGCCTCTTTTTCTCACAACTCATTTTATTCCTAGGTTGACAGCTTTTGTACTCAAGAATTTTGGCCAAGCCAGAAAATACATCTATGTAGATGACAAGAACATCCAGGATGCCCTACGCTGGCTAGAGCAAAACCAGCTCCCCAGTGGCTGCTTTGCCACCAAAGGGAACTTTTTTCACTCCTCCCTAAAGGTAAAGGTGGTCCAGGGCAGGTGGCACTGCTGGGAAATGACTGGACAGATTTGTGACAGCAAAAGATTGTAAGATCCCAAAGGATCCTAGAAAGTCATTCTGCAACCTGTTTAACCAGCCCTAAAGAGAGGGAAAACATGAGAGGAATCCTTTTCCTTATGAGGAGTGTGCCCTCCTAGCACCACTTAAGAGTGAGAGATGCGTTCCCTTTGCAGGGCAGCATGGATGATGAAATCTCTCTGGGGGCCTATGTTGCTGCAGCACTGCTGGAGATGGGTCTGCCACTGCAGGTGAGCACGCTCAGCTCCCTCCTGCTCCATTCCCCTCTCCTGGGCACCACCATGGGGACACACCAGCTTGTGATTCTGGTGTTCTCCAGGCCATGAACTGGGAGGGAACTTCTGGGAATGAGCCAATGTTTGGTCAAATGATGAAGTCATTGCTCTCAAGAGCCAGTGCTGTGAAACTGGCCTGGTGCAATAGTTCTTGGTGGCAATAGCTCCCCGTGCACACCACGGCTGCACTGCCTCTTTTCTGAAGACAGTCTGTAATTTAAGGGGTTTCTCTGGAGCTACATCAGGAAGACATAGTGTGGCTCCCTGGAATGAGATCCCTAGCTCCCCATTTCACCCCTGTCAGAGTGTGGCACGTCTCCTCCTAACACAGGGCAAGCTGATGCAGACTACTCTCCGCTGCCTGCAGAAGGTGGTTCACAACATCACCAACATCTACACGGAAGCCTTGCTGGCCTATGCCTTTGCCCTGGCTGGGGACTATGAGACAACCCAGGAGCTGCTGTACAAACTGGAGGAACAGGCCATCAAATCAGGTGCTGCCTGCCGGGATTCTGGACTAATGTATGCCTGGCTACAGCAGTCAAAAATGATATATATATTTATACATATTCCTTGTATTTGTGCAGTAACTGCGTAGTGTGACTGAAAAGACAGTAAGTTATTTCACAAGCTGTGAGGGTGACTTATCAGAAATAGTTTCCTCAGACTGGAGGATTTCAAGATCCCTTTGAGGGAGGAGGTAAGAATCTGTGAGCTAAAACAAGTTGAAGTCCTGGAGAATAAATTCAAGAAAGCAATGCTGGCCTGAGTACAGGGAATGAGCCAAAGGAGCCCTGAAAGCACTCTGGGGTTTGTTTTCTCTGAAACCCAAATTATGTCCTCCCTAAATAGCCTTGATGCTCCTTTTCCTTCTGCAGGAGGACAAATCCACTGGAGCCCCAAGCCAAGCTCTCCAGCTTCCACAGATTTCTGGCCTAGTACTCAGTCAGTGGACATAGAGCTGACAGCCTACATGCTCCTGGCATACCTCTCCAAGCCACGGGTGCACGCAGGTGACATGACAACTGCAGCTGGCATTGTGGCGTGGCTGATGCGGCAGCAAAATGCCTATGGGGGTTTTGCCTCCACGCAGGTAAGCAGTAGCTCCCCGTGGATCCTTTTGTACCCTAGGCTGGCAGCACAAGTCCTCTTGATGTCTTTCTGTTCCAAGCCAGTTCATTCCAGCTGATGCTTTCAGAGGAGTGACTGTCTCCCCCTCTCTAGGACACAGTTGTTGCCTTGCAAGCCTTAGCGAAATACGCAGCAAGGACGTTCAGCACATCAGGCCAGGCAGTCGTGAGGGTGAGGTCCCAGAGGGCCTTTGGGAAGGCTTTCCAGGTGAGCCGCCAGAAGCGGCTGCTGGTGCAGCAGGCAGCACTGGTGGAGATCCCGGGGCAGTTCCTGGTGCAGGCCCACGGCAGCAGCTGTGTCTTGGCTCAGGTGAGGAGATGGGACGAGCATGGAGAGAGGAGGACTCTGCCTCTTTTCTCCTGCATGAGATCATGCCTGGCTTGTCTTTTCTGCTCTTGGCCCTTATCCTGCAGATGGTGCTGAGGTACCACGAGCCTTCCCCACGGACTCCTGTGATCTTCACTCTGCGCGTCAGCACAGAGCTGACCAACTGTAGTCAGGCAAATCCACGTGTCCTCACTGTCAGCATCCTCGCCAGGTGACCCCAAGGGCTGTTTCCTCCTCCAGCAAGATGGAGTGAGCTTGGGGACAGCAGCCAGGAAAGTCTCAGGGCTCCGATGGAGGGACCCGGCCCTTGGGGTGAACAGGACAAAGGGTGAATTGGACAGGTGGAAGGCTTGGACGGGGAAGGTGCTGGCTAACTCCTGTGAGAGGGAGCAGTGGCTGCCGTGTCCCCTGTCCCACATGGGTACCTGGCTCAGGGTGTGGTGGTAGAGGGAAAGGGTGCTCAGAGGACACTATCCTCGGAGAGTAAGACCTTCTGTCTGTTTTTTCTTCTCCAGCTACATCGGGAGCAGAGTCACATCCAACATGGTGATCATTGAAGTCTCCCTGCTGTCTGGATTCATCATGACTTCCAGATCCAGAATGTTGGTAAGGACTTTGGAATAAAAAAACCCCAGCTGTGGTAAATGGATTGTGCCTACTTACTCCTGTTGGGAATTGTTCAGTTCAGGCTGGGAGGTAGCTAAATTTGCAGGGGACCTTTGCTGTTGCAATTGCACCAAAACCTCTTGTTTTCCTACAGCCACCACAAAGGACATCAGAAGTGGTTCAGCTTCTCCCATTGACGGTACTTGGGCTTGAGCTAGGAACAAAGTGTACTGCTGGGTCTACTAACACCAGGATTTCTTTGTCAGAAATTCTAAGACAAGATTTCTCAGAGATGCTCTAGCTAAAAAGATTCTTTTGTTTTCCAATTAAACCATAAACCAGAAAGATGAATTATTTGCACAGCCCCCATGCAGGTCTTTAAAAGCAGTCGAACACTCAGTGAGATGAAATAACAAGAATCTCTGCTGGTGCCTGCACCCATTTGCTGACCAACATGTAAGTCATATGTACTATCCACACAGCCTCTGGTCCCCAGAGGGGGAGATTCCTCTGCCCTGGGCAGAGTCAGTGTGGTTCATACCTGAGATGCTCACAGGGGATGTCCAAGAGAGACTACCAAAGATATGACCACTAAAGCCCTCAGGCATGAGAAAGGCACAGCTCCACACAGAGTCCAGCTCTATACCTTCCCGTCACTAAAACAGTGGGTCTGTCAGGTCAGGAAGCCCTAAGGAAAAGGCTCACAAATTTCCTTCTATTATTGTTTCCTATCCTAGCTGGAGAAGAGAACCATTGTTAAGAAAATAGAAGTGAAAGCTAATGTGGTCTACATTTATCTGGAGAAGGTAAGTGAGAACAAAAGCATTTGATGTGGCACAGTGAGAGCAAGACGTCAGAGGACAAGGAGCTGTGTGAGAAGCCCGAGGCTGGTCTAGGTAAGAAAAGAGCACTGGTAGAATTGAGGGCAGAGGAAGCTTGCCCAGTTTCATTGCCGTTGGATTGGAATAGTGCTACTCCTCACACAGTATGCCATTTTAAAGTCCAGAATCTCTAATGGATTAGAGAAATGTACTGCAGGAAAACATTCAAATCCGGGAAGATGAAGATGCTGTGACTTCTTTCTTCCCTTCCTTGCTAATCTCCTTCCATCTCCACTAGCTCAACGATGAATCTCAGACTTTCATTCTGCAACTGGAACAAGTAATTCAGGTGAAGAACCTGAAACCAGCCAGCATCAAAATCTATGATTACTACCAGCCAGGTGGGTTGCAGATTTCCTGATACTCTGGTGTTGGGAGCTGGGTTCCTGGTTCTCTGGCTGGGAAAAGACATGCAGTCTTCTCTGTGTGTATCCATGTGTGATTACCTTCCTCATTTCCTTTTGCAGAGGAGCGAGCCTTGGCTGAATACAGTGCTGTCTGTAGTTGAGGTAGGCAGCAAGTTCCCGTGTGACACCAACAGTGGCATCAGGAAATGGTGGGTCTTGGATGGGAAACACGGAATATAAGCAAAGACAGGAAGGGGAATGGTAAGCAGTGGGGAACATGTACCCAGCTAGAAACAGGAAGTATCTGTGTCTAGGTTTATGGAGCAGTTATTTTTTGAAGCAGTGGTGGATGCTCTACCTCCTCCTGTGCACGTCTGCAACTGGAGGGGCAGAGTTTTGCACGTGAGCAGAGGTAGAAAACTTATTTTTCCCAGCTGCTCTTAAATGCAATTTTCCTGGTTTGCAAGAAAAACAGTCAACCTGAATAATCATTCAATCAGATAGTTCTAGTCTCCTACTTTTAATAAGACACCACACACAGTCTGAGCCTTCCAGAAACTAACTGCTCAGCAGGAAAGTCCAAGCATTTTCTCTTTTCTTCATATCTCCATGTGGTGAGTGTTGGCAGGGTGACAAAAGACTGGCAGACAGAGACTGTAGAGGAGGGATCTATCCCTGTTCCTGTGAAGACAATAAAGGGGGGAAAAAAAAATCTTTGTTCCTGAAGTATTAAAACTAACCACTGGGAACTCAGGGGCCTTTTTTGCACCTTGTGACCAAATGGTACTGTCAGGCCAAGAAGGACAGGGCTGTTATCACCCAGAGCGTTGCTGGGCACTGGAACAGGTTTCCCCGGGAAGTGATCACAGCACCAAACCTGACAGAGTTCAAGAAGCATTTGGACAATGCTCTCAGGCACAGGGTGTGACTCTTGGGGCTGTCCTGTGCAGGGCTGGGAGCTGGACTCGATCCTTGGGTCCTTTCCAACTCAGAATATTTTATGATCCTAAGATTCTCTCTCACTTTATCTATACAAAGCCTATGTTAGAATCTCCACTAAGGGTGTGGAGCTTGTGGCAGACATCCCAGGGCAGGGCTATGTGCCTCCCTACAGGTGATTCATGGAGCAGGTGGTTTTCTCCATCTTGTGGGCTAGGAAAGCACACAGGTGCTTGGGAAGTTTAGAGCAGGGGCAGGCACTGGTCAAGCTTCAGCTTTGCCTTTGCTCATCCTGGAAAGAGGATGGGCAGGTGTCCATTCCCTAGTGTGAATCAGAGGCCAGGCTGAGATGGAGAAAGGCTTGGCACTGAAACGGAGTCAGGCCCTGCAGTAAAGGTGAGCATGGCACGTTGTGTGCACAGGGCTGGAAGGATCTGAAACTGCAGGAAAAGTGCCCAGAAGAGGAACTGTGGTGACTTGAATAACCTGTATTTGATGCAAAATGCCAGCACTATCTGGAAATAGCACTTGGTACATGCAGCCCTTGTTTTCTGGAACATATCTCCAACTCTGTCATGATCTTGTCACATCAAATCTTCTACTTCAGTTCTTTTTCCCTCATTTTAACCACTGGGATACAGGAACTCACCCTTACTTGGCATTGCAAATTGCTTTCTACCCTGCACCTGCAGTCTAGCAAGTTTCTTGACCAAGGGCCTTTTGCCTGCATCTCCCTCCCTTTCCATATTCTTCAGGACCATGCCTGATAACAAAAGAGGTGTTGGGCCCTCACCTCATTCGCATGGGACACTGTAGCTCATCACTGCAGTTTCTTCTGGAAGACAAGAAAAAAAGTGCAAGTGAGACACATTGACAAAACCCCACTAAAGCAATCCAGCATTGTGCCACTGTTCCTAGGAGTGGTGTTCCCTCAGTTTACAGGCTACAACTCCCCTCTGCTTAACACATGAAACCACTGGTGTGTGTCCATGATTCTGCAGCTGGTCAGGATTTACCCAAGGCAGGAGGCCGTAAGTCCCAAAGAGCTCCATCATAATTATGAATTCCTCACTTTCTGAAGGAATAGCAATCCCCAACACATTTCTAGCTTTTCTTCCCACTAGGGACCCCACAGAACAGAGGGCAAGATGGTTTTGGTGTCATTCCTCTAAGGGGGCCCTTACTCTTCTGAGTCATCCCCTCACTATGGGCCCTCTTCCTTTGCTGTCTGCCTTTGCTGAAGCACAGCTCTTTGCTCCACTCTTGTTGGGAGAGCCAGACCCTGAGTGGGGGAGAAACATGCCAGCTTCAGGCCTGCAAGTTTTGGGGCCAGAGAGAGAAGGACCTATCATTTTGAAAATCAACAAGTTAAGTTCATGCCTAGAGAGCTTTTAAGGAACAGTCAGATAACCATGTCAGGGATGGTATTGTCTTAGACTCAACAAAATTCAGAAATTTTCTTTCCAGAAGTACATTTGGGAGGTTTTTGCAGTACAGCATCTGAGCTCACCTGGCATGTAGTAATCGTAGATCTTGATATTAGCTGGTTTATGATCCTTCACTTGCATGTCCTGCTCCACCAGGAAAGTGTAGGTTTGAGGCTGTCTAGTCAGCTAAGGCCAAGAAATGCAAGGATTAAAAACAGAAATAAAGTCCTGTAAGACAACCCCTTTCACCTGCTTGTACTCAGGCTCTCTGGAGACCTCACCACTGTAACAGATCTGCTTTCTAGTCCATCTCAGAAGTATCTTTTACTTCCCATCCTGTGCCTATCTCCTCTTTTTGGTCACCAAATTTAACTCAGCTCATGAGGAACATCAAACCTACAGAGTCAGTGTGCATTAAGTACCTAAATGGAGTGCTAGTGTCCCACCTTCCCATCCAGCTCTGCTCTGAGCTCCTTCATGCATCTTGCCTCAGTGGCTTCTTTCTTATTCACAGTGACATCAGCTCTTATTGTCCAGTCTCACATAACCCTCATCATTAAGCAGACAAGTACAAGCTATGGATGAACATCTGCTGCAGGGTAATAGTTACATGACCTGCTGTTGATTGGGGTGCACATTGTGCTACCTGGCAGCCTGAGCTGAAATATTTCTCTGTATTGCATTGAAATATTTCTCTGCGCTGTGCTGTAGATGTAATGAAAGCAGCATCTCTGCAAGCCTAATGCATCCACTTGACACTAACCTGCTCCCTATGGGGCCAGCTTAGCTCAGCTTACTGACAGAAACTGAGGATGAAGAATCACAGAAATGCTCCTTAGAAATGCTGAAGTTTTAAAATACATGCCAGGTCTCATTTCTGGTGCTGTTTCATGGAACTAGAAAAAGGCTGGAGTGGTTGTTAATCTGTTGATTCATGAGGCTGTGGAGTGAGCACTTCTGTTCACACAACCACCTGGTTTAGTTTCAAATGATCTTGGCAAAACCCATGAGCAATCTTGCATGCTCCCTGCTGCATTCAGGTTGCTTAAGAGCTTTCTAAGATTTCAGGCTTGCTTGGATTTACTAGATGGATCTTATTACTACTCCCCAGTCCTGATCAGGCACCATATAGATGGACTCTCAATATTCTCTGAACAGTGCCAATAGATGTAGGCTTAACATCAGAGTTTGCCTTGTTTCACTCAAGTTAAGTGGCCCCATAAGTGGCTCTACAGATGAACCACTGCCAACTGACACTTCTCCAGATCAGCAAATGTGGCTGGTATGCAGGAACAACAGCTCTGGATAGTTAAAATAGTAATGAAACCAGTAAACAAGAGTAAAAGCTACCTGTCAGTCCATAGCCCCTTTAATGATGACGTTAGCCCAAATTACACTCACTTCGTCCAGGTAGAGAATGACTTGGTCAGCTTTGCTTTCAACTTTCTTCACTAAAGGCATTTTCTTTAGCTGAAAATAAGGGGGAAATATCAGAAAGGCTTTAATATAAAGCAGAAATATTCAGGGGCATTTGTCCTTGTGAGAGTATGGGCAAAATATTTACATGGCCAGGGAAGCTGTTGATGTAGGGAAAGGCAAGGTGCAGCTTGGAAGAAACTTTGGGTATAAGGATTTCTTAGGAGGAAAATAACCCTGTTTCTCTGCCCACAGGAATGATCACATTTCAGCATACAGTCCTGCATGATGGACATTCATCACTGTTCCCATCCCAGCTGGACACAAATTCGCGGTCTCACCTCTTCCAGTGAACCTGCCACAGGGCTGTATCCAGACAGCAGCTCCACTTGGATCAGGACCATGTTGGTGGACACACGGTTCCCTGTGTAGCTGCAGCAGGAACCCAGGGGACAGCACTAATGTTACTTTCTGAGCCATGATCTCCAGATACTCCAGCCCAGCTTTGGTACTCAGGTGGAGGAATGTGCCTTTCTTTCCAGTGTTTCTCCTGCAAGCATACCTGTTTCTGTACTGTAATAAATCTTTGTGCTTCCCTTGATCTCGCTTTTAATTGCGCCAAGGAGAAAAAGTTCCTTGGAAGCCTCCTGGTGTTACCTTCTTTAGGCAAGGCAGGGAATATCACACCCTACACCTGTTCTCTTGGCAGTTCTGTCCCAAGCCAGGCAGGAGTACAGCAGAGGAGAGTGGTGTGACAGTCAACCAGGAGCAGAGGAGGGAACACTTAGGAATATGTGTCAGTCCCACAGGACCTTCACATCATTAGTATTTTGAGACTTGATCCTAGAAGGGGGTGAGACCCACAGACCTTGGGAGAACTTGTGGTGAGTGGAATGGTACAAGAGATGACTGCAGCCTGAGCCACCCCTCTGGGGCCTTGTGCCTCTCACCCAGCTGGGGAGAGCACAGTAAAATGAGTGAGGTCACCTCAGCACTGG
Source organism: Aleadryas rufinucha (assembly GCA_013397815.1). NCBI lineage: Eukaryota > Metazoa > Chordata > Aves > Passeriformes > Aleadryas > Aleadryas rufinucha. Next base: position 120,926 of record VZTH01017679.1, on the reverse strand, counting down.
GACCCCACAAGTGAAGGGGAACCCTGCCAACAAGAGACTGGTGGTGCCAGAAGCCTCTCAGCATGGGAGGAAAGGGGCAACTGAGTGTCTCCTACCGAGCACGAATGGTGACAGGGAACCGGGTGGCGTCGGGCGCGGTGCACTCCATCTGCACAGATATGGCAAAGGTGGCCTCACTCCTCAGGGGAGGGATGTGGTACCTCAGGATGGCCTGCCAGGACAGAAAGAAGCTGGATGGCAGAGAATAGCAGGGGCTTTTTTTCTGGAGAGTAGCCTTAGCTAGACTCAGCTGCTGTTTGCTGTCTTGTATTGGTGTAAGAGAAAACTATGCAGCAGAAGCAGAGGTTCTGCTAGGAGTGCACTGCTCCTGGTGGCTTTCTTGGAGGAGAGGAGCTGCTCTGTCTGGGTGGGGATGATCCAGATTTCACTTGGGGAGTAGCTGTTAGCTTCCTGTTGGATCTCAGTTATCCCCACCAGCCTTGAAGCCCTGATTCTTGCACGTTATTGCAGCAGTTTGTTTTCAGTGTTGGCTAAGTAGCAAGGTAAGATGTCCTCTGGCTTTCAAGCCTTTTCACCAGACAGACTTTTTCTTCCTGGCTGGGCTTACCTGCAGGAAAAGACACCCATGGCCCTGCACCCGCAGGATATAATCTTGGGCAATGGCTGGCAGCTCCACTGTCTGTAACAGGAGGCGATTGCTTTTGTCTACTTGGAAGTTTTGGCTGAACCCCTTGGAAGTGAGAGAAACCTGAAGATCAGGGCTATCCTTGCTGAAGATGGTGGTTGCATACAGGGCTAGGGCTTCCAGAGCAACAACCGTGTCCTGAGGAAAGAGAAAAACATTATGAAAAGTAGGATTCCTGCTTCCTATGCATGTCCAGTCCTTAGCCTTTCCCTCCCTCATACTGCAGCTATAGCACAGTAAAGGTTGAGCTTTTCCCTTTGGCTTTTAGCATGGGATTATCCATAACTCCCAGGACCTGTAAATCCATACATCCTTTTTTTAATTTACTCTTTTTTCTTTTTTTACTGTGGGCTGTTAGAACCCATTGTTCTCAAAAAACCAGCATCAAATCTGATGATGATGATGATGGCTCAAGGGGATTACCTGGGTTGAAGCAAAGCCTCCATATGGGTTTTGCTGCTTGGTGAGCCAAGACACAATCTGGGATGCCTTTTTGATTTCATCTGATGACAAACTTGACTTTGTAAGGTGAGCCATGAGGATACTAGATGTCAATTCCACATCAACAGATGGAGCCCGATACCAAGATAGGGAACCTTCTTCCTGTTTGGACTGTTGGCTCCAGAATATTTGGTCATCTAGAGGTGGAGTGGGAACATTTATGGAGTGTGTAGCTGTTATCTAGTGACCCTAGAGTTCTACTTAGCCCCTGTATATAGGTACTAAATGAACATGAACATTGGACATAATACAGTTGGACAAGATATAGGTGCATAGCTCCCTATTTGTTCCCCACACTCTGCTTTTCCCAGTAAAACCCTAAGCCTGCAGGCTGGGGAGGAGCTCCACAATATCCAAGATGCTCCCCTGGCTGGGATGACTGGGAGGCCAGGACTGTGAGATCATCCATAGAAACAATCTGTCTCACAGTGTGGATATAACCTGGGACAGCTTGGCAAACTGAGGCTTGGATAGCNCCATTCCCATGGTTGTTCAACCCAGGGATTTCCACACAGTTCTGCCAGTGGCCCTCCCTCCTGCTCCAGAGCCTTTGGTACCTGATATTATGGCAGCCTTATCCAATCTTCTGAGGATTTTCTGCCTGAGGGCCTTGTCACCTGCCACTGCAAAGGCATTTGCAGCCAGTGCCAGGCTGTAGAGGTTGGGACTGCCAGTATCAGCATTGACCAGGTCCCTTATACATTTCAGAGCTTTCTCCACAACTGGGTCCTAGGATACAATTGGAAGCACACTCGTTACGGGCAGAGTGTTTAGGAAGGGAGTGCAGATTTCACGTGTGCAGAGGAGGGTGGAAACAGGGACAGGACACACAGGGTCACTACTGATAACAGCCCCCACGTGCACAAAGGCAGAGCCCAGGCACTGCCTGCGAGAGGCTGCTCACACAGCCTGCTCCTGCTGCTGATACTCACGGAGTGAGGCATCCCCGAGTGTATGAGAGCTGTCACGATCACAGAGCTCAGCCCCAGGCCTTCCTCCACCGCACCCTGCAGCCACCACAAAACACAGAAGAGGGCTGCTGTGAGAAGGGGAAGTTTTCCAGTGCCTTCTGCTCCCCTAGCAAAAGCCAGCACAGGCAACAGTGCTGGTCCTATTCCTTCTCCCAAGGAAGTGACAGGACTGGTATCCAGTTTTAAAGGTCCTGCTTACCAGAGCACTTCTCTGCCAGGGTTCCCCAATCTCCTCTGGGTAGCTGATTCCCTCCCTCTGCTGAGCACATTCCCCTCTCCCCTCCCATACACAAGATTTTCAGTAGCAGATTTCAGTGCTAGGGGAAAGTGATGTTTCCACAACCTCGCAGCAAGGTGGCATGTGTTAGCTTTTGAGATGGAGGTAGGGCAGGGCACTGCTTCAGTTCCCATGTGCGCATCTTCAAATGCAAACCTCCAGCATTCATAACTTGAAAAAGTGCCACTGTGACTAGGCAACCCCGAGTGTCACCCAAGAGTAACCTTGGGCACTTCAGAGCCTTCCTCCTGCAACAGAGTCCATTGTTCTTGGCACCCAAACTGGACCAGAAAGTGAAGGAGCTCTGATGTATCTAATGAACCACCAGGACATGTCATACCATCAGACCATTGTTGAAGAGCTTCCCCACACTCTTGAAGCAGCCAGACGGAGTCTGACTTTTAATCAGGGCACTGGCAGCATCCTTTATATTTTGTTCATCTATGTGGATGAAGTGCTGGGCTTGGCTGAAGGTCTTCAGGACAAGAGCAGTAAGCCTAGAGCCAAGGAAGGAAGAAGGAAATAGAACTGAAATGCCACTTGATGCACGTCTCCAAGAGGAGACAAGAGTCTGTGTCTTCTCCTACATCATCCCTGTAGAAATACCAGCAGGCCAGAGCCCCTGTGCAGACGGAGAACTGGAAGCAATGCACATGAGTTAGATGCTCATGAAGCTTGAGCTCAGAGCCATCTGCAGCAAGAGAAAAAATTCAATTCTTCAGACCTTCAGAGCTCTGCTAATTCCAACAGGGTGCTTTGTTGCCCTGGAGGGCTGACGTTTAGTGAGATCACTCAGACCCATTCCCAATCCTGTTTGGGCACAAAGCATTCTGCAAAACCTGTAAAGAAGGCGTCTTTGCTGCCAAATTTTCAGAATCAATCTCGCTTGGGGTGCCCAAGCACAAACAATCCAACAGGGGTACTTCAAGTTAGTTTGTTGTCACATTTGACAGAGGTGTTCCGTAGACTAAGAGGAAGATTTTGTACATATATCAAAACAGATAAAGAAGGAAAGTGATGGCATATTGCCGAGTGTGAAACCTGGCATGACATAAATGTTATGGAGAAAAATGTGGATATTGCTCTGGTTTAAACTAGGGTGGAGTTAATTTCTTCCCAGTAGCTGTTACAGTGCTATGTTTTGGATTTGGAATGAGGATGGTGTTGAGCGAGCAGCTGTGTGGTGCTTAATTTCCATCTGGGCTTAAACCATGCCTTCCAGAAGGTCTCAGGAGCAATATCTGTTCAAAACTCCACACCTTCAGACTGCCTCAGTTTCCCCAGACCAAAATCCAAGCCAGCTCGAGCCTGACCAGGTCAAACTGTTGTTCCTCAGTCATGTCTGGATATTGCTGCTTACCAAGTGTTTCCTGGCTCACTTCCTTCCCCGAAGGCACTGTATGAGCCATCTGTGTGCTTGTACAGGAGCTGCCGCTGATATCCTGCAGGAAGAGGCTGGGGGTAGTGAAAATGCTGTGCGCCTGTCATGTTCTCCAGGTGCCAACCTGCCCCACCAATCCTGCTGATCATTACAGAGAGCATTATCTCTGAGGAATTTAGCAGGGGGGTGCTGTGTACCACTTGTTCCACTGACATGCTGGTCCTATCAGTAGCCTGATTTACACTGCTGCAATTACCATGGTGTCAGGCAAGTGATGGTGCACAAATCCTGCTCAGCACCAGGCCTCTGCTGAGGCTCCTTCCACACAAGTACTGTAGTGGACATCACCATCTTAAAGAGCAGAAATCCACTCACCGCTTTCCAGATAGCCATTTGCCTTCAGTTTGATTTCTGGAGTCAGTTGTCCTGTTTCTTCAAGGTATCGTGTGATAAAGACGTTTGGGGCAAAATGAACCATGTTCTGCTCACCACAGCCACTGGACATCTGGAGAAGCTCATCTATGTTGTCCAGTGCTGTTCCCATAATGTCACCTGCAGGAGAGAACCACAGCTTTGGGAGCCATACATATTCTTGCATGTAAAATGATTCTGGTCTCACAGGTTCTCCAGATAACCTCCTAAGACTGATCTCACTTCACCTCTGCTCACGTGATGTCTACAGACTGTAGGAACAGTGATGCAGTACTTGGCTGTCTTTCCCTTGGCTTGGTGAAAATTATACATCCATCCAGCGCCACTTGTATAGAAGAGATGGGATACATCTCAGGAAGACAGTACCTTGCTGTACATATTCCCTCTTATTGCCCTGTTTGCTAAAGAAGACACAGTGGCACCAGAAGAGATGTGTCCTGCAGGAAAAAATATTACTTCCCAAGAAGTAGCTTTTAGAAGCTCTTCTGAAAACTCACCTAAGAAAGAGATGTGGGCTCTCTCTGACCCAAGGACAATGTTCTCTGGCATAGTGAAAGAGATTGTCTCTGAAGCTGAAGTTCCTGCAAATGGCAAAAACGCCAGAACAACAGGCATAAGGGAGATGGCAGAGTCACAGGCATCCCCCAGGAGGTGGTGTAAACAAGGCTGGGATCACCTCATCAGTTGGTGGAATCTCAGCATTCAAAAGAAAGGATGACACAGAGATCCTGTCCCCACTGATAAGGGACAGTGATGTGGTTAGATTGTGGCTTGATGTTGGCAGGAGCTTTTGTAGTGGGTAGGGCTGAATAGCTTTGCCTACCCATAAAAGCTCCAAAATCCCTGACTTTCTGCTCCCTACACACCTCCAGATAGTCATCTAGGACATCTAGTCCTAGATTTGTTCAGACACCACACAGCTTCAATCTGATCTCCTTGTTTTGTGCACAAGCACAGACCCAGTGGTAAGACAATATCTGGGGTCTCTGCACCTACCTTCAGGGCACAGGAGTGAGGTGTGGGTCTTTTCCTCCAGCTGCCCCTCTGCCTGGTGGGGAAAAGGCTGTTCAGCTCAGAAGGGAGAGCAATAAAATCAGAGAGCAGCTGTGCAGCACTCCACCTTCCTGCAAGCACCTTTCCCATCCTCGTGGGCCATGGCAGAGGGCTTCACACAGACAGCAGAGATATCCATGCCAACAGTGAAGTGGTACTGGGAAGCAGGTTTCTAAGCTGCTACATGGCTTTTGACCCCATTGCCCTGCCAGCAAGCAGTTCTGTCATTTCTGTCCCATCCAGTGTAGGAGATCATGCTCCAGTCCTATCTACCCTTAGAATCACTCCTCGACCAGCCTCGCTGAGAAATGTGCCCACCTTCCCAGCTGATTCTTCCTTTCCAGAGTCACCCAGTTTTGAGCCTGACACAGCTCCAACCTCACCAGAACCCTGCAGTGCAGCCTGACCTTCACCAGCAGGTGTTTAACCACTGTGTCCTTCCCTCCAGACTCCGGCACAACAGCTGTACGCTCCGTGCAAACATCTTCCCTCTCCATCACCTCAGCAGTGACAGTGAAATTCACCTTCCCTAAAAAACAAAACATCCAGAGGCTGGTTGGCACATCTATGTCTATGTTTTAGTTTGCTCAGCCTAGGGCTGCTCACTCATGCTTTGCACAGCAGGCCAGTCTACCTTCCAGCCCAGCTCTAGCTTCCTCAAGTAGCTCTGCCAGTGCCTCCTGCTCCTGCCCCTCCCTTGACCACTTACCTAATTTTGTAGCCTTCACATCCCAGGAAAATGTTTTTGCTGAATCAGGACACAGACAAAGAGTGAACCTGATATTTTCATGCAGAAATTCAAAATCCCTGGAGTCCATTAGACTAAGCTGGAGCTAGAGGTGAAACAGAAGGGAGTTCAGGTTACAGAGCTGCTGCTGCTGTGTTTTTCCATTTGGGTCCTCGATTCAATAACAGTCAATCCCAGAAGCCAGGGGTGAGTATGATGACAGCCTGTTGCCGTATCTGTGGGACACCAGCAGTGCCCCATGGACATGCAGTCATGTCAGGTTTGGCTTGTGGGGAGGGATAAATTGGTCAGCGATGGCTCTGTGTGGAGTTAAATTAAACAACTTCTTTGGTGTCTTTTGCCCAATGCCTAACTAAGAAGGCAGCCCCTTTGTTTGGGTCTCTATCAGTAAAGTAGTTTCTACACATTCCTCTGTTCCAAACCATCCTGGAGGGAGCCACTCACCGCCATGCACTGCTTCAGGTAGCTGAAGACTTTGACTTTCAGGGGAAATGACTCTCCACGGAAAACAGAATAGGGCAAAGTGGGTTCCACGAAGAAGGGCTTGAAGCTCCGCAGGCTGGTGGTCTCTGAGATTCCCAACCCATGGCTCTCCGAGGTGCAGAAGGTCATGGCTCTCCAGTCTGTGATACTGTCAGGTACTGTGACAGCTAGCTCAGCAGCCCCTGAATCACTGAGGAGAAAACAGAGTGGAAGAGATTGTCCCCCCCCCCCCCCAAAAGATTTCTCTTGGGAAGACAAATGCAGAAATTCAGACTATGAAATGGAAGTGCATGTGAAGGTGTGGAGTTTCCTGGGAAGCTGGACAGAGGTATAGGAAGGATAGCAAATAGGTGGACAAGGAATGACTGAGAGGAAAATGCAACCCAAAATTTGCTTCTGAGCAGTGTTGCACCTGAAATTCTTCTTTTGTGTGGGCACACAGGGCTCACAGGGGTCTGTGTTAAACACCCAGTCTGTGCCATGGAGCATAGTGTGACACTTCCTATTGGGAACATGTGGAGACAATGAAACATGTCTCTTCTGAGGTGCATATTGATAGGATAAACAGTAACAGGCAGTAGGAACATGGGAGATTCTGACCTGACATAAAATACTACGAGGATGGTCAAACTCTGAAACACAGTTTGAGTAATCTCCATCCTTGGGGATAGAGAGTGCTTGACTACAACTTGATCTAACAGGACCTGCCTTGTGTAGAATGTTGAGCTATGGATCTGTGGAGGCCTCTTACATCCTGCAAGAGTCTGTGATGTTAAATTCCCAGAAGCATTTGGAAAATCTCAAGCAGAGACAGGAACTGAACCAAAACTGCATTGTCCTTATCCACTTCTTCATACGTCCCTCTTTTCTTTTGTACACAGAAGGCAATAATGCCCTGTCTCTGCTCCTGCCCATTCCCTCTGCTGTGTCTGGTAGAAAGTTGGTGTCCCTGTGGAGCCACAGCCCATGATTACTCACTTGATGGGAACCAGAGTCCAGATGAATGTCTCTGGGAACCAGGTACGTGCTGGTGCTGACTCAGTGCCCAGCTCAGTGTGCTTGGCCTCAGCAGCTTCAACAGCAGCATCTTGTTCTGGGTACAAGCTCTCCAAATCTGCCAGCTCATCAAAAGCTGTTGGGAGTACAAGCATTCATTCAAAGCAGAGCAACTGCGAAACCAGGATGGAGTTCAGCCAGGAAAAGCCTAGTTCTCCATCCCTCCCACTCCCACCCCAAACCCCCTTATCCTCTCCAAGACGCCCTCAACCTACTTCACTATTGTCTTCCATGAGACAACCCAGGAGACCAGGGGGATTCCAGTATGTGTGTGCTCCCTCATGAGACATTTTACCTGCTCACAGTTTTGCTCTCATTCCCTGAAGAAAAGCCTAGATACTGCCCAATGCCAATCTTGGCTCATTCTCTGGTTTCCAGAAAGACCTTTCCTAGTCTTACAAACAGATTTTCTTTCCTGAGACAGATGCCCCATTTTGCCCCTTGACCATATTATCTTCCTGCTCACCAGCAGAAGCTTCCAAGCAGGTTCTTCCCCTTCAGCCACCCCTCTGCCCCTCCAGTGCACTGGACCCACACACATGCCAGGGCCTCTCCCCTCTCCCTGTGGAGCACATCTCCTGTGCAACCTCCCACTCATGTCTGTAAGCCATCCCCAGCTCCTAAGTACACTGCATGTTCAGCTGCCCATGTGCAGCCCATCTGTTACCCGTGATCTCCAAAGAAACAGGAAAAATCGAGATATACACATGTAGTCGTAGTCAAAAGTGGTCTGGGTGTGGCACTCAATTGGAGACTTGATTTTAAGGCTGGTTAAAAATGTCAGACCTGCATTCTGGAGGAAAGAAGGGGAAGAAAAGAAGGTATATTTTGTGGAGGGGGTGGTGTGTCTGTCTCTTCCCCTGCCTCCCAGCAAATCAGCCACCTATGTTCTTGCACCTCAGAACAACCTGCAAATTTACATAGGGAGAGAATGCAGAACTGTCCTCTCCCAAAGCCTGGTCCTCATGCCAAATGATTGTGGGGGTGACCACTTGCATGTGCATGCCTGCACACAAAGTCATCATTTAGGCACCACAGTTTGCTGCCCATCCTAACCCAGACTTTTCCCATCCTTCATTTCTACTATTCTTTCCCTCCTTTCCCTAGGTTCCCCTTTTCTCTCAGGTGCTTTGCTTTTCCAACCTCCAATTTTCTCTGACACATGCTGACACTCCACTCTGCTTCCAATCCCTAGAAAGTCTAAAAGGGACTAATGGAGAATTGGGCCCTAGGAATCTCCCTGATCAATGGGAATTTATCATGCTGGGAGCATAGAGTGTCATTGACCTCTTAGTTCGGAAGTTTGGCAAATTCAGATCGTGAAGTTGCCAGCATTTATAGGAAAGACGATCTGTGAAGCTACCCAGTGCTAGCCTGGGATATAAAAGGGCTCGGGTCTGATATTTCAGGCTTTCTGGAAATTAGATTTACCTTCAGAAGTTCATAAACATCTGGTTGGGACACTGCGTAAGAGTATCTGTTGTACATGAATGGTGACATTCCTGGTGAAAGGGTGGTCTGAGAGGCATCAGTGATTCCTGGGTTCTTGTGGATAGTGCAGTAGTCACTGTAGACATCTGTGAGGGTGCTGAGCTGTTCCTGAGCATAGCTGAACATATTATACACCTGCAGACAGAGAATGAAAACAGTACAGGTCAGTGTGAGAGGTGGAGAGATTTTAATTTCTATCCAGAGGTTTCCTGTGACCTCAGAGGTCGAGCTTGGATCCTGCCTGTCACAAAAACCCAGCCCCAAGGGGTTTTGAGTTTTATGGAGAGCCTCCACAAATTTTAGATGTATAGCACCAGAGAAGAACATGAGCCCCTCTGGGGTATGGCTGCATAGCTGTGGCCACTTCTAGCTTAATAATTGTACCTGTGAACTCAGTGCAAACACTGAGGACACCTTCCCTGCATGAGCCATTGGACAGCTTGTCTGACTGAAGGCACATCCTGGATCCACCAAGACAGTGTCAAGAAGCAATTCATGTGTCCTTAGACCCAGGTCTAGAGGAGAAAAGGGACCCTTCCACTGCCAATACACCACTTAGAGTCCACTCTGTGAACTGAAGGACTGTCTGGTTCACGTGAGCTGGAACAAAGACATGGAACCTATCCCATGTTCAGCATTTTTTTTAACATAACCTTTTTTCAGAGCACTGTCATGAATCGGTTCAGGAGATGGATGTCTCTTGCCTTCTGCTTACCACTGTGGTAAAGCACTGTAAGTTTAACAAGGATGTGACTTTGGGCTGTAGCTGGGGATGACCGTGGGTTATTCTATTAGATCCCTCTGTAGACACTGGAAATTTTGGCTGGTGTTTGATGTTGGCCTTCATTTTTTCTCATTAAGCCATGCCCTGTCCCCATTCGAGTACTTGTTGGTATATCCACCACGCCTTATTAACCAGCAAGGGTCAGCACTGAAGTGACTCACACTATCCCTGGACAGCTCAGCCTCGGGCTTCAGGAGCAGGACACTTTTGTCTACTGCACGGATACTGCACAGGGAGCCTGGTGCAGCCTGCAAATGGAGACGGACAGTCGATCCTGGGAGAGCCACTGCATCTGAGAAGCCAAGCTTCACCTGAAACAGCAGAAGAAAGAGGGACTGCAGGCATTGGCAGATGAAGGAAAGGAGAAACTGTGGTTATTGGATTCTGCTCGATATCTATTGCCAGTTTGCAGATAATTAGCCACACTCCAGCCAACCTGCCCCTTTATGTTTTGTGCACTGCTTACATGGTTCCTGAAGCAGCTGGAGACTTTCAAACGGAAGGTGTCAGCTGCCACTTGTCCCTCAGGGAAGGCAATGTAAACAAAGAGGGTAGCCATGGATGAAATGAGGTCAATGGGCAGAGTGATGTTGAAAGCCCCACTGTACTGATCTGAAGGAAGAAGGAAAAATTGAAGAAGAATAGGAAGATGAGGGGAAGTCTGCAATCCAAGGATTACAGCAGCAATGTGCTCTTCCTCTGTAATACCTCTGTAGAGTTTCTTGGATAAAACTATTCTGCCTTGCTTCTGGGGAGGCCACAGCCAGATCAGGATGTAGGTTGGTGCCACTTTATAGCAGTGGCTTTACATCATAAGGGGTCTTGGCAAAAGTGAGTACTTGGAAGAGAAATGACTTTCCACTTGAGCCCAGAAAGTAAGATTCCATAAGTTACCTTGGAGGTCTCTGATAATTTCCTGCTTGGCAGACAAACTCTGACAGTTTCATCATTTGATCAGGAGGGGAAAAAAAAAAAAAGGAAATTAAAGGACAGAAAAAAGATAGCATATTTCCTATAGGGTTTTTTGTGCCAGCTCTGTGGTTTTCTGTTAGTCTCAGATCTCTTTTCTCTCCTTCTCCATCTAGGCTGGAAGGACTTTCTTGTTGGGTCCTTAATCTGTTCCTGGTAGTTAGATGCTCTTACCTGACGCTGGATCAAGAAGCACTGTTGTTTGGCCATGATGCACAAGGGACCCTCTGGCCATAACCTACAGGTTAATGAGCAGAACAAAGGACTCAGAGTGCCTCTGCTCCACATTTGTGGGCCAGCAAAGGGCCCCGTGCTGACACAGACCCGGTGCAGAGCTCACCTCACTGGCGCTGCCCCGCACTCACCAGGTGGTAGAAGTGTGCTCTGGCAGCCCCGTGGCCCAGCTCTGTGGCGAGTATGTGGTAGTGCACAGTGACCTGCTGCAAATCCCCACAGGCTGGCACTGCCTGCACCGGCTGGATCCTCACAGAGCTGCAGCTGGAGGAGTAGAAGGCCCTCAGCGGGAGCGACGCGCTGCCGTAAGACACCTTCACATTTCGACCGCTCGAGTCCTCTGGCTGGGACTTTGCCTGTGGCACAGAAAAAAGTGTCTGAGGATTTCTTGCAGCTCTCTCTACACCAAAACCAAGACTGACTGAACAGTGGGCTCTGAACTATTTCAAGGTAAGGTGTCTATTTCCACCTATACCAAGTTCAGTCTCCTTCTGTGGAGCTTGGCACTGCCTGCTGTACCACACTCTGGGATAACTGGTGCCTAAACAGGAGCAGGGAGCTGGGTACTACTAGGGCGTTGGCTGAAGTCCGAAATTCTGCAATGCTGCTGCTACCCTGGGAGCAAGCCAGGTCATTAGACCGTGTAGAGTGGCTTATTAGCCCCTGGATCAAACCATGCAACTCTGCTTCTGTATGGAATATGTGGATAAAGCATTAGCATGGATCTGCCCTGATAATGTATTTCACTCATCAATGCTGTTTTGTATTTCTTTCAGCACTTTCCCTGATCCATAGGGTAGAGGTGGCAGGGGACAATTGAAGATCAGTAGCCTTACTCAACTTTGACATATGACCTACCTGTACTTAGAGTATAGCATTAATATCTTTTAGACTTACAGCAAGGTCAAAATCCATCATCTAAGATACCTCTGGTAATAGCAGAGACGGGGCTTGCCTCAAAGTGCTTTGACCTCGAAGTTAGACAGGAGAGGCATTAGAAACCTATCACTACAAACAGACAAGAGAGTCTTCCTTGTTCATGGGAAAGCAGAGGCAAACTTTTCTCTGTCAATTCCCCCTTGGTGACATTCTTATTTAGCTCCTTACATTCTAGTTACCTGCTTAACTCCAGATTGTTTTGCAGTAACCGGTTCCTAACCTGTAGTATAACTTTACTGCTGTTGTCCCATGCTGATGTCTCTAAGACAAAGGAGGCCATCCCAGTGTCATCTGTGAGGTAGGTCTTGGTCTGCTTCCTGCTCCCATAGGACACTGTAAGAATCACCTTCTTGTTCTTCAGGTGTGTCCCATTGGCACTTTTGAGTTCCAGCTGTAATGATGTAGAGAGCAGCCAGAGAACTGGAGGCCTCAGGATTGAAAATCTACCTCCCAGGAGAAGTCCCAGTCCCCCTCTCTGCAAAGGGACTCTCTGTGAATTTTAACTTCTCCAACCCTTCCCCATTTATGCACCAGCCATCTCATCTGGCAAAGCCACAGATCCTGCAGTCACACCTTTGGATAACCTCTTGGTAAATAAGTCAAAGGAGGGACTGGGACAGAGGATTGTGCTGGCAGCTTTGTGCAGCTCAGAAGAAGGGGACCCCTGGGCCCCTCTGTGCCTACCACCTGCTTAGGCCCAGCTGCTGGGCTTTCCATGTTTCTCCCCTTTTCACTCACATTTCCGTAGTAGGGAGCTCCTTGCTGATAGTAGTAGCTTGTCCCCCAGAACTGGAGGGTTGTGATATCAAAAGTGACCTTGCAGTTTTCAGTGGTGTTGAACTCCACCCCTGGGAAAGACAGGAGGCACATGCAGATGAGCACCATGTGTCCAAGCAGGCATTAAGATTGGATGAACTCAGCTAAGGGGTGGACTATCTCTCACAGGGGATTGTAGTTTCTCCATGCAACTTCAGGAGTCATTTAACACACATACACTCAGCTATAGTGCCTCCTACATTCTGATGTGACATAATGACAGCAGTCTATCAGGAGGTCTCTGTCAGACAGTTCTCAAACACTCTTTCCTGCTTTAAGATGGTCCGACTCATAATTGTCCTCTTCCATTCTCCTTCCCTCCTCACCGGAGTCACTAGAAGACAACATTTTTCCCTGCCTTTCCCATGTCAGTTTGCAGTCTGCTGTCTTGTCCTGTGTGCCCATCTGAAATCACTGCAGTTGTTTGTTAAAAGAATGTGTGTCACTGCTTCTGGCAAGGGGCTGCAAAACATTTTCTTGTAAGGAAGGCTTTGCAAAATTTTGTGAGAGGGGGAAACTTATAAGAAACCTTATCTCCCTATATGGGATGTGGAGATAAATCTAATGAGGAGCTAATAACAGTACACAGTCAGGGCCTTGGTTATTCCTAGTTGCTCTGAGTAACTCCTCATTCCAAGGGACTGTCCTAAAATATGGTTTGAGAACGAGAGAACCTGGCCTGGCCCACCTCTGTACACATTTTTAATGTGATGAGAAGACAAGAAAAAGCAACTCTTGCCCATCTCTGTCTAAACAAAGTGAGTGCCAGAGCTGGACTGTCTACAGCAGCTTGTAGAGGAGCAAGCACACTGGTGAAGCCCATCCTTCAACTGGGAGAACTCACATGTCCAGCATTATGATACTTAAAAATGTTCATGTTGTCATGGTGCTCCCAAGGAAGACACAGTCCTCCAAACATTTGACCTCATGGGAGCTAGTGCTGAAAGCTCCAGTGGTTTGATGGGAAGACACAAAGATCCATAAGGGATCTTATAGCTAAAAACGCAAAGACAAGTACATTTTATAAGCTTAAAATAAAAGATTTTCCACAAAGTGTAGAATCAGTTTTTTCTACCTGTTCCACTTTCTTTCAGAAAAGCCTCAGCCTCCAGGTTGAAATCATAATTATCACCATGCTTCCGGTGGAAAATCTTAGTATTCACTTCAGTGGAAAAGCAGCCATCCTCATTTGTCTGGGAATATGAAATTGTGTTTGTTAAGCAACCATGAAGGCAAAAGAGTATTCTGTCTCTTTGCCCTTGTTCCTCCCTTTGGCAAGAGGAGTGGGTGTCTCCCGTGCTCACCTCGCCAGTGTAATCCTTACAAATACTGCGCTTGGCTTTGGAAGACTTCCAGTTATAGCGGATGTGTTTTCGGCACACCACGGCCTTCACACTACCCTGGACTGCTTTCCCATAGGTGTACCTGGCAGAGGGAGCACAGAGGACTCATGCACAAAAACACTGGCTCAAGAGTGACTACTGTTAGCTTTAGCCTGTGATTTGCAGCTGTACAGCCCAGCAGCCTGCAGAATATTCATGGGTCATCAGCTCAGCAGAGGAGGCCAACAAGTACAAATTACCTCATCAGATTGAGACAGAAGGCAGTGGTGGGCGAGTTCCCTCCAAGTCAACACCAGTCCCACCAGGCAGGGCTAGGGGACATTGTGCTGGCCACAAGCTGAGCCATTATTCCTACAACACTGCCACTAATAAATGCAGCAGAGGTGCTGTGCTGTAGGGCTACATTGAGGGAATGTACTGCCACGCTTTCAGACTCACAGAGAAAGTAGGGAGAGAGAACACAGAGAAAGGTGAGAGTCCAGGAGAATTACTTAGTGAAGGATGCCAGGGTACCAGCTCTTGGTACCCTGGCATACTCTTGGGTATGAGGTTGGGTATGAGAACACATACTCTTGGGTATGAGGTTGGCAGAGACCATTTTGAGCTCAGTTATTGATGGCTGTGCATTTTCCAAACCAGTAAAAATGCACCTTCTGCCATGATAATTCAGCTCACATGCCACAGACGCGGAGATGGAAGTTTTCCTCTAGGATGGTGACCACCTGAGGCATCTGGATGGAGACACTGAACTTGGGCAGCACTATGTGAAAGCAAGAGAAATATAATTCAGTGAGAATAGAAGGAGTTAATTTGTTTCAATCCTTCCTAAGTGGTTGTTTACAGAAAAAAAGACCTCTCCTTTTGTTCCGTGACTACCAGCACAGGGCCTGGTAGGAAGGCACCAGCAGCCCAGCCAGGAGAATGGGATGGGAGTAGGCAGCTTGAGTGTCCTCCCCAGAGCACAGCTGTGGGACACTGCCTCGATCCACCCTCAGGACATGGCAAGGAGAAAGCCAGTGGCCTGGGTGAAGGTCAGTGATCACACCTGTGCGCAGGCACTTGCACTTCCCAGGCGATAGCACAACCAGCACAGCTGTTCACAGCTGCATGGCCCATTCAGCTCTGTGTGAGGGAAGGCCTGGAGGCTGGCAGTACGCCTTTCTCTGCTGCCACCAGCTTCCTGAGGCTCTTACCATACTTCTCTACCCTGAAGGTGCGTGTGAGGTCAGGCATTTTGATGGTGTACTCTCCAACCGGTGCTTCTGCAGCCAGCAGGAAGGACAGATCCACAATGCCTCCCACAGGAGTGACATCCAGCCACTGTGCAATTCGGTTCCCTTTGGGGTCCTGCATAGGGGGAGTAGAGAGCAGTTATTTTTCAGTGCAAAAAACTCTTTTGCAGGATGTCCAAGATACCAGGGCATGGTCTGACCACATATTCTCTTGTCCTCAGAGCCCAGGTCTATGGCACAGCTGCAGTGCTCAGGTGAGTCCAAGCTCAATGAGGAAAGGACTTTTCTCCCTGTCTCATTGACAAAATAAATCTAACATATTACTGTTCTCCGGTGGCACTGCCATCTCTGACTGCTGCAAAACTGTGGTTTACTGCCTGCCTGTCTCACTAAGACAGAGAAGTGGTCTTTCTTAGAGACTTCTAAGAATGGTGTGGTCACCTGAGCTGGCACAGCCTCCAAGGTCACTGTGGAGACACTTTGCCTAAGGCACGAGCTACTGGAGAATGACTTCTGGGGAATGATGTCTTGAATCCCCAGGGAAGACCAGGGAAATGAGTCCAGGACTCTATGCAGGGGAACCATTGAGGGCAAGTCATGAAGGACAGTGTTCTCTCACTGCTGGCTCTGGGGAGGGCAGGATGCAGAACTCTGGGTACAGTCACACTGCCCTGCCACTAAGGGCTTTGTGATGAGTTGACAGGTGCTTCATGTGGAACAAGTGGGAACTGCTGTTTGAAAAGGTGAAGCTGGATCAGAGTGCTATGTTTGCCTAAACTGGCGTAAAGTATTGCATAGATGTCTCACAAATTGTGTGTTTTTGTAATGATTCCTTGCTGAGTATGACATGAACATGAACTATTGCCCACTGCTAGTTGGGGCTCTGATCTCTGCATGGATATTTCAAACCCCACCTCCACTTTCAGGTGTCTTTCCTCAGCACAGTGATTACACTGAACAGATTTTAAGAATAACAGCTTGAAAGCTGCTTTAGGAAGTGTTTCTAGCTGTGCAGTCACAACACTAACTGGTCAAACTTTTGTTTTCTGTATGTTAAATATAAAAGTCTCCTTAAGAAAACTTCAGAATCTTCACAAGTGTTCAATTCATAGGCTACAGGGACTAAAAGTCCAGTGACCACTCCAGGAAGGTTTGCTGGTTTTCAGTGGCACCCATCATTTGCTGCAGGGATCCCTGTGTCATCAGTGTCATGACACTGCTCTGCCAAACTTTTGTGGACATGGAAGGAAGGAAGGAAGGGCAAGTAGTCAAGGACTGTTCCCATTCATTCTGAGATAACTGAGTTTCTGCATCCATATTTCCCCACCACCATCTCCAAACCTGTGTCTTCCCCAAGGTGAGAAGAGTTCACCACTTCCAATAAAGTAGGAGCTTTACCTTCAGTTCCACCCGGCGCTGCTGTGGGGAGGAAACAACAGTTACTGGTAGGATGCTTTCAGGTAAGTTACCATCCACCTCCCTGGTATTTTTTATTTTCCCCAACCATCCATCAGTCTTCTCTAAGCAATTCCCAGGGACTGCCCATAACCCAACATCATGAGCAGCTCCTGTGCTGAAGGTGGTGCCCAACATTGTTTGTAAGCACCAAAAGCAACACTAAGACCAGCTGTACACGTCACCTGGCTGGGCCAAGCACTGATCTAGAAGATGTGCAGGCAGCCCATAACATTTCCAGACTTCAGATGTCTTCCCTCTTGACTTACTGTTTCACTGCTGGCAATAAAGTTCTGATCCAAGGTCACAATCCGCAACTTGACTATAAAGCAAAAGAAAAACAGGACTGGCTGAAATGAGATCAAGTCTCTCTATAGCAAATAAGAAGAACAGATAGCTAAGAAAGATGTGCACATGTGCTTCATTGAGAGGATGTGGGCAGCAGATAGAGCCATCCACTCCTAGGCCTATGCCCAAAGCCCTGCTAGGAGCTGGCAGCCTGCTAGAGAAAAAGTGTTAGGAGAGGCAGTGAGGGGCTTTCTGGGAAGGCTGCCTGTGCTGGTGAGAAACAGCATTTTTCTGGACAGTGGACCTGTGATGGGCCACTCAGTCTTGCCTGCAGTGAAGGTCACCCTAGTAGGAAGTGTAGAGAGACATGGGGCAAACAGCTGTACCATGTGGTGATCTGAGCTGTGCTAGGGCAGTGGTGGGACCTGTAGGACTACAGTCCTCACCTGAGGAAGTCTGTGGGGAAGAGAGGGATTTAGGGCCCTGACAGACAGTCATGGCTTTGACTGGAGCAGTCCTGAGTATAACACTGTGGCATCTAAACCTTTTCTCACACCTCAAGGAAAACACACAAACCCTGTTCACAGTGGCATGTGCCACGCTGACATGGAGAGAGATATTCCCAAACCCCTCAAAGCCTAGAAGGGAGATGAAGCCTGTGGCCCATCTCCCTTCCTGAGCAGGTCCTGCTCAGAGGACTAGAAAGTATCACACATTTTGTGGCCTGAGGACCACTCTCTCTCTCTCACACAAGACATGGCATTCTGTCCATACCAATCTGTCCAGGTTTGTACACAGGTTTGTCTGTCTGGATAAAAGTCTTCTTGTCTGCATGCTTGATGAGGACTTTCTGTTTCTTCTGAAACTCTGAGTTGCCTTCCACAACTGTGATTACAACAAAAGCCACTTCATCAGGGTTTCCAATAGGAGGAGGGACCTGCAGGTATAGTTACAACCATCATTCACGGTGGATCCCATTCACTGATCCCGAGGTTTTTGGAATAATGATTATATTACTTTTGGATTGCTACAGTTCTTCTTGCCCTGAAAGACCTCACAGAACATTTCAAAAAGTCTTCTAGAAGAGTAAAATATTAGTGGGGCTACACAGCAGGAAGGACACTGGCACACCTATGCAGGCTGAAGCAGAAGATTCACTGGCCAATTAAGATATCCTCATGGGAAGACATAGTTCTGTGCATTCCTGCCCAGCAAGAGCAGAACTCATGCAATATCTACCCTACTGAAAACCCTTGAGAGCATCTTCCTCACCTGGAAGCTTGTGCAATGAAAGAGGGGGAGCTGAGAGATGGACTGAGTGAACAGAGTCTCATTCCCAGCTCTGCTCTGCAAGGTGACTGACACATGGATTGGGACTGCTTGCTCTCTGCTGAGCTGGAGACACATTGTCTCTGAGAAGGGGTAGTAGAGCTGAGATGGTATTGCCACAGCATAATTTCTATTGAAAAAGAGAAAAAAAAAGGTCAGGTTAAACTGACTTTCTAAGAGGACAGATTTTGACCTGTATTTAGGTACTTCCTAGGAGACTTCTGGTATCTTCATTCAGCTGTCATGACACCAGTGGGACACGATACTGTTCTCATCTATGGGTACTGCAGACATTAACACTGAGGCAGCACTGTATGCTGCATGCACATATAAAATGATAAAGTCACTGCCTTACAAATTGAAAGTGAAAATAAGGTGAAGGGACCTCCCCATGACACCCAAGGGATCAGCAGCATCTTGGCTCTCTTGCAGGTTTCCCAAGTCTTCAGCATTTTCACTGAAACACACTACATTATCACCATCGGTTTTATTGGCTGGTTTTCCTACCACTTTTGGGCTCAGAAACATTGCCCTATGTGAGGGAGCCAGTGTGCCAGCTTCATGTCCCAGACACAGAGACTCATGAGCACCTTCACTTCAGCTCCTCACACTCTTGTCCTCTTTGCTCTCCCATCTCTGCATTTGCTCTGAGCTGCGTCCATAACACTGAAAAGCTGTACACTGTTTGTTTGTTTTCATCTTTTACTGCACTGCAGCAGCTAGGACCAACAAAAAGCCAACATTCAAGCAGATTTCAAAACTCTTATCACTGACTCCTCCCACTCACTGCCTCTAGACAGGCTCAGCCAGCAGCATGTTTTGCAGGAAGCAGAGGGCAGGGCCTGGAAAGATGAGAACAGCAGGAGGAAGGGAGGTGACCTGCTGGCAGTTCTCAGCTGGAGCTCAGCACCCTGGTGAGAGGGGGTCAAAGTCCTGCTGGCCAGAAGCCTCCGAGTGCTGTCACACTTGAGTGCTGCCAAGCCGCCTTGAGGATCTCAAAACACATACCAAAACATTTTGTTTTTCCTATTTGAGCTGACTCATGACACCTCCCTCCTGCCACTTGCGCCAAAGGATGGGATGAGCACTAAAAACTCACTGCTTGAACCTCCCATATCTCCCTTGCTCCTAATGATCCTTTACTCTGGAGCATTTTCTTACACCCCTTTAACAATTCATCCCTTGCCCTTGCCTTCTGAGCTATAAAAGAAAGAACATCTCTGGGGCTGTCATCCAATGGTCCCAAGATCCAATCTGGACCATGAATCTACCAAAAAATTGGCATACAGGTAGGACAGCAGACAACCTACTGAAGCAAGCAGTATTTCCATAAAGCAAAGCTTCATGCTGAAGGTAACAGTGGCAAGCAGGCAGTAAAGTACATCCTTTGCGTGGGAGCTTGTCAGCCTCTGGAATATGTCCTAGAGGAAGTACTCCCACTGGATAAGTTTTTTAAAACTAGGCTTGTGCACGCCACACCACATGCAGCAGGAGGGAACCCATCTACAACCCACTGACATACTTTTCACTGTAATATCTACTGTTCAAGCACAGTCATGCTTCTGTTTGCACTTGTGCCATGGCTGCAAAAGCAAATGCCTTCAGAAGAGCAAGAACAAGTTCACAAGCCAGGATATCACAGCAGTGCCTGCTGGAACAAGAGCTGCATTCCTGACAAAGAATATGAAGAGAAGCTGTGCTGGGAATTGTCCTTGTCAGAGGTCTGAGAAAAGGCGTGGTGGGAGCAGATGGCCAGCCAAGCCTGACCGAACACACTGCTTTACCAAGAGCATCCCTATCAGATACTTGGGTTCATGCTTGCTCAGTTTGTAAAGGCACTCGGCTTTACTGGCTAAACTATTAAATGGTGACCTATGACTCTGGGAAGAAAAGCTTAGCCCAAGGGAAACATATTCTGGAACACAGTAGGAGACATGAGACATTGGCAGGTCAGAATTAAGCTGATGCAGAAAGCTGGCAGAGTTGTTCTGCCTGAGTCCTTGCTGAAATACGTGGTCTACATCAAAGGCACTAAAGGAAGACCCAGTTAGCAGGGAGAATGTGGGGAAAGGGCACATGGAAACCAAATGAAACCTTGGGAACATGAGAAATTATGCCCCTCTGGAAAAACACCCCTCACCTTAAGACTTCTGTCCCATTTCTGTCATATTGCTACCCAACCCCCCACCAGGAACCCTTTACAGACCAGAGCACATTTGCAAAGCAGTGAAGTTCTTACAGCATTGCAGGCATTCCAGCCGTGCTAGGCAGGAGAAGGATGCTGCCCCACAGGAAAATGATCCTCCACATAGCTGATTGCAGGTCAAATTCCTCCAAGGGAAGCTTAGCCACTTCTCAGTACTCCATTCACCCCTGCTTCTGCTGTCTTCCTCCTTCCCCTCATCCGGAGCTGAAGGAGCACGCAGCTCCTGCCCTGACTGGACGCCCGTTCCTCCCTTGGCTTCAAATCCAAGGTGGAAATGAGGCTGCTCGTGGCTGGAATGTGGGCGGGAGAAAGGGGTGGCGACAGTGTTTACTGCCTACAAACCAGAGGCAGCTGCTTTGAGACTTTGTAAAACTTGTTGGTGTTTCTCTGGGAGAGGGCTCGTCTGCCTTATGCAGCACTCCTGGGAGCAGGAGTACTTAGTTACTATATTTGGTACAGGGGACCGATTTTTTTATAAGTGTCTTTACTGGGATGTCATCAGAAACTTCTGGATACAAATCAATTCGTTGTGATGTCAGTGGATTTTTCTCCATGGTTCTTCTGCAGAACTTCTTCTTATCTATTATTTGCTTCTTACTGAAACTTCACTCCTGACCTGCAGCCTCCAGCCGGACCAGCCCAGGGCTTCACATGCAGTTCCATGTGCCAGTGTCTCCATTCCTCCCTGGAGGAAGGGAAGAACTTTAGCGTTTTATTATCTTTTGGTTTTCTATCGTTTTTTGTCTTGCTAGTTTAGACTTGAACTCAAACTCTGTTTGAATTTTGGAGAATCAAATATGCTCCCAGATCAGTGACATGCAGTATTTTAAACCTGAGGTTTATCTGCAATGTCAGTGCTAGGTTAAAGGCTGGTGTGCCCCTGTTCCATCGGACTGTGCTCTGACAGAGTGGGTGCTAAGCACACATATGGTGGCTGTGCCAAAGTAAATCCAGGGGATTGCTTCAGCCAGGAGCAAGGCATGGGTGGATGGCAAATTCTCTCTGTGCTGTGTACCTTTGGTTGTGCTCTGCTAAAACCCAACAGGGGCCAGGACAGAATGAGGACATCCACCTTCAAGTGAGGTTGTAACCAGAGGGCAAATTCATCCAAGCCCTGTGCACTTCACTGCTGCCACTCAGGAGATGGAAACACAAGGCTGCAGTGCCCAGGAAGAGTCTGGAGGAGGTGGGTGGTGGTGTCAGTGTAGAATCACCTCATGGCTGGGGGAATCTGTCAGAAGACTGGGCATCCAGCTTGGGCACGTGTAAAGTAGAGATTTGATAAAATATGTGTGGACTTAAGATGTCATGCTTTATTTGGAAAGGCCTTACAGTGGAGGAGGGGAGTTGACATAAGTAGCAGGAACTGCCCTGGAACAGATTCTGTACCCAGGAGGATCAGACATGGCTGGGATGGATGGGTGGACAGAGGTAGTGATGCACGGAATGGTGGTGATTTGAAAGGTTTTTACTCCAAGCTCTGAGTAACGACTGGATGAGGGGAAGAACACTAATGCTGCTTTTTAAAAGCTGAGAACAGTAGCTCACATGCAGATTTTGCTCTCATCAGATACTACAGCCAAGATGTAGACCAACCACCGATGAGACAAGACTCTCCCAAGTCCCCTTCAGCCTGAGTTAGAGATATGTATTCCCACATATCCCTTCTCAGTGTCCTGGTACCCATGGCCTGGAATACCACCTGAATGTAAATGTGCATGGAGAACTGTGCTATGTGACCTTCACTCTGCTGCTGGTGGGAGCAAGTAAATATTAGCTAATGTCATTAGCCTAGAAAAGATATTATCTCCATATATTAACTCCCCTACTCTTTGAACCTAGGAGTATCTGAGGGGGGTATTTAGGATTGCTCCAACCCATCAGTACATGCACTTCTCTCCTCCAGTGTGGATCTTGTCAGCTGTCTGTCCCAGCCCAAGCAATGGGAGCACCTCTGTTCCTCTTAGCCCTGACCCTATTCCCAGTGGCAGCTGCAGCAAGCCTGGAACCGTGAGGCTCTCTCCTTTTGATTTTGGGGGGCTTGGTGGAAGGGCCTGTTATTGAAGGGTGGTGCTGAGGGGCTGCACTCTTTGGCATCACAGAGCTGGATGGTGGAGGCCTGGTTCCCAGGAGGCTGAGGAGAAGCAGCTCCTGCAGAGTCCTGGGCATCCAGCACCACCGCAGGGGCAGCCCCTGGTGCTGGCTTGTGCAGGCACTGCACTGCACACACCACAGAGCTACAGAGGCCACAGGAGTTCTGCCTCTGTTCATCCAGTGCTGGTGGGGGTGAAATCTGGTGTGAGGACTGGAGCCTTATGCCTCAACCACTGAGTCTTCAGCTTCATTCCTCACACAGCCTTGCTCTGTGTACTTGCAACTGGAGCATCGTGCATGGGCAGCTGTGTCCTGGCTTGTGGCAAGGTGGTGACACAGAGAAATCAGGAGTTCTCCACACTGGGCATATTCTTCCTTTCTCATTTGGAAAGGAGCTTAAAAGTGCTCAACTTCCTTCAATGCCATCCTCCAGACATTTCTCACCTCTTCATGAAAGCAGCAGAGATGGATTCTGGCCTGCCCACCTCAGCCTCTGACTTGTTTTTGAACATGTACTGCTCTCTTCTAGTCACTATATGGTGGTGTTCCCTGCTATCATTCAGCAGTCCCACGAGGAGAAGCTCTACATTCACTTCAGCTCCCTAACTGAGGCCGTCCACCTGGCTGTCACCTTGCAGACAAAAACCCAGAATCACACGCTGGTGGAGCAGGATGTGGAGAAGCCAGGCACTTTTCAGAGCATCACCTTCCAGGTGAGTGTAGATGTGGCTACTGATTTGACAGTGGATGCTTTCACCTTCACTTCACACAAGAGCACAGTATTTCTCTGGGTACACTGTCCTTCTCCTTGCCATAGGTTCCAAGTAGGTTAAGTATATTTCCCTACCACTGCCAGGCAAAATACAACAGTGTCCTGGAGTCTAGGAAAGTAGGGAATCTTTCCTGTGTAGAAAAAAATCAGTTCTTCTGATCTGTATCAGCACATTTCATACTATTTAAAGCATGGTGCTAAACATTTGCTTTCAGTTTACTCAGTGTTTTGTCCCTAAAAATGCTTGCATATCACAGCAAAAGTCAGTGCATTGAGAATACATTCTTTTCATCCTTGTTTCCTCAGGAGCCTGCGCCTTCAGCTCCAAGAGGACCGTTCTGTTCTAAAGCTGCACCTACATTGCCAGATGTAGTTGCAGTCTGCATAGACATTGAGCTTGCTTTAATTTAGCTGTGATGGTGCTGAACCCACAATGAACTGAATTTCACCAAGGCAGTCTGGATATTTCTGGAGTGGCTTGAGTTCCTGTCATTGCTAACTGCTCTAGTTAGCTTATCTAGACACACGGACCACAGAACCTTCAGCTACATTTCTGGAGAGCCATGGAGATGTGTGTGGTGCTGAGGCTCTATGAACTGCCCCAGTCTTCCCCAGCACTGCACAAAGTCACTGTGCCTATGCCCTGACTGTCCTGCAGACTCAGCAGAATTCAAGGAGGGGCTGTAGTCACTTTTGGGTTTTACATCAACACGACAATGATTAACTAAGAGTTTGGTGCCAGCCCTTAGGAGAGAGCAAGTCCTGGTTCTGGAAAGCCAAGGAAATCTGCTGTTAGCAAAAAATAAAAACCACCTAAAAATCCTTCTCCTGCTCAGCTCAGTCTTTCTGATTCTGAGATGTCCTGTGTTTGCCTGATCAGTATCCCATCTCCCATTACTCCAGATCTGACCTTTCTATGGTTTTACCTGGTTGCATAAAACTGTCACATTTATGTTACCTGGGAGAATTACGTGTCAGTCAGTTCACTCCTAAGCTCATGAACAAGGCAACAACTGCTTCTCCCTAGAATCACTAGGGGGTTACAGAGTCATACAGAAGAATTTGGACTCTGAAGTTTGGGGATTTTTTAACACTGAGATGATGTCTTATGTCTGAGATAAGATGCAAAGTCTCTGATGAATTTTTTTCCATTTCCTTGTGTCAATCAACCTAGGTGCCAGACCTCATGTTAATTCCCAAGAAAACAGATGATTCCAAGACACAGGTAGGATATGTCTCTTGTCTGCCTCTCCTCTTACAAATTAGAGGGCTTCAGCCTCTCCTATGCCTGAGCCATGTTAATGTTGGAGATGCAGGGTGGGAAAGATAGTAAAGAGGAAAAAGAAATGTACAAAGAGGCAAACATGACAAGCAGATAGGCAGAGAAAAGAGAATAAAGAAGCTGGACAACAAAAAGGAGACTATGACTAGGGAAAGGAGAGACTTAAATCACAGGAGATGAAAGGAGGAGGGGGACATTGGAGGTTTTGGAAGGACAAGTGCCTCTGGTTCTCTTTCAAGCTCTTTGTAGTCTGAGGTAATTTGGTTTTTTTTAACCTGACAGCCGGAGGAGGTGGTTTTTCTGCATATCCTGGTCCACAGTGGAGACAATGTGCTCCTTGAGGGTCACAAGAAAGTTCTGGTCAAGCCCCAGAAGAATATCATTCTGATAGAGACAGACAAGGGTTTATACAAACCTGGAGAAACAGGTAAGGCAAGAAGGCAGCATATGGAAATGGGGACGGAAGGGTCGAAGTAGCAGCCACACTTGGAGGGAAGATTTCATCAAGTGCAGCAAGCTAAGGTTGTTGGAGATGGAAGGAAGCAAATCTCTATTATCCAATGTTTCTAGGAACAGTCTGAGTCAGGGTGTTCCCCTCCAAGGTGTGCTACACCAAATTCCCAGCCCACTGCTCCTGGGTGTTGTTTTGATGTCATATCTCTAGTGACACCTATAGGGAAAGCCAGGACTGTCCAGGACACTGGACATGTTGTTTTCTGAAGATTGTTGTTCATATTTGAGTAAAACCTAGAGTGACAGTTCCAAGCTGTAGAATTACAGAGAGTTACCCCACAGTCTTCACAATATAAATGGACTGCAGACAGACCCCACTACAGACAACCCCACTGTTTACCCCAGTTTTGTAATCTTTTCAGGTAAAGGCAGTGGGTTTCTGCAGTGCACAGCTGCATATAAGCCTCCCAGACAAAGCCATCTGGGGTGGGAGATGATGGAGAGGGATGTTTGGGAAAAGACCTGACTATCTCTGAGGTAAACAGAGAGACATGAATACTGGAGCACAGAAAAGGAGAAGCAGGTTTGTACAAGGACATGTTGCAGCCAGAATGCTTTACTATGTTTTTCTTTATATCTACAGTGAAATTTCGAATTGTGAACCTTGATGAGAACCTTAAGGTCATTAAAAATGAGGTGAGTATCACCTTGTGCCTTTCTGGAAGTAGGAGCTTCAACATGAGACACATTGAGAGGTTCATGAAAGAGATACCTCCCTTCACGCCTGTTAAACCATAAGAACAAATTATCTTTGGAGGAAACCACTCAATCACTGGTCATTTGGAGAAAGACCAGTGTAAGCTGGCACAGAGGGAGGAGAAGACATATTGTGGGGTCTGGATGGGGCAGACATTTCTGGTCAGGGACCCATGTCAGGCAGAGTTCTTTATACTGGTTCACATGGATGCTGTTTTACAAAACTGAGATTGTGTTTCTCTTGTTTCCACAGTATTCCCAGATATGGCTGCAGGTAAGTGACAAAGAAGTGACCAAAGGGATATGTCTGTCTCTTCTACTGTGATCTTTCACTCCCAGAGTTGTGCCACAGATGCAACTTCATAAAGTTATGGTTATAGTTCAGGTTCAGCTGAAGGTTTTTCTTTGTGGTCAGCCTGGGTTCTTCATTCAAACCAGTACCTCTGTGGTGCACATAGCTCAGCTAGAGTTAGGGCAGTACTGAACCTTTGCCCAACACCCTGTCTGCACAGAGCACAGAGCACAGAAGACAGGGACAAGCACTCAATAGATGCAGCACAGCTGCTTCTCCTTCCCATGGTGTTATGATGTTGCCACTTCCCAGTAGCTTTACTGTTCTTGGCAGCCTTTGTAATTCCAAAGTTTACTAAAATAATACTGGAGGGAAGCGAAGGTATCTCTCCTGGCAGTCTGGAGTCCTCTCTACAAGGTAGTAGTGCTTTCTTGTGCCTGAGTATGGCTGGACCTGCCAGGTACGTGTGCTCCCAATGTGACTTCGTAGCTCTGCGTGTCCTTTCCCAAACAGGATCCTGAATACAACCGTATTGCTGAGTGGCTGAATGTAAAGTCAAATCACGGCATTGTGGATCTATCCTTCCCCCTGGCGTCTGAAGCATCCCTTGGGAAGTATACCATCTCAGTGCAGCAGGACATGGCTCAAAAAACCTTCAGTGTTGAGGAATATGGTGAGACTTGAACATCAGAGGGGAGGGAAAAGCAGTGTGGGTAGCTGGAGAAGAGAGCAGGCTGATGCAGCCATGTTCATCCCACTTTTTGCCTTGGGAGAACAACAGAATGGGGACAAAGATGGATGAGTCTGTATCATCCTTTTCTAGGCTAGGTTTGCCATCCACTCCAGTCAGCTGCTATAATGGGAAGTGGAATCATGTCTTGGTCCCATTAATTGGCATTGGTAAAGACAAAACCCTGTGCCATTTAAGTGTTTATGTTTGACTGAGCTGGAGTAAAAAGCAACCCCATGTGCAATTGTAATGGGCAAATACAGCATGGTGTGGCTGGAGGGAGTAACCCTATTGCAGCTTGGTGATGAAGAACTGGGGACATCCCTGTCTTTCCCTCATCTGGACTGCAGCTATAACACGATTTCTGTCAGTGTCCGTACTCATCCACACCATCCATTGTTTTTTTTTCTCCATCCTTATTTACTCTCTTCCATACAGTGCTGAAAAAATTTGAGATGAAGATTGAGCGCCCTCCACATATCACCACAGCAGATGAGGAATTTCAGCTGGATGTCTGTGGCAAGTGAGTACATGATACCGCTGTGATCTCTGCCCTTTGACTCCACCATCACCTCCACATTGCTCATAAACAAGAAGTGGTCTTCCACTTGTCAGTATGATCCTTTTGCATTACCCTGTGTCTTGGGGAGAGAAATCACTCTCTGGAATGGGCTCCTTCTCACACCTGCTCACTTACTGTGAGGCTGAAGGACACTAAGGATGGTAGGTATAGTGGGTGGAAAGGGATGCAAAATCATTTTAAAGCCTGAGCAAGCAAGGTACAAAGCAAAGCTCTCCAGGCTCCACTTCCCCTGATGAGGATGGGAGGTGTCCTAGATCTCTATTTCTGCTGACAGTCAGCAGATTGTCTTTTGGTGAATGTTTCTCTCTTTTGACATAGGTACACTTATGGGAAGCCTGTTCAAGGGAAGGTAGAAATTACTGTTATGACAGTCTCCCAGGCCATGGAAGGCAGTTTTACAAGTTCTGCGATTCAGAAGCAAAACAGCTGGGTAAGTGAACAAATAGGAGAATAATGAGTATCATGTGCTGGAAATGTGTTTCTGCCCCCTTAACCTGCCTCAGTGCACCTCAGATGGGCACCAGCCTGTATAGTCTAGTGTCCTCCCAGTTGCTGGACATGATCAGACCATTGATTCCTCTTCCCGTAACCCTGTTGCTTGAATTATTGCTCTAGCTGCACATACCTGACTCAGTGCTTCAGGAGAAGGTGTCAGCTATGGGAAATAGTGGTGCTGGCAACCTTTTCCAAGGGTCTGTATCATATTGGATGCAATCAGATCACACCATCAGGTGGGGGCTATTCAGATCACTGGCCTATTCAGCCCTGTGGCCACTCACACCAATAAGCAGGCTATCAGAGCATCACATGGGCTGTGGATCTGTGCCCTGTTTCTTGCTCTATCCCTGCACAATGGGTCATCTTAAGCTTGCTAGTGTCTGGTCTGAAATTATGTCCGTTGCTGGTTACACTTTCTTCTCATCTGTGTCCATTATATATTTGTGGTTAAGCTTCACAGTTGTTTTTTTCCCACGGGTTTCAGATGCAGCTCTTTTGGCCTGAGAGCCACAGGAAAATATTTCTAAATGTCAGATCAGCCAGCAATGAGCCAGAATATAAAAATCTAGCTGGATCTCTGCATCTTTTAAAATGCACTCCAGCTGGAATGCTGTGCAGTCTTAGCTGTGCAAAACACCAGCTGAATGCCAGCTCCACATGGCATGTCAGAGGCCCTGGAAGGTTCTGAGGAGCACTTCACAGGCATGGCTAGAAACACTGCCCGTACCCGGGCTCTGCCTCAATGCCTGGCAAAGCTCTTGCCATCTGTACCTGGCAGGATGCCCATGTTTAATATGGCCATGTCACAGGAATGGTCATGTCTGGAAAGCCACACTGTCAGGCTTTATTCATCAGGGCCATAGCATTTCAGGGAGACCTTTAGCTCACATAATGAAATTCATGATCTCTCAGCTACAGGATTTGGGCTGAATCCAGTCTCATGAGTTTGTCTGTGGCATAATTAACCCTTATGTGATTTGCCTTAAGTACTTTCTTTTTTGTCCCTTTTTTGGTGACTGTTTAATCCAAGCATATTGATTTTCTTTTCTGCCTAAGGTATCCATGATGGGTTTTTGCAGTTAGGATTTGTGAGCTTTCCTCTGTTCCAAAAATATCTGGAAATACTTCTTTGGGATTGCCTGGCATCTGTGGAACAGTTTGTCTTCCTCCACACCACGCTCTTTCTCTCTGTTCTCCTCTCTCTGCAGACAAATAAGGATGGCTGCGCTACTTTCACGGTGAAGACAGAGGCTCTGGAAATAAATGAAGCTGACAGCCATGTAATCGCAGTAGGAAAAATGGTGGAAAATGGAACAGGTACTGGATAATATGTGGAGCATTCTCTTCTTTACAGGCGACATTTTTGGTTCTGGTCTTTCTGTGGCAGTGGAATTTCTTTTGAAAAAGTAACTTGACGGTTCCCAAACCTTCTGTCATGGTAATAGTCTGTATTCTAGTACCTTTTCCATCTGTTTTCACCAGATTTCCTAATCCTCTCCACTGTTCACCTCCCTTAGCTTGTGTATAACTTTTTAGTGATTGCTTGGACACCAGGGTGTTCCTCAGCCAGTTGCAAACTGCTGGACTGTTTATAACTAAACAGTCATCTGGTTGCCCTTTATTTTCAAAAAAACATAAACAAATAAACATATAAATAAATACTTATAGGCTACTATGCCTCATATCATGAAGCAGGAAGCCCAGAAAGCTTGAGGGAATCATATCTTAGAAGAATGTATTTTCTCTCCTAAATGTAGAGCTTGTAGATGTTGTAGGTAGTGTTGAAGTGCCTTTTTGTCTTCTGCTTCCCTAAGAGCGCTGCTTAAGATTCAATACATTTTTCATTTCCCTACCCAGGAGCACATTCTGTGGAAACGGCTCCAATTCCTGTTGCAACCATAACGAAATCTATAGAGTTTATCAACCTCCATCCATTCTACAAACGTGGGATACCATACACAGGGAAGGTAACACTCATGGATCCCTTCTCTGCTGAGAATATGTCATGGATATAACCTTTTGCAGGTAGAAAGCAACAGTCTCCAGGAAAGTAAATGCTGCTCTGCTGGCACCCAGAAACTAAGAGTGAAGCCTCCTGTAGAAGAAATTTTTTTCTCCCCATCCTATCATAGTATATTTCCTGGACTGGAATTCTGGAGCCAGCTGCAGTTTCTGGAGGCTTCCCCAGGAGCATCTCCTGAAACTAGTCTGTGCATATGGGATGGGGGTGGCGTCAGCAGGCACGTAACATTCCCTTTGGACAAAGGCTCGTGGTAACTTGGCAGAAATCTCTAAAGTCTTGCATATCAGTTCACTGGCAGTCATTTCTGACTCAGGTCCCCTGGGTGATGCTAGGACTGCGGTCCTGGGGCTAGAAACACTTTCACCTGGCCCAGTACTTACCCCAGAATGGAGGGCAAGGAACAGCAAGAGTTAAGTTGCTGGAGACAAATCTCTTTCTGATCATCAAAGATCCTGCACCAATGTCCAAGAAGCAGCTCAGGATCTGAGGAATTTACCTTTTCCCCCAACAGAGGTGTCTCATTTGCCTGTATTACCATTTTGTTCCAGTCCTAAATAGCTTCACACTGTTGGTTTTGTGTATTTATTGGACATTTATTTGGATCCTTCCAACCGGTCTGAAAGCTAGAAGGGCTGAGGGAACCCAGTGATAGAAGCAATTGATATTAAGCACTGGCAGTGCCTCAGAGTCTGGCACAACAGGGTATTAACTTCCTCCCCTTCCCTACAGATGTTCTGCCACAGTGCAAAGTCTCCCCTCAGAAATGAAACAGTCCATCTAATAGTTGATGTCAATGATGAGGAGACACATCTGTCACTCCTCACAGATGAGGAGGGGGAAGCTCACTTCACACTGGATACCACCAGCTGGAACAGCACGATGATTTCTCTGAGAGTGAGTATCAGCCACTGAAAATCTTTTGTCTGGTGTGGGGTGTGTCCCATGAAAAGATAAAGGAGGAAAAATGAGGTTGTGGTCAAATCTACTAGGCTTACCTTTTTGCTAAAACTTTGTAAGAGAAAATTTCACAAGAGACTTTAAAATGACATTTCAACAAATTATTTTAAGCATGCAGGTGTGCAGTCTGCCATCATCTCAGGTGATAACAGAGTTTCAGCAGGTGTACAAGTTCCCTTGCATCACTTGATACTAATTGTATTGCCACCTTGTGTTTATGTGCTTGAAGGGTACCTACAACCCTCCAACTGACGACAGTCCATTTTCTCCTGAAAGTGAAAGAGAGGACAGCTTCCACTGGCTGAAACCTTTCTACTCTGAGAGCAACAGCTTCCTTGAGATCAAGGCCAAGAATGATGTGATGTCCTGTGATCAAGAGCAGGAAGTGCAGGTGGATTATATCCTTTCCCAGAGTAAATTCAGCTCTGAAGAAGACCACATTGATTTCTACTACTTGGTGAGCACAGAAGACAGCTGATTCTCAGGGCAAGGTTATGCTTGCTGGCATTTTATCCTTTTTCTCAGAGCACAGAGATACTCAAATGAAGGGTAAAGCTACTCCTAGACAGTCAGTTTGTGACTTCTGTTCTGCCGAAACCTTCACCTGCTTTCCAGTTCCTGGACCTGCTCCTAGCCCCCCGCTGCATTGCTTTGTTATCCATGTCTTGACCTAAGCTTGGGCAATAGATGCCTGCCATTTGCTCTACTTTCTCTCACGTTCACATGGATGGCAGTGGATGGCTAACCCAAACTCTGCCCAGAAGGTGTGTCCCAGATGTCCATCTGTGTCTGGGGCAATCTGTCTGAGAACTAAGAGGCACTCTCTGGGGCAGCTGACATCCCCCCACCTGTATCTTTGCAGGGAATAGCTTGAAAAGGCCTTGCACAGGGCCTTGATGCACACCAGTGCTGTGTAATAGTGTTTTGATGAAGTCCACTTTCAAGAAAGTGAGTCATAGCAAGGGTGTGACTACAGCCTAGCCGAGAGGTTATGACTATCTTGGTTACTGAACTGGATTCACTCGTATAATCAAAAAGTTCTCTATCCTAGTAATGCAAAGCTCTGAGTTTGCTGAGTTTCCCTCTGCTACCCAGAGCAGCTGCCCGTAGCTTCAGAACTGATTCCTGAAGAGGCTACCTGGAAACAGAGACTAGACAGGAGTAAGGGAATAAAGGTGATATTTATTTGAAAGACCTTCAAAGGTACACCCTGGGGAGCCCAGAGGCTACTTCCAAAATGGACCCCAAGATGGACGACGAGTCACGAGTTCTTCACACTTTTATAGGTTTGGTCCATTTGCATATCAGCATAAAATCGCCAATTAAAACTTTAGCTACTGATGTAAGTTCTCTAAGCTCAGCCCCCCTTCTCCAAGATGTTGGTTTACACATTTCTGAGCCCAGGATGGCCTAGGTGTCCTTGGAGAGCAAACCCAGAGAGACTTTGTTATGTCTATCTTAGCATGAGAGAGCAGCAGCAGCAGGCTGTAAGACACTTCAGAGTTTTACTGTAGGCAATACAGAATATAAAAGCTAAAACTCAAGGCATCATTCTCCCCCCCTTTAGAGGGCATCAGAAGTACCTCTGGTTTTCCAAGAAGCCACACCTTCTCATGGCCTAGCCAACACCTCTCAAGTTCTACCCAGCTATACCATCACCATCTCTGCTGCAGAGCTCTGGAAATCATGTCCCGACAGAGGAACTTCTGGGGCAACATTTGTCAGACGTCATTCTCTCTTCTCATGTTCTTTTCACACTCTCCTCATGCTCTCAGAATTCAGACCCTTGAATGGCACTTTTCTTTGCTCTTCAGGTGATAGCAAAAGGCAAGATCCTTTTCAGCAGACAGAAGAAGGTGCCAATTACCCAGCATGAGAGTGAGTAAAAACATGAGAAGTTAAGGGCCCCATAACACACCCCAGAAAACTGACCTCTTTCCAGTGACTCTGTCTGCAGGTGTTATTCTTATCCACAGGTGGGAAATACTGAACTGAGTTCTTAGTGGTGGTCCTCCTCGTAAGACCAACACAATCTCCTCTCAATTCAGTGTCTTTCTAGGTAACTGTCCTCCTTCTGTCCTGTCTAATTGATCTAATATCCAATCTTATGACTTTGCTGCTAACTTGTACCTTTGGAGAAAGAAACTGCTGGTATGCTTGGTTTATTGTTAATTTGTGACATAGTCTGGGTGGGGTGTTCTTCTCTGCAGGTAGAAATTATTAAGTCTCCTCTTTTGATTCTTAACATGTGTCCCGCTCCAATGAGCTGATTTGTTTGGATGTTGTCCCTCTCTTCCTTGCTGCTATCTTGTGCAGATCTGCAGGGCTCCTTCTCATTGACTCTGCCTGTTGGCAATGACTTCCTGCCTGACATCAAGCTTCTGGTGTATGCGGTCTTCCCAGATGGAGAGGTGGTGGCTGATGTCGAGCAGTTTGAAGTAGAAAAGTGCTTTAGACATAAGGTGAGCAGAAATCACACAAGGAATGTGATAGCATCATTGATGTGCCCTGGTCTGCTGTGATTCCTGGTTCTATTTTATCCTCATCCAAATGGTGTAAGCTGGATATACGCAAAACCGGATGCCCAGTATTTTTGGCTGGGAAACAAGACAGGTTACCTCCTTCTCCCTGAATTCCTAGTCCTGCTCTCCACAACACCAACTGGCAAGCTTTGCTCAAGGAGTAAACCAGGTTCCCTTGAACTCTTTTCTCCCCCCATTCTCCATTACTGACTTGGGGACACACTGTCCCTCATACGCTCCCTAACACAGAAGAGAAGCCTGTCTGCTTAGCTCCCTGTTGTAGTTCTGGATCAGAGGCTGGTGGACGTGTGGTGGCAGAGGAGTTCTGGCTAGGGCTGTGTGCACTGCAGCCTCTTCAACCTTCCCAAGGGATTTCCAGGATAACGTGATTCAGAACCTCATCTCCCTTCCCTATCTTATTCAAAGTCTTTCCCTCTGCTACCCAGACATATAAGAGTCACAGGGCCTCATTCTCCAAGGCTAAGCCCCCAGATCCTGTCTTCTTTTGCAGGTGGCACTGGAATTCTCACACAAGGAGGAAGTCCCGGGATCAGAAGTCAAACTGAACCTCAAGGCTGCTCCAGGGTCCTTGTGCTCTGTGCAAGCTGTTGACAAGAGCATCCTCCTGAAGAAGAACCAAACCCTAACAGCAGACAGTGTGAGTGCAGCCTGCCGTGTCCAACCCCCTAACGTCTGCCTGCCTTCTGCCTTCATGCATGGGTGGGAGGAAGCCCATAGCACATCCCAGGACAGCTGCAGTGTTAGGTGGCTGCCCTGCTATTCCCCTTCCTCAGCCTCTTCTGAGCAGTTATGGGGTGATCATGTTCCTCACCACCAGCTCTGTGCTGTGAACCAGTGCCTGAAAGGTGGTGGATGCTATGTGGCCCTGCAGGGGTAGGCAGGGAGAGCTGCTTCAAGGAGATGCTGGTGCTTTCTGCTTGGAGGGAAGGTGCTTAGCAGCTTTCCTCACATCCACATCTCTGCTCTACCATGTTCCACCAACCAGCAAGGTTAAGCCTTTGAAACGGAATTTTGCCCCAGCAGGGTCCTCCTATCCCTCTGCCCCAACCACTGCTGAATTATAACCATAATCAGTGGTTCTGAGAAGTTCTTTAGAAAACAGTATCTAGAGGAGAGCATCCAGAGCACCCAGTGGCTGCTGAAAAGTGGTCAGTATTTTGTCAGCACCCAAGGGGATTCTGAGAATCAGAAGGGTTGGAGGCACTTACCTTAAAGCACCTGTGTGTTTCAGAGGAATGAATTAGAAACCTGATGCAGAAATACTGCAAAAATTGAAAATCCTGAGTGTAAATCCACATTGTGTACCAGAGATAATAAAACAGGTATATGCCTCTTGCAAAGTTGTAAGTTAAATTATTGCAGTTCAGCATGTTACAAAGAAGCCTCACCAAATCCAGAGGGACACACTACACCTCCTGATAGGGCGCACAGAGTGATCTGGTGTTCCATTTCACAGGGATGCTGTCCTAGTGCAGAGCACTTGCATCATCTACTAACAGGTATTTAAAGTGGTAATCTTTAAATATGTAGGTCAGATGTGCCACTGCCTTGTGTTTAAACTGAATCATGCATTTTTATCCTAATTTTGCACCCTAGTGTTGAAAGGCTTGAACTGTCTTGGAGATTAAAAGCTGTTGCCTACATCCACTCCTTGGATATATGTCCTTTAGTATATATTATCCTGTATGTGTCCTTTATATTATGCCCTTTAGTATAAGCTGGGCCACTGCCAATGTCCTCATCTGCAAAGCTTTACAGTATGTAATAGAGGGCTACAGCCCAAAAGTTTGACCTATACACGTGCTTGTTGGCCAGCTCCTTTTGAAGACCTCTGTTTCTCCATTGCAGTTGTATGAGAAGTTCTTTGATGACAGCTTCATGGTTGGAGGACGAGGCTTGCCTTACCGCTTGGAAGACTTTGAGGCATATCCCTGTCTGCCCCAGCAGCCCAGCCCCCACAAAAAGGCTCGGATGGGTGCACCATGGTACCAAAGTGAGGCTGATGTCTATAATCTGTTTAAGGTGAGTGCCTACAGCTCCTCTAGACTTTTCCTGAGGTAGCGAGTTCCAATATGCTGTCCTGAATGCCTACAAGAAGTCATGTGTTCCTTGTTGTTCAGTGTAGCCACACTCATTTGGGGACTATGGGGAAAGCTGAGTACGCACAGTACAAACCACCTGATTAGAGAAAGATAGACAGTGTAAAAATGAACACATTTACTTTAGGCTACCATAACTACAAAGGGGGAGTGGCAAGAATAACACAGTAATACCTGAGCACCTCACCATATTCTGACCAATCACCACTTGGCTATTATTGTACTTACAAACTACTTTACTCTGTGTTTCACTGAGTGTCTCCTTAACTTATCCTCAAAGCAGTTTAAATAAAAGGGAGTCTTCCACAATTTTGCTTTATAGCTAACTGTCAAGACAAACAATGAAATAAACTAATGTGCTAACAAGCATGATAGCCAGAAAGTGTTAACATGTCTGCTAACTGAAATGCAAGAAGTGCTGCTTCTGGCAGAATGCTCTTTTAAAAAATATGTGCAAGTAGATGCACCTTAAAATAGGAGAAGAGGCTAACAACACACTGAAAACAACCCAACATGTAGTCTGAATTGCATGGGTTTCTTAAGTTGATGGAACTCTACTGTACAGATACAGACCCTGATTCCCTTCAAAAGGCATGTTACTGTGCTGTCTCCTAGATGGTTATTCCTTACACTGTGTGTCATTGCTAGGGTCAGGCATATGAAGTGCAGATCTAGTTGAAATCTACTTGTATGAGAAGTAATAGCTGGTCCCAGTGTTCCTCAGAAACTGGTTTCCATTCCTCATGCACTGGTCAGAATCCGAGCCTGTAAGTTTATGCATATCGATATAAACAAGCAGCATTTAAAAGTGTTTCCCCACTGGCCACCAGCCCCCATTTGATACCCACGATCATGAGATAGTTTCAACATTCCTTGTTCCCTTTTGTTTATCAGTGATTTGCTGTCTGTACTATTTTCCCAGAAACTGCGCATGAAAATATTTACCAATACTAGAATCAAGAAACCTGTTTCCTGTGTGCGTCCAGACTTTGAGAAAAAGATATATCTGAGGAAAAACTATATGGTTGGTAAGGAACAGACATGCCCATCTCCTTGAGTGCAGGGGCTCCCCTCTCCCAGTTCTGGCCAGCCTGCAGCTGAGACAACTGACCCCATCCTGCTGCACTTCTTGTTTGTGTATGAGAGCAACAAAGCTTGTGTCCATTTCAATGGACCTGATTTACAAATCACAGGTAGAAGCTCAAATCTCCATGCTTTCTTGGTGTCCCTGTGTTCAGTGTTTTCCCTAGAAAATGCAGTGTGCTCTCTGCCAGCACTTTCACAGATTATTTAAAGGAGTGTGACTCCATTTTAGCATGCTGTCTCCTCCTGGATCCAGACCAAATTTGGATCCATCAGACTGAGCCTTGAGCTAAACTCTATCCAGCTCTGTCTCCCTAAAGTTGTGTTCCCCAAAGATACCCACATGGTGTCAGATTATCATGGAAACACCAGCCCTGTCCACTTTTGTTCTGTGTCACAAAACATTTGTGGTTTGTGTTAGATTGCCTGTGAATGAAGAGCTAGTTTCACCTGTAGCTATATATGCTGTTTTCTGAAGCATCACTTGCTCTCTACCAGGCAGCCATGCTCCCCATGCTGATTCTGAACCTCACTCTGCTGACAAGGAGAAGCTAAAACCACGGACACTTTTCCCAGAGACCTGGATTTGGGATTTGGTCTCTGTTGGGTTGGTAACAGCCTCTGCCTTACCTCCCCAAGGACACTCCTGGAGTGTTCTGACTGCTTCTAAGCAAGTCCTCCTCTTCTGCTTCCTCTGTAGGGGCGATGGACAAGCGTCTCTCCAAGTTGCTGTACCTGACACCATCACAGAATGGAATGCCAACACCTTCTGTGTTGCCGATACTGGCTTTGGTTTCTCACCTCTGACCTCTCTTAGGGTCTTCCAGCCTTTCTTTGTGGATGTATCACTGCCATACTCTGTGATCCAAGGAGAGACTTTCAGCCTAAAAGCCACTGTCTTCAACTACCTCAAGGACTGTATCCAGGTGAGTTCCCCCAAGCGAGTTCCCGCAGTTACACAGCCTCTGTCAGAACAAAAACTTGAGCCCAAAGGCAAGCTCTGAGCTCCTCAGCAGCCCTGGATTCTGGCATCTGGGCCATAAAACACAACCTCTTGCACTTTATGACCCAGGGTATTTGCTGCTTGGTGCAGTGCCTGTTACTAACACTAACCCAATGTGTGCTTGTACATGCAACCACACTCAGGTCCACACCACCCTCACGGAGACCCCAGAACTAAAAGTGGATGCCTGTCCAAGCTGCCAGTTCACCAGCTGCCTCTGTGCCAATGAAGCAAAAACCTTTGTGTGGAATGTGACGGCGACCAGGCTGGGTGAGGCTGGGCAGAGGGACGTGTGGCAGCTCGTGGGAGAAGGGGTGGAATTTGTCTGTGTCTGCACGTCTGGACCTAATGCTCGTATGTGCAGCTGTCTGCTGCAAGTGCTCAGCAATGTGCCCCTGTGCTCCCTGCAGGCAGAGTGAATGTCACCGTGAGCAGCGTGGCCGAAGAGTCACACAGTCTGTGCGGTAACAGGATTGCTGTGACACCTTTGCAAGGAGGGAGGGATGCAGTGATAAAACCTCTGCTTGTGAAGGTTGGTCACATCTCAGGGTGGAGAACTCCTGGGGACAGGGATTTGTCTCCTGGGGCAGTCAGCAAGATGCTAAGAGGAAGTTTAGCCCCTTCTTGGACATCAGACAAACTTGCTAAGGCAGGGTGACTTCCTTTCCTGTCTTCCATATCTGAGATACTCTTTCTCCATCTGCAGCCAGGAGGTGTCCTACAAGAGAAGACCCAGAATGCCTTTCTCTGTCCTGCAGGTAGGGGACAAAAATTCGTGACTGCCATTGATCATGAGACCAGGATGGAAGGGACAGGGTTACTGCAAATACCCAGAGGTGGGGGGGAATTAATCAGAGAGCAAGCACTAGTGCCACACTCCTTGCCTGGAAGAACATTCACTATAATTTGTCCATGTCAGTCTTTTACCTGCCAAAATTTCCTGTATTGAGGCATTTGTTTGCAAGTCTTGGCTCCTGTGACTTGATGCCACATTACACTTCACCCGGGTCTTCTTGGATGTTACACTTGTATGAATGGCTTCTTCCACGGGATGAATATCTGGGTTCTGCCTTCCTCAGATAACACCATCTCTGAAGAGTTCTCCCTGCCTCTGCCTGCTGAAGTGCTGGAGGGATCTGCCCGAGTCACGTTCTCTGTGATTGGTGAGAAAGGCTTTCCCTGCTCTTGGGGCTGTAGTGAAAAAAACTTGCACAAAGCTTTGGCCTTACTGATGCATTGACCCAGCTCCTGACGAGATCATCTGTAAGGGGTGTGATGTTGGCCTCAGAAAAGTGGATCAAGTAATCCTTTCCAGTATTTATTCCTCTCATAAGGAATGATTCTAGGTGATCCCCAAGTGTCTGGAGGAAAAGGCACAAAACAGGATATCCTCTCTGACTTCTGTCACTGCCATCCACCTAAGTGAACCAAAACCATCCCCGCAGATTTCCACCTATATTGCCTGTGTAATTCCTTTGCCACCTTGGTACCCACTCAGGAATGACAGCTCTCTTTATGTTTCTTCAGACCCCTTCAAGCTTCCCTTCCTCCTCCCAGAACCATGACGGCCTCCCTTTCTGTGCTGGCCTAATGCAGGAGGGGTCACCAGAAACCTCAATTACATCTCTTCAGTCAGGGACTGGCTCTTTTCTAGGATCCAAGTAGAGTCTAGGGAAGGCAGCAGTCCCTTTGTTTCACACTGCTCAGTGTCTGTGCTTTTCCTTTCTCCTCTCTCTCCTCTCAAATGCAAGGTGACATCATGGGTCCAGCACTTCAAAATTTAGACCGGCTGCTAAGCATGCCCTTTGGCTGTGGTGAACAGAACATGGTCCAGTTTGCACCAAACATCTTCATACTCCAGTACCTGAATAAGACTAAACAGCTAAACCCAGAAATTAAGGATAAAGCACTGAAATTTCTGACAACAGGTAAGCATCGTCCTTCTTCCTTTTGCTGCAAAATGAAGCTGCTATAAATCAAGAGTGTGGGGCACAGGTCTGGTGGGGAGCTGAAGGGCAGGAGTGGGAGCGACTGCCAGAGCTGTGACAAAGGAAGGTATCACAGAGAAAAGGGAAATGTCTAATGGAAAGAAAAGTTTCTGAAGAAAGCATGACTTCTGGCTCTGCCAGTAATTGAGGTACTAGGTCTGCTTTTTTGAGAAAGGTGTAGGTAATTAGTGATTTCCATCATTATGTGATGCCTGTTCCCTTATCAGTTCAAGGCTGACAGAAGCACCTTGTGAAAATAGGGCATCAGCTGCTATTACATGGAATAAAGAGTGGCCTTTGGGAATCGATAGAAATTCAGTAGTTTAGTGTTTTCCCATGTTTTAGAAAACATATTCTGGGGGCTTGTCAATTCTCTCCAGTATAATCTGAATTTAATGTAGTGCCAGTGTCTGTCTCTCATATTATAACGTGCCTCATATTTCAGCCTGCCAGTCTCCTTGTCTGGACAGGATTTGACTCCTTTTCTTTCCCCCTTTTTCTCTGGTACTGCAAACATGCGCTGAGAACACGTACATGTGTCTGGGAGAGGAGTGCCTACCCAAGAGAACGGTGTTGGCAGAGAGGAAAGACAAAGGGTAAACAATAAGGCCGTGAGGAAGGTGAGGGAGAGCAAACAGATGCAGACAGCATTCTGCCCTCAGAGTTCAAAGGCATGGCCTTGTTGCTTCCTGTACATCCCATAAAAAGTGCTTTGTTGAGTCCCAACAGGGCTAGGAGAAGTGCTGAAAAGCAAATAGGGTTTCATTTGTGTCCCCTGTAGGAAAAGCCTTCCTTCTCACTCCTACCCCTCTTTTGATTCACAGCAAGGCCCCTGAGGGCTTGCTGGCACATGGGGAGCCATGAGGTGGCTGACCATGTCACCCTTGTGCAAAACAGCAGGGCAGATACCCCCAGCACTTGCTCCAAACAGCTCCAGTAATGCAGAGCAGCCTCATGGACATTTCAGCGGTGCTGTTCAACTGCTTCTTGTCACACTGATTCTGTGGGATGCAGGGGGAACTGGGGGTGGTATGCTTGCCTCAGAGGCTCTGACTGTAGGACTTGGTGAAGCCTCTCGCTGTGAAGCCCTCTTCCCATGGCAAGGATACAGTTTGAGATGCTACAGGTCCTCACAATCAGCCATGTCCTGTTGTCACAGGTTACCAGCGCCAGCTGCTCTACAAACATGACGATGGCTCCTACAGCGCCTTTGGGAAAGGTGATGAGCAGGGCAACACGTGGTGAGTGACCAGAATTGCTGTTGTCACCCTAAACCTGTCGTCCTTGCTGGTCCATCTGCCGGCTGTGACATGGGATTCCTTGGTGCTCTGCTCATAGGCTGACAGCTTTTGTGGCCAGGTCCTTTGGACAAGCCAGCTCTCACATTTACATCGATAAGGGCCACGTGCGCAGCGCTCTGCTCTGGCTGCAGAAGCACCAGCTGCCCAGCGGCTGCTTCCAGAGCGTGGGGAAGCTCTTCAACAACGACCTGAAGGTATGGCTGCCAGACAGGAGAGTCGGGGCAGGAGGAACACATTGTGAGGCACCGGCTTGCTTCCTCAGGCTTTTCCACTGTGAACAGCAGCACAAAGCAATGTCCCCATGGCCTAGCACAGCTAAGGCATCTTCCCAGAGCAGAGTGAAGAACATGGCCTAAACCAGCAGTCATTCCCTCTGTGTGAGGTTTTACACTCTGCTAGGCTTTCTTAATCTTTACTCTAGCTAAAAGACAACACAGCTAATTGTGCCAAGGCACTACAAAGGCACAGGGAAATGAGAAATATTTTTATATTTTAGTGCTTGTCAAGAATACCCTGGATGGATTATCACTGTTCTTGTACCTTACAGTGCACAGTACTCTATGTGCTCTAATACAGGTTTGTCTGAAGAAATGGTTGTCCCTCCACTGCCCCAAAAATATGACTTCTCCTGGAGCCTGGCATCCCCCAAATGATCCCTGCAGTGAAGCTGGAAGTGCACCAAACTCTTGGTGAACATGCCCTAGAGCTTAGGTACTGAGCAGTGCATGTGCAATATGGCAATACTTGGGTTCATTGCCTTTGTAAAGGTACAAATAATCCACACTGGTCAGATTGCACAATTGCCCACATTAAATATAAGACAGATTTATGAAAGAAAAGAGACTGCTACATTAGTAAAGCAAAGGGTTACACATTTTTTTCCTAAAATTTGGATGCAGTACAAAATAAAACCAGAGTGTACATGTAGACTGTTCATCCTTGTCTGACTGTCATTAATTTCCCAGCTTGAGCTTTCTATCGGAACAGAACTTTTTGGAATAGGTTTTGTACCCCCACCTGCCTCACAAAGTTTCTTCTATTCAGTGTGAATGATGTTTCTGAGCATCTTAGCCCAATTTCCTACTCTCATTTTAGATGTATTCTTGTCTCATATCTGAGGATATAAGCAGAACTTCCCCAAGAGTGAATGTCCTCTGAGGTGAAAAGAGGCTCCTGAAAGCCTGTTTAACACATATTAACCTGTAGTTTCTCAAAGTCAGATTAATTGTATGTAAATTTGCATAATTTCTTGTATGCAAATCCTGCATCATAAAAACTTTGTTCAAGTTTACAGTTGTAACATATTTAATAAAATAAATTGCTTAACAGTTTGCTTCATGCCTTTCTATGAGAAGGGATGTCCAGGCTATATGAACAACATGGCTGAGACTGCCCTCAACATCAAACTTTCATGACATTCTGAAAGGATGTCATGACTCCAGTGAGCCTGGAGTGCTTTCCTGTCCAAGAATGCCTAGAAGCATGTTGCTGTACTCTCTCAGATGCAGTTTAGTGGCTGTACAGGGACAGGCAAGCAGTGGTTGGGTTTGTCCTTTTCTGATGACTGTCTGTGTGCTTGCAGGGTGGTGTGGACGATACCATCTCATTAACAGCCTATATTGCTGCTGCGCTGGTGGAACTCCATCTGGAGAGGAATGTAAGTCACACCTGAACTCTTGCAGAACTTGGGAGCATGCTCCACCTTTCATTTCTCCCCTGGTCAGGGGCTTCAGGGAGTACCCAGCTTGAGCTGGTGAAGGGTTCTGTCATTCCCACCTTGGTGCACAATAAGCTCAATAGGAAATTTTTAACTTGGTGAGGCGTTCTTAATATAAATGGCCTGATTTGCAGCAAAGCAGAACACTTGCTTTTCCCAGCTGATCTCAGGGGAAACAGCTGTCTCTGAAAATAACAAAGAACTTGCAGGGAGAGGCAATAATTTTCATTAAACTGATCAACAGAGCTAAAGAAGAAAAAAAGACTACTTTTCAGGTATGCATTGCCCTCCCTCCCCCCAAATAAAAGCAATGATCTTCAAGACAAGTGTAGACTGTTCTCGCAAAAAAGAACTGATATTCCAGGCTTAATGGTACACTTCTAAAAACAGCATCATACCCCTCAGGATCCAAGACCCACAGCACGTGGGTCTGACAATTCTGAGCCAGTGTGTTACCAGACACTTCCTACAGCTGGATTCTCCAGTGTATTAGCAATCCCTTATCCCAGTGATATGTCCAGCACACCTTTGCTTACAACCCACAGTCAGTGATGGTTTGACCACTCTACTTCACGCTCCACAGTCCTGGGAGAGATGCTAGCACTAAAATACATCAAGGATGTGTCTGGGATAGATGTTCACAACAACATGTTGTTTGGTCAGAGGAAATTGTCTTGGTTTGGATTCCTTTTTCAGGACACCGTGTTGGATAATGCCTTACATTGCCTTAAGAATGTAACGCTTGATGAGACAAGCCTTTATGTCAAGGCCTTGATGGCTTATGTCTTCACACTGAGTAAGGACATGGAGATGAGAAAGCAGCTCCTGGATATGGTAGAGAAGGAAACTGGTAGGTTGTTGCTTTGGGTCCTAGAGATAATGACTGTGTCCAAGGTCTGATATCTGTAGCATTTAATCACAGTAATCTGGGAAATTTAGCTATTCTCAAATATGCTTTTGTGTCAGAAAATCATAATTTATTGAACCTGTGAGAATCCCTAGTTTTCTCAGAGCCAGGAAACAATTTCTAATCAAAAGCAGCAGAGGTGATCCATGCTTAATTTGTGCAGCTAAAATGTTTATTTGTGTTGTGGTGCTCCTGTCATTCTTTAGCAATTCAAACACAGTAAAACAGATCTTGCAGAGGAAACTTGTTTCACCCTGTCTGTTCAGCTGTTGGGCAGGACATTTACTTGAAAAATTCAAACCTTTTGACTGCTTCCCCATTGCTGCTCTACTCAGCTCAGGGCCCTTGGGTGGATGGACCTTTATTGCTGTGTTGCTGAGCTTGGTTCTTCCTTTTACCTCATCAGCTTGGGGAAAAAATGGACTTCTGTCCTGAGTGAGGATGCTGGCGTGGGTGTTCAAAGCACCTAAGCCTAAGGTTAAACAGTTGGCAATATTACCTAAGTTGGTTTAACTAAGTTCTTCTCCAAGATTTGTTTGTCTGGCAGTGTAGTGAACTACATTGGGGGTTGAAAAATAACATAGAAAAAAATGAAGAGAGAGAGGATTTTCCAGCCTGACCAGCTACCAGTGCTGAGTGCTGCTCACTGCATAGCCACTCAAGCTGCCAGCTGGCTTCCCAGGACAGCCAGTGGGCAAACTGGAAGGAGTAGAATTGCACACATTCAGTGCAGTATGTGTTCAGAGCTGTCTCTTTGATAATTCTCGTGGAG
Organism: Aleadryas rufinucha; assembly: GCA_013397815.1. Classification (NCBI taxonomy): domain Eukaryota; kingdom Metazoa; phylum Chordata; class Aves; order Passeriformes; genus Aleadryas; species Aleadryas rufinucha. The sequence continues at coordinate 76,400 of VZTH01017679.1, read as the reverse complement.
CAAGGAAAATACCTTCCACTGTGATAAACATAATGAAGGTTCTCTGTAGAGGACCTTAGCTAAATTCTGAAGTCTTGACTGGTTTTCTTTCTGAAGTCTTTGCTGGTTTTATGCAAACGAGTGATTTGGTGGTCTTTCAAAAGTGAAGGTTTGTTCTGAAAATTGACTTTGAATTTAAAAGCATTTTGGGTTTTCACATTTGTACCATTGCAGAAAATGCTTACACAATTAAGCCTGGTACAACTAAGCTAAATTCTAAGCTGAATTCTTGTTAGTCCTCTACTACCACTGCAGCAAAATATTCAGTACTTGTGAGCTTGGACTTGAGGTGGGAGCCCAGCTCTCGCTTAAATTGCCTTTCACTGAGCACTGCACAGTGAGGATGCCAGCAAAGTTGGGTAGTCTTTCTCCTCCAGTAGCCTGACAGCAATTCTCCCTTGAAGACTGAGCAGGTCTTGTATAATAGGTACAAGTGACTGGAAGTGAATCCTAGAGCTTTTCAGCACAGGGGGTCCCGTTACTCTATGCTAGGCAAATGCAGAAACAGCAAAAATGCTATAGCTTGGAGACATAACTTTGAATATACACTGGGATCTATAGTTCTTCTCTACGTATTTCTTCCCCCATCAGCACAGCTACTGACATCACAATCTGCTGATGAAAAGTCTTCTTCCATGATTGAGACAGTAGCCTACATCGTCCTGGCTCATGTCTCCAAACCAGACTTGTCACTCAATGAACCCTCGGTGAGCAAGCTTGTGCGCTGGCTCAGTGGACAAAGAAATGCCTTTGGAGGATTTGCTTCCACACAGGTAAGAAACCAGGGAAAATCGTGGGGAAAGAGAAGGATGTTATGCCTGGAGTGATGTGCACATCTCTCATGTGCATGTCACTCTAGACCCATCCTTTGCAGACAAAGGTATATGAGCCCTGTTTGGGAAAGGGAGTGCCATGGGAAAACTCTTCTCTGTGAAGTGTAATTGGGGTTATCCAGGGTCGTCTGGCATTGGTAAATCCAGAGCTCACAAGCTGCCCTTTCCAGGTAGCAGAAATCATCCTGTTGCCTGTGGCACAGACCCGACCTATGCACTTATTGGGACAGAGCCTGCCTGTGTCAGAGGGTGAATCAGGGCCATGAGGAGTGTGGTTCTCTCTGCAGTCCCTGAAATAGTGTGCTGGGTCTTGACCTGTATGGCCCCACAGCAAGGTGACTCTCTCTCTCCCTTCAGGACACGGTTGTCAGCCTGCAGGCCCTTGCTAAGTATGCAGCACTGATTCCTCAGGAGATCAGAGATGTCAGGGTGGCAGTGAAAGGCAAGGGGGCTTTTCCACTGGAATTCCATGTGCACAGGAACAACAAGTTGGTCCTGCATCAGGCATCTCTCCCTGCAGACACAGGGACCTACACAGTGCAAGCGACGGGCAGCGGCTGTGTTTATGTCCAGGTGTGTATGTGTAAGGAACAGAGCTCTCAGGTTTTGCCTCCAACTACTGAAGTGAGGTTTGGCTCTAAGCAGGCACTATAGCCTCAAGTTCTGAGCAGGATTTTGCCTTCTAGGCAGAAGGCAAATCAAACTTGAAGGTACTCAGGTGTGCTTTGTTGACATGGTTTCATGCAACCATCTCTGGAATCTTCTCAGAAATGTCTCAGCTTTGCTGTCCCATCCTACAGAGGCTTGTCATTATTAAGAGACAAGTAGATCTGAAGTCAGGAGTAATGAGACACAGAAGAGTACACGCTTCTATTTTGAATGTGTGTTGTTGATGTCACTGCTTCAGGAGCTGGACACTGTATATCTTCTGGCATAACATTCTTGGGGTTGTTATCACATGCAGAGATGAGGAGTGATGTAGTACCACAGTCTTCTTATTCCAGTACACCAACACAACTGGTCCATCAGGAGGATGCATCTTATTTTTATGGTAGTTTTGATAGTGGTCTACTTATGAGCCATCCATGCAGCAAAGAACTCAAATTACTCCCTATGAAAACCTCTTTTGCTGGATCACTTCTGTTCAGATGATGCCCACAGAGAATCTGCAAGCAGTGTCTCATCAAGGGGAGACTAGTTACCTCCTACATACATTATTAATTGTTAATGCATGTAGGAGGTAACTAGGCTTGGCTACACTTGCATATAGTCAATGAGCATAAGACATCTGATGAGCACATGCTGGGGAGGCAGTCAGTCACCAGGCAGGTGGAGGAAGACTGGCCTATGCCTCTCTTTGGATGAGTGTGATCATCCCACCTGCTGAGTTGTCTTCTTCCAATTTTTTGTTCTTTGTTCTTTCTTAAGGGGTTTGTAGTTGTTGAACCTGTATTTTCCCCTTGAGACCTAGAACTACTGACTATTAGCATGTCAAGAGTTAACAGTTACACTTCTTTTGCCTTGTGGGGCAGTGTTTTAGCTAATGTGCTTCCTTGAACCTTAACAGTAATTTTTTTTTATGAGACTGAATGAGGCCTTGAATCACAGATCACTGAGTCTCCAAGTTTTGGGTTGCATTTGGTAGGTGTATCTGATGCAATGTGCTAAGGAGCACATCTCTGAACAGAAAGGGCATCTGGGTCCAACTGTGTTAGCCACTGGCTACCACTCGGTTAAAAGCTGGAGGCACAGGTAGTCCTTTACTTAAGGGAACTCTGGGGCACTTCACAGAGATGTTTTCTCCTCCACCAGACCACTTTGTACCATAACATCCCACCACCAAAAACAGAAGAGGTCTTTGTCCTGAAAGTGGAAACAGTACCAAGAGAATGTGACGGTGTCAGGAAAGAGTTTGACATCCATGTGTCTGTCAGGTATGAGATGTCTTGAGGCTCTTTCTTCAGTGGAAAAAAGTGTGAACCCAGTTGTATGACTAGAACCCCATGAAAGACTCCTGTCTGTACAATCAGAGACACAGGGATGACTCTCTTCTTCTCCATACATCCCAAGGAGATTATTAACTGAGAATTAAGGCCTGGAGAAGCATGGCAATGCACTGGCAGTGTCTTGCAGAACCACAGCAACTATCTCAGGCAGCATGGAGCAGCTCAGCAGTCCCCAGAGCACCAGCACCTGAGATCCCATGTTGGGAGATGCTTGGCATCGTGGGCTGAACCAGCCCTGAGGTGCATCCTCTGTAGTGCGAACCTCTGCTGGAACTAGACAGCAGAAACTCCAGCCCCTATCTATATTTCACTTGCCTGCATCTGTCTAGGATGAGTGTCTTGATCCATATTCTGCATGCCTTACTGTCCTTACTGAAAAAGAACACCACCAACATTGCCACACTCAGCCTGTAACAGCAAAGGTAATTTCCACCTGTTGGAGAGGGCAACATGAAGCCGTATTATTTCCACATTAATCATAACACATTTGCTGCACAATCTGTCTCCATATTGAGTGAGTAGATGGGGACCATTTTTTGTCCCTTTGTGCCACCAGTTAGACAAGCTGCTAAACTTTCAAATCACTGTAGGGCAGGACAAAGTTTGGAAGTGTCCATTAGTATCTCCTAGAAATGCTGTGCTGCCTTCCACATGTAATGTGCTTCTCTCCTGACCCCCTTCAGTTATGTAGGGGACCGTGGGACGAGTAACATGGCCCTGGTGGAGGTGGAGATGCTGTCAGGGTTCATTCCTGTGCAGAGCTCTGTGAAAGAGGTAAGACTTTTCCTTTGGCTTTCCTTGAGGATATCAAAATCTATTTTCCAGATGTGGCTCAGTCAGAAATATTCAAACATTTAAGAACTGTTGGAGAATGGTAACTACAAGTGCAGATATAACAGGTTATTTCACAAGGCAACTTCCCACTTGCACAAGTGGTTGTGCAGTTTTTCATGTTCATAGTGAGGACTGCATACACAGTAAGACATTAGAGAGAAGAAGAAAAAGCACCTAGTTAGAATCACCTGGGCTACACTTGGCCCCTTTGCAGTTACCAGTGCCATTTTTATGTATATTCTGTAAAGTGGTGTTGAATCCCATGGAGTTGTTCAATGACATGCTCCAGTGTTCCACACATAGATCCAACATAGCCTCCTACTAACCAGTTTTCCCTTTGCTACAAGTGATGGAAGTAGGAACATGGCCCAAGGACACTTGTACCAAAACTGAAAAATATTTTCTAAGGCTTGATGTGCTCCCAACAATCTCAGTGCTGAGGAAGGCAGACCTGAGTAGTCCCCAGACGAGGCTAAGTGCTTTTGTCAGCAGTAGTTCACTGACAAATACCAAACCTCCTGTGAAACAGGGAAGGCAAATAAGCTGATGTTAACCAAGCTCATCTCTTGCCTTCCTATACAGCTGGAGAAGGTACCCCTCGTGAAAAAGACAGAGATAAAACCAGACAAAATCACAATCTACTTGGAGGAGGTAAGAGGAAGACCAGAGGAAACTGCCCATTCAGGTAGTAGCAGCTGAAGTACTTTGTGTGGGGACTTTCACAGATCAGAAACACAAATCTCTAGGCTGCTCAAACAGGCTAAACTTTTCACAGAAGAGGAAGAGGGTGGAAGGACCTGGAAAGATAGAAAAAAACTCCTCTGATGCAAAAGGAGTAAAGTTAGTATGTAGGTGATTTTGAGATGATCAGTGCATTTCTGCTCACTTCCATTCTTCTCTCTAGCTGGGTGAGAGTTTTCTGAAGCTTAACATCTCAGTGGAACAAGATGTTGAAGTGCAGAATCTGAAAGCTGCAACAGTGCATGTCTACGACTACTATAAGCCAGGTGAGATTTCACTGACATTGGTGTTAAGTAACTATTTTACCCCCCACTCAGATATAACTCTGTGACCCTAATTCCCTTAACTCCCTTATTCCAGTGCACTTCCTCCAGCAACTTCAAACTTGGGTTTCCTCTATACAAGACTTCAACATTCAAGTAGCCATTTGTTTAGAAAAGTTCTTGAGACAAGGCTGCCTGGCACTATGATTATGTTGTGGGGTGTTACGTGCTCCAAACGACCGTGTTTGTTTTCTTCCTCCAGCTTCAAGCTAGAAGACTTCTCTGACAATTTGCCATGCTCTCTCCAGCTTTTTAGCTCTCTTGAGAATACTTAGGCATTTATTTAAAATCAGTATTACATAATGCTGCCCTGATCCACTAGAAGGCAGAATTTAGTTGTATGTATTTCATGTATAGTGTAATAATCCTACCATCCATTGTGTCCTGCCATGTCTCAGAGGATAATAGGAAAATGATTTGTTACCCTTTAAAGCTCTAAATTAATTATCAGCACAGATATGAGAGATCTTGATGACTCTCTGATTATTCTGTGCTCAGTATGAGACAAAAAAGCAGATGGAACATTAAGAATTATTCTTTTAAAAAATTTGAGAACAAAATGGAAAAACTGCTGCTGGAGATTTAGAAAGCAGCACTACATGTTGTATACTAAATTCTGTTCTTGTTCCCCCTTCCACACCATAGCAAGAAGAGGAGGACACTTTTCAATACAGCTATTACAGAGCTAAATATTGTCACCTAATATGCTCTTTGTCTGCTATTTCATCCTGTACAAGAATTTTTGTGCTTAGTACATACATGGACATACTAATTATCACTAAATAAGCAAGGCTATCAGGACACACTACTGAAAGGTTTTTTATTTACAAAAAAATGTCCTTGCATTAGAAGGTATCACAATGCATGAGGTGGTCTTTTATAGCTGTATGGGATACATGCTGGGGAGACAGATTGCTGGCCTCACCCACTATAGACATTTCTTTGTTCCTGGATTCACAGTCTGAAGAGTGAAAAATTAAGGTAGTGGGATGGTTGTGCTACAGAGAAAGAAGTTTGGCACTACCCCACCATGCAGTCCTACAGCTCACCACCCTTTCTCTTTTGTTTCTACAGATGACCGCACAGCAGGAGAATATGCTTTCCCTTGCAGTTCAGGTTAGTGTTACCAGGCTCCCAAATGGAACAGAGCAGAGGACTGGTGGTAAGCAGGCAAAGCATCCCACCTCTGCTCTGCATTTAATCCTGTCATATGATGTAGAGCCTTCTTGGACTGCAGGTTGAATTGGGATCTACTTACTGGTTGTGGGCACAGTTTCTAGCCCAGGTATTAATTTCAATGTAGGCTAAGGCTTGAGCATACCATGGATGGTTACAATGGTCTGTTTTTATTTCATTTCCATACAGCATCCCAAATCTAAGTACAACTGGAAATGCCTATGTCAATGATAAAAAGATGTTGCAACTCATCCCATGAAATCTTAGTCCGTAGACACCTTCCCAAAAATTCATCAGACACTTTGCCTTTTCTTTCCTCTTTCTTTCCACAGATGCCTCAAAGAAGGTTTCCTCCTAGTATACTCTGACTCTGCAACCTGTGTTTTCTGCCTCTATATGGAAAACTTCATTGCTTCAGCTTTCCTCTTCCCTGCTGTGTTGGAAACACCTTATTTCCTTTGCCCTATGATTCTATGTGAAAACTGGCTTGATGCACGTTAGTTTGGGAGCAAGTGAAATAAAGTATGTGGAACCTGGAAAGAAGGCAGTGACTTGAAGTTGATGAAGATTTCAGTGCATGAAAAAGAGGAAAACACTGTACATGCCATGGTTACATACTTTTCATTTGGTCACCATAGTGGTTTAACTCTCTCCTCCCCAAGTCCCATCTCTGAGCTCCCTTTTCAATTCAATTAACACAATAGTTGATCTGCAACCAAACTCCATGCGAAAAACCCCCTCATTTTTAACCCTGATCTGGTTTACTACGTGACCCTGTGAATCATTTTTCTGTCACAGCTGAAGAGTAGGAACAGGCAAGGGAATGCTAAGGAAGAAATACTTTACCAGCTCATTCAGACAGGAAAGGACTGTACAGCAAAGTTTTATGAAGAGAGGGCATGAAACCAAAATAACACTCACTCCAAATTCACTACATGTTTTGACTCTGACAACACCCAGCCCCATCCTGTCAAGACATTAACCCGAATGACTAATCCTTACCTGTGGCACTACTTAAAAAAGACAACAATCGGAGGAATTTCAGGATGCAACACATGCAACAAGACAACAGAGTGTATGCAGATGGCTCAGCAGGATATGCAGTGCCATTAGGAAAACAGTGCTCATAAAAGGGGGGATATTAGATAAGAAGAAATGGGTACTAGTTTTACAAAGCTGATTGCCAAAAGAGAAATTACCAGGACAGTCATGCCAAAAATATGAAGTAAGATGTGAAGTCAACAAGCCCAGGGGCAATGGAAAAGAAGTGAACAAGATGAGCTGGGTATTTGGGAAGTGGTGATGATGCTTCTAAAAAGAAAGTACTTCAGGAGAAAAAAAAGGGGGAAAAGGAACATAAAGTGAAGCAGGTCATGTGACAAGGATTGCTTGAGTTATCCCTGTGTAGTAGCTCTTTGCCTGATCAACACAGCTTGCAAAAGGAAAGTAAACATTTTTTTTTTCTGACCATTCAGAGCAATTAGTCCATAAAGTGGGCAGAACCCGCTCTTCCACATGGGGACAAAAGGAAAATAAAAGTCTTCAGCAGTGCTTGACAAGCATTTAGGGGACGTAGAAAACCTGAGGAACCAAGTGATACATTCTGTGGGCAACTGATACAAAAAGAGGACAGGGTTGAATTCAAGGAAGCAAAAATATGAAGGGACTGAGCAGGCCTCCAAGGACTGTTCCCCTAGCATTGCCCCTTCCTTGGATATTTTAGGAGTCAATAGAGACTGTTTGATGGTGCTCTGCAAAGGGAGCAAAGCGAGACCTGTTGCCTGTCCCAGTTACCTTCCTGGCAAGTCTCTTCCTCTGGATATTTGGGCTGGACTGAAAGAGCTTTGGGGACAAAGCCCCCTGATCTGTTGAACTTCAGACAGGGAGATTGTAAATAAAACCTGAAGCCTGTAACCCAGTGTGCTCATCGTGCCCATAAGCCATGGTTTCCCAACTCTAAATGGACACGTGCCAAGGGTCTGCTTTACCGTTTATAGGATCAAATTGCCATGAAATTAGATCTCGATAGAAGAAGGCCCACCAAGATTCGTCTGCTTCAGATGATAGGAAGTCTTGGCACCTTGTACCTGTGTGGGGTAGAGTGAGAAAAAAAAGTGTGTGAAATATGAATACAAACAGATACTTCCAGGCTGTGGTTTCAAATCAGATTGATGTTATTCAAATGCAGATGAGAGGGGCTGAGGAAGGTGGCAAAGCAGAGAGCTGAAAAAAAGCTGCTGTGTGGCAAGCTCCCTTAAGATAGGAATGTACAGTAAAAGTCAGTGAGGTCTTTGCCTCTTGAATTAAGTATTAGGGAATGCATTAAGTGGCTAGTCTGTGCTGGATAGGCAATCTGATGCTTGCTCAGTTCTGCTGGCTGTTGAAAGTGCTCCCTGTCCTTGGTGATATCCACAGGAAATACCTTCCAGTGCAAGAAAGGAACCTTTGCAATGTGTAAAGGAAGGTAGGGCTGATGGCCAGGAGACTTCCTTCCACCACCTCACCACAGCTGCTGTGTGGGTCTTGGTTGCCCAAATGGTCTGGAGGCGACTGGGAAATTCCCTGCAAAGTCTTGCTGCTTCAGCCTGTGAAAAAAGAAGGTCCAGAAGAGCATAGTACAGGAGGCAGCTAACAGGCAATCTGATAACCAGCATCTCAGATGGAAAGGGATTTTTCTGCAAAGAGAAGCTCTTAAAAGGAGTGGGAAGTAGACCTCTAAAAGGAGAAGGACTATAAGCACACAAGATGGTTACAAATGGATTCTGACCTTGTTAGGGCACTATCATAAAAAATAAACGGCATATTTAAAATCTATACATGAAAAAGGTAGCCTGTACAATGAACAGTCCACCACAAGAGACAGGGTTTTCCTTCTGAGGTGCCTGAAGGTGATGGTCTCACTTCCAGACTGAAGTGAGTCAATGAGTATGGGAAAGGGAAAGAAGACAAGTGCAGTTATGTAGACTAGATGTCTGTTTATATGCCTGTACTATGTGAATCTGTACGGCACAGTATGCAGGCTCATGCTTATGCTACGTGCTGTTTATTCACCTGTGTAAAAGGTTCATTTACTACCACTGTCTTCCCGATAAATTGGAAAAAAACCGTAAACTCGGAAGGTGCATTTTTCCGGCGGGGCCACTGAGTGTCACCATCGCTCCGTGGCTTGCTCTGCAAGATGCCGTTTCTCCAAGGAATAAACCTTTTCCAAAAAGGGCTGGAATGGGGAAAAAAAAATCATTGGAATGAAAATGGGCTGCTTCTTGCTTCTTCCCAGAGATGGGAAGATCTGCACCTTAAATGTGAGCCATCTATGAAATGAATTCTGCCTTACGCGTAGGCAAAGCATTTGTCAGATTTCTAGCCAGACCCTCTAAGCCAGTCTTACAATTCGCAGCATGATCCTCAGTGACAACAATTGTGGGACTGAACGAGTGCTTTATCAGGAGACACTAAGAAGGCTGGGATCCCATCACTTGGTGAGCAGAATGAGCAGAATTTGTTGAAAAGATGAAGTATTGGTATTTACCAAAATAATGAAGGCGATGGATAAAGTGAGTGGAAAACTCCTCTTCAGCAAATCTTTCCATGGCAGACCGGGTGCGTGTGATAAAACTAGCTGGTAATCAATTTAAAACAAATAAAAAAGGTACCTTACACTACAAGAACATACTGCTGCAGGAGCTATGGAAGCTGAAAATGTCATCACGTTCAAAAAGCTCATATACAAACCAATGGAAAGCCAGTCTATACCAAAGGGAAGAGGGAAGAGTATTCTCCACCATTCCTACTACCATGCTTGGATGTGGGAGTAGAACAAGGGGAATGGACTGTAGATATTGGCCAGGTGCACCTGCTTTCCCTGAAAAGTATTAAGGGCAGCTGAACCTGGTGGACTGAAAGGTCCAGTGGCTTGCTTCCTTTTTTCCTGGGTCAGTGGAGGTGAGTGGGAGCTTACTTGTTTCACATCCCAGCCGTAGCAGTGGTGTGCAAGTTCACAACAGACATGCACCCACAGGTTAATGCTGACAGGAGACAATACTTCAGAGACATCCATATAAGCACAGTGTCAGTGGCCTGATCCTGTTCCTAAGGGTCAGCATTCAGAGAAATGTGCTTTCATAGCTCTCAGGTTTTTGGCCCTATAAACCTTTCATCCTACTTGCTGACTAGACAGACCACATGCACACAACAAAGAGCACAATAACACGGGAAACAATTCAAATAATGTATTTAAAATATCATGCAGGCTGTGGTGATCAGATGCAAAACTTGTGCAGACAAACATACTGAATTGCATTTGACTGCCTTTGTTTATCCCTACCTTTTCTCCATTTGATCCGCCTTGATCCCTCCATTTCCCTTCCTGTGATTTTTACCCTAAGCATACCAGTGCAGTTTTGAAAACCCTAAAATTCTCTTCATCGGTTCCAACATCCCCCCGCAGCTGCTAAGTACTCCCCTGTAAGTCCTAAAGCCTCTTTATTGCAGTACTTTCCCCTAGTCCTATTGCAGTAACTCCCCTTCGTTTGCATACATTCCAGAGAGTTTCCTCCTTTGAATCCACTTCAGTGGGTTTTGCAATAGGGACAAATGGCTTAGTCGTTCATCCAGTTGTTGTGGCTTTTAGGCGTGGTTGATTCACAGGGATTACTGTTTGCTGGGTTTCCTGCCTTGTCATTGTTTCTTTATTCACTGTCTGACCTTTTGTTTTGAATAACTTTAAATATCTCCTTGAAAATCAGCCGGACAGTTTTCCATCTGAATTGAAAAAGAACCCTCTGCACTTAGAGGAAGTATGTTTGGTAACAGCCCAAATACCCTCCCGTACGATGTGTTTTGCTGCTTTTCAGGCAGCAGCAAATATTATTCTGTGATTCTAAGTCAATGGGAATTGACTGCAATTCATAATGGGAATTTTCTCCTGTGAACTGATAGCCCAGCACTGTCATTACAGAGCCAGATGAAACGTTCTTGCAACATGAAGCTCCAACATGCCATTTGCAGGAGTATTTATGCTTGCTCATAGCCTCAGTGGTGCTTGAGTTTCTGCACCTTGTACATGTAGATGGAGCGTGACTCATTCCTGTTTGTCGTTTGCTTCATCCCACTTGTCCTTGATGCACGTGATGGCGTTCTGAAAAGAAATTCACCAGCTCCCATCAAGATGACCCACTGGACTGGTCTGACCCGATCGGCATTTATTTTCTTAGAAACAAATATGTTGATCATAAAATCATAGAATGCTTTGGGTTGGCAGGGACATTAAAGATCATCTAGTTCCAAACCCACTGCCATGGGAAGGGACACCTTCCACTAGACCAGGTTGCTCAGAGCCCCATCCAACCTGGACTTGAATACTTCCAGGGATGGAGCATCCACAGCTTCTCTGGGCAACCTGTTCCAGTGCCTCATCACCCTCATAGTAAAGAATTTCTTCCTAATAGCTAATTTAAACCTGCTCTTTTTCATTTTGGAGCCATTGCCCCTTGTTCTGTCACTACATGCATACATAGTTCCTCTCCACTTAACATCTAAAGATGCCAACATTACGGTTAAAAATTCATCAGTTTACCATAATCAACCACTCTTACCCTAAGCCAGGCAACTGACAGGCAACAAACTGATGCTCTTTGAGAGTAATCAAGGGAAGCATAGTCCAAGTGCCTGCACAGGGCAGCTTCTCTTCTAAAATCTGCCAGCAAGCTCTGGCACTGTGGTTTCTTTATCCTGTTCATGCAGGTTTCCACTGTGCACCTCTATGCGTGCTCTGCACTACGAAGGCAGAAAAACTCCTGCTGTGTCCTGTTTGATCATCAAAGCTTGTCCCAGGTACCAACACAAACAGTTTACAACTTACATTCTTCTGCCAGGCAACTAGCAACAGTTGGTGGACACAGTCTTTAGCTGCGCCAGGGGAGGTGCAGGCTGGACAACGAGTGATTAGACATTGGAATGGGCTGCCCACGGAGATCGTGCAGTCACCGTCCCGGGAGGTGTTTAAGGAAAGACTGGACGTGGCTCTCAGTGCCATGGTCTATTGCCATGGGGGTGTTCGGTCACAGCTCGGACTCGATGATCTCAGAGGTCTTTTCCAACCTAACTGATCCTGTGATACATAAAACGACTAACGTTTAACAAGGTTAATCAGTCTCCAGAAGAATGGGCGGCAAAGCGAGCCCCGGCACCGGGGACACCCGCTCAGGCTGGCGAAGAGCGCTCTGCGCCCGCCGAAAACCCGGGCTGTGATTCTCACCAGCACCGTGATGCCTCGGTGGCCGCCCCGCAGGACCAGCAAGAAGCCGCGACGGAGGAGCGGGGCCGCGCTCGGCGGCGGGGGCGGGCGGCCGCTCCCGCTGTTCCCGCTGCTCCGGACCGCGTCCCGCCAGGCTCCCGCTCCCGTCACCAGGGCAACGGGCAAGCGGCGCCCAGGGAAGGCACCACGTGCCCGGAAGCGCCTCGAGGGAGGAAGTGACGGAGCGCAGGGGGAGCCCCGGAGGCCGAGGTTTAAAAAAGNCCCGACTTCGGGCATCCTGCGGCGCATCCCGCCTCCCGCCGCGGCGGGGCTGCGGGCACGGCACGGCACGGGCGGGCAGGGCGCCCGCACGCCGTGTCGGATGAACTTTGCTGCCGGAGTTGCCGGCGGCCTGGGTGGCTGCCGCCGCGCTGTCCGCTTCCATCCTTCCCTCCTTCCATCCTTCCCTCCCTCTCTCCCGCCGCCGGCCGGGCGAGGCGCTTGGCGGGGAAAGGCGGGCTGGGCACCGAGGGGTGGGGACCAGGTGATGCGAGGGTCCTGCAGTGCTCCAGCGTCGCACCCACTGCTGCTTCCAGAGCATCCCTGAGCAGAGTCAGCGTGTCCCGGCAGTTCCACACCTCTGTTTGTGTGGCTTGGAAACTGTTGTAGAAACATACAGTAGCAGCAGCGAGTATGCTGTAGTCCTGGGTGCTAATTTTTCTCCCCCAAACCTGTGGCGTAAACCCGTGCAGATCTTTCTAACTTAGTTTCTCAAGGATGAGGTGATAAAATCACTTAAAAGTTAGAAAGTGTTCTGCAGGCAGCAGTCATGTCCCGGAGGGAATGGATGGGGTGAGCAAGTAGAACTTCTCTACCTCCTGCCTAGTTCTCAGTGATTAGAGTAATGTTTGGCTTGACTCTTCTCTGCCCTTGTGCTTGAGAAAGGTCAGGAACTTGTAGATGGGCCACCTGTGGTGTTCTCGGTGTGTGCTGAGATCAGCAGTATGGGTTAGGCTCTGGACTGGCCCACGTTCTCATGTTGTACTGCTGCCTGAGCCAGTTTTCTCCCTTCTCCTTCCCGTCCTTTCTGCAGTGTGGTCATTCCTGCCATGGTGCTAAAAAGCTTTTGTATCCTTCTGTGTCTGCCTTTAGGGGTGCAGTTCCAGCTGTTGTTCAAAGGTTAATTTTCAGTAATGGCCATATTGTAATTCTGGGTTGGTTTTTGTTTTTTTTTTTCGTTTGGAAAATCCATGGTTTAATAATTTTTAGTAGGTTATCCATCTCATGGAGCAGCGAGCTGAGTCAAGTGATGTGATAGCCCAGTGATCACTAGATTTTTGTAAGAGGAAGGTGCTTGGAGATGCAGTTGGAGGAGGGGAGAGGGTGTAATTCTGCTGTTTTGTGTGGAAATGGCCTGTGTTTGGATCGGATTACACTAACATGGAGTTGCATCCTTAGATGAACTTGCTTGAGGAAATGCTGTACCTTTTCACGTTTGTGTTTGGAAAGGGTTTTGCTGGATAATTCTCCTTGCTGTGAGTGACTTAAAATTCTTACTACCCTTCTGCAAAGTGAGTGTACACTTCTCTCTCCATGTCTCCAAAAGGCTTTCTGCCTACACAGAGACCAAAATTTTTGATGTCTTATGCCAGAGGTGTTTCAGTAAGATTCCCTTTGTGCTAGGACCTGATTTTAACGAGATCTAGATCAATATGGATCTCTCAAAAATGCTGGAAATCTTAGGAATCAGTGGCGCTGCTTACTGAGGAAACACTGATTGATTGGTGGAGCAGAGCACCAAGGCAGAAGCCTGGTTTCTCCTGGTGAAGCTGTTGAGGGTACTTGCTGTAGCTAGGGTGAACATTAGTTACATCCTTCCCTCTCTCACTGGCACTTGTGGCATCACAAGTAAGGTAATTCAACTCACTGATCTGGCAGAAGATGGCGTTTTAGGGTACCTTTTCTGCAGTTAGCAAGCTGATCTAATGAGCACCAGAAGCGAGGTGAATGAGGAGGATCTGCGTGGGGAAGTTGAGGGTGAGCAAGGGAACATAAATTGTCTCCTAATGGCATCTCAGCTACTAGAGAACTTGGTGTAATGTGTGTAGCTTTATGTACATTTTTAACCCCACTCAAAGTACTTTATTTATCCACCACAGTTTCCTTCTTTCAAAAAGTGTATGCTCTCCCTTCTCAGTTTGTTTATTTTCAGGCTTCATTTAAATTTTCCCCTCTGGGGTAAGATGTTTAAGGCAATTGCTTCTCCAAGAGCTTTTATATTCTAGGTAGGTTTATTGACCAGCTGTTTCTAGCTGAAATAGAGTTGTGCCTGAGGACAGTAGTGGCCAGTTAGGAGGAGGTGTGTCTCAGTTGAGGAGAAGGTGTCCACTGCTGATGCAGTGCAGGAAGCCAGTTTTGGATCAGCAGGGAGATGCCTGGGCAGGACTTGAGGGCAGATGGATGTGGAAGACCAGACTGGAGCAGCAGCACTCTGCTTGCCAGTTAAAGAATTTTCCAGAGTTTGAGGAGTAGGTTTGAAGCAGCAGTTCCTGATTTAGCCACCCATCCTCTGCCAGTGTTAATGCTGTTGCCCTACTTTAAAGTCATCTGCTGCCCTTAACACCATTTCAGAATTTGAAAAGTTGTCTGGCTGACACTATTGTTGCACCTCCTTTTCTGCTGCACTGGTCTGTTTACTTTTACGCCAGGAAAATGTTTGGTGAAGGCTGTGAAGCTCAGAATCTCTGGATTTAAAAAGGGCTAGATAAAGGGGCTGTGCTGGTGCTCAGGCTCCTGGAAGCTCATTTAGAGGGGTCTCATTTGGAGGTCTCAGATATACTACAGAGGAACCAGCCAGTACTTTGGAAACAAATAGGCTGTTGGTGATTATAAGACTATCAGAAATATTTTTTTTTAAATCTTACGTGGAGTTTTAGTCTTCTAAAAAGTCAGGTTGGTCTTTTTTTTCCCAGTGGAATTCTGTTGAATAATCACTTTTGCTCCCTTTTCTGACTCTAGTCCCTCCTGCTGCTACTCCATGTTGCTCATGTTTCTTGCTGCAGGAAGCTCCCCTATCATCTCAATGTGTTACTCTTCTGCTAAGCACTCTCTTCAGCCTCACTTCTCTTCCTCTTGGCTGACGAAAGGCTTCTCCAGTCCTTTCTCAGTCCTGCAATTCACTGCAACTAATCTTTCTGCTGCTGGAAGATCTCCCTGGTTCTGCATGACCTCTTCAGCAGCTTTTTCCTCACAAGTGTTGCCAGTGAACACTTCATCCACTCTGCTTCTGACTCTGATCCTCCTGAAAGGAACTTGCCACCACACATACCAGCTTCTAATCTAATATTCAAGTTAAGATCTGTCAGGAGCAACAAGTAGCTGGAAAGTTCATGCGATCAGAAGAAGAAAGAGTTCAGGGCTAGGGGCTAAACTGGGAGAAAGAGGGACTGAGTTGGTATCAGTAGGGCATTGGAGCTGAGGGACTGGAGGAAGAGAGGATCAGAAATTGCCAAAGTGCATTGGAGGACTGGAAGCACCGTGCAATTTGCCTCAGTTTGCTAGTCTCTCTTAAAAGGAGAGGCAGTCAGGTCTGTAACCAGAATTGTTTCGATAAGCTGCAGCTGCTCCTTCACTCCACTACCTTTTAAAGAGTTCAGGATGCTGTAGCTTCCAACTACAGCATGGCAATAAAAGTATGAGAATATGTGCATTACATTTCTGATGGTGGTAATAAAAGATGTAAACTGTGAGTATGATTTCTGGATGATTTCATAATCCCGACTTCCCTGGTCCCTGCAATGTAGCAAAGCTGTGCAGGGAACTTGGTATTGAGATATTCTAGTACAAAAGCTGTGTAATGTAGTGAAATACAGTTTGGTTCTTTCTGTAGCCTGACTTAGTTTCCAGTTCTTTCAATGTAGATCTGGAGTCCATCTCAGCCTGAGCTCCTGGGATCCTGTCACCATGGAGACCGAAAGTGAGCAGAACTCCAACTCCACCAGCGGGAGCTCCAGTTCTGGAGGAAGCACCCGTCCTCAGATCTCGCAGATGTCTCTGTATGAGCGACAGGCAGTACAGGTGAGACACGGATATGCTCTGGGATGGCAGTGCATCACTGGAAAGTGGTGGTGAGCCCTTTTCTCTTCCTCTGAGTTGTTGTGTGTCAAGGTGGGACTGTGCTCAGAACTGTTACGTTTTCAGATTTAGAAATTCTTGTGCTAGGCCTGATGTTTAGTTCTTGTAGCTGGAGGCTTCATGTTTTACAGGTTACTCCTTCAGTGTCCAGCCTCCTAGATTTAATCTGTACTGTAATCCAATAGATTGGTTTTAGCCTGCTGTTCCAGAGCAAGTCAGTTTGCCATCCCAGTTCCTCTATGCCTTCCATACACAAACTACACAGGAAGACTTGTCTGCCTGCATGAGCATGCACATCCCCAGATTCCTGAAGTTTATTAAAGTCTTGCTAGTGGGATTCCCACTGTTCTGGAATACACCTGTGATTCGGTGTGTGACCAAATTTGTAACTGTACTACGGATTTGGATGTGCTAATCTGGTGCCTGCTTTTTCATGTGGTCTAGGGATGTTCTCATGGCTGTTACTTATTTCTTCAGTGCTCTCTTCAATCACATTTCAACGGCATTCAGTTTTTGACAATTGGGTTTTCTTCTTTATGTAGGCCTTGCAGGCACTCCAGAGACAGCCCAATGCAGCCCAGTACTTCCATCAGTTTATGCTCCAGCAGCAGTTTAACAGTGCCCAACTTCACAGCCTGGCTGCTGTCCAGCAGGTGAGTTGCCAAGAGGTGGAAGGAGAGGAGTTGGATCATTCTCTGGGGAAGATCCAGATGTTTTCTTTTTATACAGTGCCTTGTGCACCGAGTCATTCTGATCCCTGATGAGACAATGAGTCCCTAAACACATTGTTTAAAGTTAATACAAACAGATAGTCAGCTGGAAGCCTGAAGCAAAGATTCATTTGTTTTCTGGGTGCAGAGCAGGGGAAGATAAAATTTGGCATCCCCATCAAGGAACTTGCACTTCAGAGGCCTATGACTATCCCTTGCACCTTCTTTAAATAAAAGATAGGTGGTTAAATCAGCTGTGGATGCAATAGTGTTTAAAAACTGTATTAAAGCGAACAGTGGGTTGTCACTTCTCTGAGAATAAACGTTTGTGTTTGCATGAAATTTCAGGCAACATCCTCTGAAATTTCTGTGTTGGAACTTAGTAGCCCATGTTTTCTTTACCAGTAAGAGGGTAAACCTGTCCAACCAGGAGGTTGTCTCTAATTGAGACATATACAGATCAATATAAATCAATATATTTTATGATATATAATTGTTGAGTGATTTTTTTTTTCTTTATCAACTTAGCTCACCTACTAGACTTAATCATCAGTTCAAAATGGATTATGTGTGACATGAATACATTCTGTTTGTGTAGCAGTATCTCAGTAGCTGTACTCCTTGGCAGTTAGTCCAGGATGTGATTGTTCTCAAAATCCCTGACTTCAGTCTTATAGTATAGAAGGAATAGAATCCTCTCATCAGTTTTGCACAAATCTTAGTTACAAAACTAACTGAACTCATGCAGGGGAATTCCCGTGGCATCGGAGAGGGGGAAATAAAGAAATCTATCAATATTTATGTTCTTCCACAAATCATATGCTCTCTAATCTGAATTATTTTACTTGGAGTGCTATCATTGCATTGCTACTAAACTGCCTAATTAGCCAAACAAATTGCTAGTATTGCAGGGAATGTCTGGGTGTTAAGAGTGGATTTCAGCACCAGGGTGAGGGTTGCAGTGTGTAGTATGATAAGCTGGGCAAGAGTAGTGCATGTACCCAGGGGTGGAAGGACTGTAAGGGACTAGGTGTTCTGACAGAGCCAAATAATTGGGCTGGATTGAAAAGTTTGTTCAGGCACTCATTTCTCTGTCCATCTCTCTTGCAGGCTACAATTGCAGCCAGTAGACAGGCCAGCTCCCCCAACACTAGCACCTCGCAACAGACCACCACCACCCAGGCTTCTGTAAGTAAAACTGCTCCCTCACACACGTATAGAAGCCTCCCTCCAATTCCCTGCCTTGTTCTGTCTCCTCGTCTTTTTAGGATGCACACAGCTTCTAAGAATGCTGGGAAACAACAAGATGCAGACAACTTTAAGGATTTGGGGTGCTGTCATTATTGGTGGGGCTTGAGGAAACCAGATAAGGTTTTTGGGTGGGAGAGGCCTCTTAGCTGGAAAGGTAGACATGGATCTCTTTTTGCTGAGGCTTTGGGGATACATTGTCATGGATTAGAAAAGGATCAGGACTTCTGAGAAGGAGTCGTGAGCAGCTTGAAAAGGAATGTTCTTTTCGTCTTAGGCAGAGCAGTAGTTTGTTGAATGAGAGGATGCCTGGTTTTGTAGTGAGTGTTGAGGAGCTTGGACTTGGTCAGAGAGTAGATGAGTTGATAGAGAAGGTTTTGTGGGTTTTTTACCTTTACTTGGGAGGCTGGAGAAAATGATGTATTTTTTTGGATCTCTTATTGCAGTTGCATGCTAACAGTGATTCTCAAGCTCAGCATACAAATGAGGTCAGTATCCAGGGCTTTGGCTAATTTAGATTGTGTAGCCTTTAAGACAAGCCCTCTAAGACAAGAGCTTTCTTCTTCTTGGTCCCCTGTGGGATATAGGAAAAATCTAAAATGTCTGTTCTGACTGTACCCCACTAGGTGTATTTGTACTTATTTCTTGGCCTCCATCTCTTCATATGTGATTTGAAGCTTTTTTCTCTTCTAAGATCAACCTTGCCACCACCTCAGCTGCTCAGCTGATCAGTCGGTCCCAGAGCGTGAGTTCCCCCAGTGCCACAACGCTGACGCAGTCTGTGCTCCTTGGGAACACCACCTCACCACCTCTCAACCAGTCACAGGCACAGATGTACCTTCGGGTAAGAGATGTGCGTCAAAATGTGTCCTGACCAGGAGCCCCACTTACCAGCCACTGCAGAGTTTCACTGCTTGGGGTTACCAACACTTATGCACTAACCTAGCTTTGAGGATGTTGCAGTGTATTTTAAAATTGGATGGGGAAGCTCTCATTCCTGAAACCACAAGTTTGACTCTGGGCTCAGCTTTTGAGGTAGATGAGCTTTGTATTGTGTGGCTTAGGTGAAAATGTTGACAAGTGTGTGTGTTTCTGCTCTGCATAGATGTTAAAGGTTCCATAGCACTTCTCACTAGAGTGTATATGTCAAATATATGTCCTAGACTTGAATGTAGATCACAGAAGTAAAGCTACTCTTCTGGTTCAGTGATGGAACAGATACATGGTAAATTACTCTTCTACTACTTGCTGAGCTCAGGGATGTAAGTCAGAATTCAAGTAAGCCTAGACAAATAAATCAATGTGAACAAATAGGTCATCCTTTTAATTGCTTTGAAGTGCAGCTAGGTAGAAAGCATTAGGCTTGTCTATGGAATTAGTCTGGGGCTTGGTTACCTACTTGCAAAATATTTTGTGGTTTTCAGTTGACTTCAGATACAGATTTTAATACCTTTCTTTTCAAGCAGCACTAATCTTGGATGTATATTTTTTTATTACTGTTTTTCAATCAGTTCTCAATATACAGCCTTGGGCAGTCTGTGGGAGTTTGCCCATGCCTATGTTTGACAGAAGAGTGCTTGTTTCCATCAGGAAACTGTTCCCAGTTTCCTGCTTCGGAGGGTTATGTTCAGTGTTAGAGTGCAGGGAGGGTTGGTGGTTTTGCAGTGTGTGACATTGCAGCCCAGTGTTCCTTTGTAATCTGTTTGCTTGTGGTTTTTTTCTTCTTTCTTTCTCTCTTCTACCTACATTCCTTTCATTCCACATCACCTGATCCTCAACAGCCACAGCTGGGGAACCTGTTGCAGGTGAACCGGACCTTGGGCCGCAATGTGCCTCTTGCCTCCCAACTCATCCTGATGCCCAATGGGGCTGTGGCTGCTGTCCAGCAGGAGGTGCCACCCACTCAGTCTCCTGGGGTCCATGCAGACACAGACCAGGTCAGTGACCCCCCTCCCAGAGTCCTCCCTTTCCCCTGCTTCTGCCACACCACACTCTGGTCTTTGTCTCAAGCTGTCCCTGTATGGCAGATTAGAGCTATTTTATCCCCAGCCCATGTCCCTGTACAGGCAGGAGATTTTGCCACCATGTTTTCATGCTTGTTTTTTGCCTCCAGAGATGAGATTAATTTCTGCTTAAAATTTCTGAGGTGAGCACAGGCTGGATCAATCCCACCTTCACAGTTTCTTGGTTGTGCTTGTGTGAAAAGAACTCTTGAGTTCTATGTACAGTTTTCAGTCTGCAATTAAGAGTCTTTGACAGAGGTAGTATTCCTTCATCCAGTTGGTTCATTGTTGTAAAGATGCCAAAGACTTGTCTGAAGCAATTTTTTTGAAGAAAAGTCAGCTGTGATCAAATTTTGGAGTAATATGGCATTTGGAGGAGAAGTAAATACAGAGGATGGCAGCACCAAAATTCAGAGGAACTGGTGAAATCAGAAGGGGTGCGGGCCATGAGTAGATCTGTGGGCCTGGGGGAGGCAGGTGGCACAAAAACTGAAAAGGAATGACTGGTCTTTAAAGGGGTATCTCAGTGCTTTTAGAGCTGTGTTTAACTGAGTTCTACTAATGCCTGGGTCTGAAGGCAGGTCAATGGAGACAGGTCTGGAGGCTGTCCCATGCCTTGGAGAAAGACTGTGTCCCCAAATCCTGTTCACAAAGTGTCATGAGATCTTTAATTTCCATCAGAGACTGGGCAGGAGGGAGTTCAGGATAATGTGCTTCCTGGGGAGGGCTGTGCCTGAGCTTTGTTCAGCAGTGTTAGCAGCTCCTCACACGAGACCTGAGGCATCAACTCAGCCTGCATCCCAGCAGAGTGTGTTGCTTATGCATACTCTGTCACACTCCGGCAAGTACCGTGTGTAAAGCAAGTGGATTCTGTTTGGTGTGTGTGTCTCTAGGTGCAGAACTTGGCTGTGAGGAGCCAGCAGACCTCTGCTGCTAATGCCCAGCTCCAAGGCTCTGCTCAGAAGACAGCTCTGCCAGGAAGCTCCCAGGCTTCGGGCCTGCCGCAGGCTGCCAGCACGGGCCAGACCATGGCTGTGCCCCAGGCCTCCTCCAGTGGGGTGGGCCAGTCCCTCAACCTGAGCCAGGGAGCAGCGGGCAGCAATGGCGTCTCCGGGGGTGTGGTGGCCAGTGGCGGGAGCCAGCCCTCGATGGGATTGAGCCAGAGCTCCTCGGCAGGTGCCGCTGGCAGTTGCCAGAGGAAAGGCACGGGGGTGGTTCAGCCGTTGCCGGTGGCAGCTGCCCAGGCCGTGACTGTCAGCCAGGGGAGCCAGACGGAGACGGAGAATGCAGCCGCAAAGAAGGGCGACACGGACAGTGGTGGACAGCAAACGGTGGGCATGAACCTCACCAGGACCGCTACACCAGCACCCAGCCAGACGCTGATCAGCTCAGGTAAGCACTCATCTGGTTTTTTTCTCTTCAAAGCCATTGGGCTTTCACAAGAATGACATTTGAAAGCCTGGTGGTAAAAGGTTTTCCAACACATCTCCCAGCTTCTGTCTTCCCAGAGACTTTTCTCAAGGGGTTATCCCTTTCTATTAGCACAAGAAGTTGATTTAGTCCCTCATGTCCTCTGCCAGTAAGCTGTCAGTCATTTTGGAGTTTAATGTCTTAAACCAGTGCAGTGGCTGCCTTATTTTTGTTGTTGTTGTTCCCAGCTGCACTGTTGCTAACTTTGTGCTCTGTTTTTTCTCACTCTGTGTTTGTATAGCAACATATACGCAGATCCAGCCACACTCACTGATCCAACAGCAGCAGCAGATCCATCTACAGAAGCAGGTGGTGATCCAGCAGCAGATAGCCATTCATCACCAGCAGCAGTTCCAGCACCGCCAGTCCCAGCTCCTCCACACAGCCACCCATCTCCAACTGGCTCAACAGCAGCAACAGCAGCAAGCAGCATCTCTGACGCAGCAGCAGCAGCAGCAGCAGCAAGCTCAGCCTCCGCAGCAGCAGGCTCCCCCCCAAAACCAGCAGCAGGCACAAACCCTTGTGGTGCAACCTATGTTGCAGTCCCAGCCACAGCATTTACAGCTCCAGCAGGACAGTCCGTGCCAGCCAGCCACCAAGTCACCTGTTCCTATTCAGTCAAAATCTCTGGTCACCCCCATCAAACCCCCTCAGCTTGGGCCTGCCAAAATGTCAGCAGCGCAGCAGCCGCCGCCACACATCCCGGTGCAGGTAGTGGGCACTCGGCAGCAGGGCTCAGGCCAAGCCCAAGCACTGGGCTTGGCTCAGATCGCTGCAGCAGTGCCGACATCCCGGGGAATGCCGGCTGTAGTCCAGCCTGTTTCCCAAACCCATGCTGCTTCCCCATCATCATCTTCAGCTCCAGCATCCTCACAGGAAGCTCCCCCTCTCACCACAGGGGTGAATTTGGCACAAGTTCAAGGCACAGCCCACATGGTGAAGAGCCCAGCTTCCTCTCCAGTTGTGGCTCAGATGCCAGCAGCATTCTACATGCAGTCTGTCCAGTTGCCAGTAAGTGATACCATTGAGAAGGAGAATAGCATATGGATTCTCTTTGTTCATTCCTAGGACACCAATCGCAGTCCAGGCCCAGGTCAGTGGGATGGGATGGGTAAGGGGTTTGGGGAAAGGGATGTGGAGACTTTTTTACCCTCAAAAACACTAATTCCAATCCAGCCCCTGGAGTTACTGACTACAAGCTTTTCTCTTCCACATTATCATTCAAAGGCTTGCATGAAGTTAATAGGTGAGATTCAGAGCCTGTCCCAAATGGAGTAGGTGTCCACATCACATACTGAGTATCACATTTAACAGTGGGGTTTGGGTTGACCTTGGCTGGCTGCTGGGTGACCACCAAGTTGCTGCTCTGTCACTCCCCCTTCACAATGCAACAGGAGGAGAAAAATACAGTGAAAAGCTTGAGATAAGCTTTGGTTGAGATAAGGATGTGGAGATCACTTGACAATTACCATCATGGGCAAAACAAACTCAGTTTATGGAAATTAATTTAATTTAATTTGCTGTCAATGTAGTGTAGGATAGTTGGAAATAAAAACAAATTCAAAAAACACCTCCCCCCTTCTTCAGAGGCTCAACTTCAGTCCTGAGTCTTCTCCCTCCTCCTCCTGAATGGTGCAGGAGGACAGGAATGGGATTTCTGATCAGCTCATAAGGTTTTGTCTCTCCCTCATACTTTTCCCTTGCTTTAGCCTGGGGGAATCCCTCCCATGGGATACAGTTCTTCACAAACTTCTCCAATATGAGTCTTTCCCACAGGCTGCAGTTTTTCATGAACTGCTCCAGTGTGGATACTTCTGGGTTACAGATCCTTTTGGTGTGTGGTACCAGCCACAGACTCTAGGCCTCAGAGGATCCCCTGGCAACAGGCTATGCAGAGGAAAACTCATATTCCATTGGCCTTGTCCATACTGTTGTGACTTGTCCAGCTAGGGCCTTGTCCATGCTGTTGTGAATTGTCCAGCTACCTAAATCCCTGGGAGAGCAGCACTTTGCCATAGAATCATAAAAGATCTACAGATCATAGAATCATAAATAATTGGATTTGAAAAGAACCTTAAAGATCATATAATTCCAACACCCCTGCCTTGGGCAAGGATACCTTTCAGTACACTAGGTTGCTCCATCCAACCTGGCATTGAACACCTCCTTAGCCGGTTGCTGAGACTCTTTCTAAACTCTCTCTGCTTCTTCAGGAAGGTGTCACAGGATTTGTCTGATTTTTAGAGCAGGGGAACAGTTCTGCTCCTGGTGAACATGTGTGCCCTACTCTTTCGTCTCTCCATTGAAATTGATCTGATTTATCCAAAAGCCTGTTTGGAAACTGCTGGGTGAATGCTATTGCATTTCTTCCTACAGTAATCCTTTGAGGTTCACACAGTGTCTCGGTATTATACCAATGTATCAACATGACTTGGGACACCAGATCCTAGTCCATGGCATGGGTAGTGAGTCTTCTCAAGCTTTGTTCCTTGCTAGGCAAATGCTCCCAAGTAGAGGTATGTACTGAGGGAGCTAGAGGCATCTCCAGAAGAAGCCAGGCTGGAAATCCAGTATGATGGAACAGGATGCATCTTTTTTTTTGTTTTGATCTGGCTTGTTCTTTGCTTTGGAGCTTTTCTATCTGCTTACGTGTTCCTCTTTATTCGTGCAGGGCAAATCTCAGACCTTGGGAGTAAAGCGCAAGGCAGAGTCAGAGGAGGAGAAGGAGGAGTCGCCCAGTGTCACCGCACTCCTGCCTGCCAGGTCCTCTCCTGTAACAGACAGCCCCAAAAACATGGAAGAGAAGAGTGGCCTTGGAGGTGAGGTACAAAGGAGAACTCTGCTTGTGTGTGCTAATGACCTGATCTTGAATTTCATTTGAAGTAGGTGGAGCAAAGGTAACTGACTCCTGTGCTGTTAACTTTCCAGATAATTCTGATACTGCTGCCGTTGCAACCCCCAATGCCACATCAAGTGAAGGAGCCTCTGTCACCCCCACCTCTGCTTCCACCCCAAACCTGGCAATGGTGTCACGTCAGATGGGAGACTCCAAACCTCCTCAAGCCATCGTCAAGCCCCAGATCCTCACGCACATCATTGAAGGCTTTGTCATCCAGGAGGGAGCAGAGCCCTTTCCAGTAGGGATTTTTTTTGTTGTGGGGAAAGGAGGTGTAGCACTTTCTTGGGAGGGTGGTGGGCTTCCATCTTTGCATAGGAGTATCTTTCCTCATATTCCAATTCAGCATTTTTAGCCCCAGACACAGACAGTGAAGAGGAAAGGAAAGGGAGGGAGGTGTCATGAATGAAGCAAGGCTTTAAGAGATGTCATTAAAGAGAATGGGTTTGAAGGAGTAAAACAAGTGTTGCAGCAACTGCTTACTCCAGTAGCCACCAAAGCAATAATTAATGCAGGAATTATAAGGAGGCTCTCCTCTCTGTGGGGGAAAGATGCATTTTGAACAGATAGCAAGTGAAGTTGAAGTAAATATGGGGAAATGGAGTTACATGGAATTGTACATTATTCAAGGCAGATAGAGCTTGGGGATCTTTAAATGAACCACCAAGCCTGTGAGTAATGATTTTTCTCAGCATCTCTCCTTCCCTATTAGGCAGAGATATTCTTCTGAGCTGAATTTTGAGCTGCATATACCTTGGCAGAGGGTGGTGGACACAGAATCTTCTACTGGTGGGTCCAACTCATTCTCTCCCTATCCAGGTGGGTTGTTCTCAGCTGCTGAAAGAACCTGAGAAACCACTGCAGGGAGAGGCTCCTTCTGGCCAGAATGAAAACCTGTCCAGCAATTCTCTGGGAGAGGATAGTGCTTCCATGGGTGAGTTTCAGCACCAGGAGGACTAGCTAGTGTTACTGAAATTTCTGCTCTATATTACTTACTTTATACATTATGGACTTGTATCTGCTAACTCCTTAGAGACTTGAGCTATGGAACTAGGGTCTGGCTTTTTTTGAGTGCCAGCAGACCGAGAATGCTTTTTTCTGTTGCTGTAAATATTATCTAACACATCCTGTGTCAGTAGTAAGCAGGAGATTCTGAACTGTACCTGTCTTAATGACTGAAAGCTGTGAAGGCTGTGTGGACAGAGCAGAGAGTACAGTGATGGAGATGTCCCCCACAGCCTTGTAGGATGTGAGGAGTACACTATTTTTCTCTTGTTCCATGAAGTGGTACTGACCAGGAGAAAAAAACTGCTCTGTTTGGTATCCTGTGGTCCTAATTAGCAGAGCTTGTGTTTCTCTTTTCCCAGTTTCTTCCACAAGCTAACTACTTAGTAGATTCAGTAGAAAATAGTGCTTGGAATCTGTCTGCTCAGAAGAAGAGCAGTGGAATGGGGAATCATTGGGTGTGTGATCTGCTTCAGTTCAGATCACCAAGTGGTGTGTGTCTCTGTATCTCACTAGAGGTTGACAAGAAGGCAAACTTGTTGAAGTGCGAATATTGTGGGAAGTATGCCCCGGCAACCCAGTTCCGTGGCTCCAAGAGGTTTTGTTCCATGACCTGTGCTAAAAGGTAATAACAGCAAGATGTAATGTTCCTTATCTCTGGCTACATGTTTGCTGGAACTGGGCATGTGCCCCTTCTCCAAGTAGTGTACCACACCTCAGTACATCTGATCCTCCCTGTGTGGCATGTACTGGCCACAGAGATCCTTTAGCACTCTAAATGATTTGTAAATGCTTCTAGGTCTGGAGAGGTGGATGTGATGCTGAGTATAAACAGGATTTCTGGCTTGCTCAGAAAATGAAGGGGGAAATTCCAGGGCTGTAAAGAAACTCTCTTCAGAGAAATGTACATTTGACTGACTAAATAAATGCATACTGGTAGCTGCCTGATGCATTGGTACTAGACAAAGACACAAGGGAGTGTTAGGGAAAAAACTGGGGAGAAGATAGACTAGTCATTGCTGCCTCCTGTTGATAGCAGAGTGCTTGTTACGGGTCTTTTTTCCCTTAGGGGAATGACTTAATTGACCCTTCAGATGTTAGATCAAGGCTCTGGTGTCCAAATATTGCTTGTGTCAGAAGTCTGGACTGGTTCCTTCCAAGGGGAAGTCTTAGAAGGAGGAGGAACAGAACTTGATGGTAAAGAGGAGTCTTATCCCCGTCTAGAGCAAGGAGAAGTAGTAGGTTTAGATAGTTGCTGCTTTCTAACTGCTGCTCTGCTTCTGCTTACTTGAGGTACAATGTCAGCTGCAGCCATCAGTTTCGGCTGCAGAGAAAGAAGATGAAGGAATTCCAGGAAGCCAACTATGCCCGTGTGCGCCGGCGGGGACCACGGCGCAGCAGCTCCGAAATCGCTCGAACAAAGATCCAGGGCAAGCGCCACAGGGTAAGGACACAGACCTGTCAAGGCAGGTCTGTGTAGAATTTGTCCCTGCTGGCTGTACCACTTTGTCATAGTGGATGCAGTCGTGCAGGATGTGCTGAGTGCATGCTGACACACTTGTTACACAAGGCACAGGGGGCTGTTCTGATCACTCACGGACTGCAGGAAGTGTATTCACGTTTGTACTTGTTCTGTGTATTCTGTGTTCCCTCCTGTGTGCGTCTTGAAGGTCTCAGTGAGTGAGATCAACTGACAGCCTTGGCAGGAAACGGTCCACTTTTCCCATTTGATTAGCAGTCTTCCACAGGAATGACTTGAATTGGGTTATAGAAGAATTGAATGAGCTGTGGTTCTGACGTGAGGAAGAGAGGGAGCTCTTGTTTCAGCTGCCCCTGGACCAACAGCTTGAGACAGTTGTTCCAGACTGTTGGGACAACTTCTTCTGTTCCCAGTGTCTTGTTTTGCAGCTTGGAATTGTGAATTTCTGACAAAACCTCTTTTGTTTTCTTTCTCTCTTATGGGCTTTGTAGGGCCAGGAAGACTCAAGTCGAGGCTCTGATAACTCCAGCTATGATGAAGCTTTGTCCCCTACATCTCCCGGACCCCTGTCAGTAAGGGCCAGTCATGGAGAGAGGGACCTGGCAAACTCTAATATGGCCCCACCTACCCCAGATCTACATGGCATCAACCCAGTCTTTCTGTCCAGCAATCCTAGTCGTTGGAGTGTGGAGGAAGTGTATGAGTTCATTGCATCATTGCAAGGTGAAGTTAAGATCCTCTCCTGCACTCCTGTGATGCAGTAGCATGGGGAGATTGGGCTCTCTTTCTGGAAAGGAAATGGTGTCAGTGGTGCCTGCTGCTTTTGAACATGTTTCTGAATTGGAGAAGATCATAGAGATGGATTCTCAAATAGCCTGTGTGCTCAGGGAGACTGTGGACTAGAGTGGGGAGAGGGGTTGGTTAGATTCCTAACTTGCTTTTCTGCACCTGCCAGAGGTGCAAAGAGTAGGAATGAGGGGAGTGCCCAATGCACATGTTTCTCACTCCTTTTTTTTGTTTGCTTCACAGGGTTCCAGGAAATTGCTGAGGAATTTCGGTCACAGGAAATTGATGGTCAGGCCCTGTTGCTTCTGAAGGAGGAACATCTCATGAGTGCCATGAACATCAAGCTGGGACCAGCTCTCAAGATCTGTGCCAAGATCAATGTCCTCAAGGAGACCTAAGAACTCTGAAGCCAGAGGTCTCACTTTTGCTCTGACCCCAGGGCAGCTGCCAGTTTTGGAGCATCCTGCTGGGGCGGGGAAGAATGGGACAGTCGCTTGTGGTCTTGCATTCAAGAAGAATGAGAAGGAATTTAACTGATTGAAACTGCCACGCACAAACCCATCTCTTGGTCTCTTAATGGTGCTACAAGGTTGAGGAAAACTGCCACCTGGGGCCTTTAAACAACTTTCCTTCTTCCTGATTTTGAATATGCCTCCCCTATATACCACATAAAGATGTTAAGGGGATCTCTTTCTGTCTTAAAAGACTGCTGAAAGGGAACTGCCCTCACCCCTTTTTGCCACAGCAGGTCTGCTAGATCTTAGCTTTGAATATCATTGCCAGAATTCAAGGCATAGGAAGAGCTGGCCCCACATGGACATTGGGAGCACCTGTGCTTGGGGCTTTTATGAACGGGAACTAGCAAATTGCAAGTGACAGAGGTGACAAACAAGAATTTGAGCAAAAGGGGCTGCTGCTTTTCCACTTTTAAAAATACCTAGGCTGCTCATGAACTGGGTTTAATAGCCATTCCAGCATGCATACCAAACTTGAAGGCCTGTGGCAATAGGAGCTGTCTTGTCTTCACTCTGCATGTCTACAGGAGACAGTAAAGCTAAAGTGTTGTGGCAGCTATTCACTCCAGGTGCTCCTCTCAGAACCAGTCAGAGGATTTTTCCTGAGTACTTATGACAAAGTGATGGGAAACTCAAAGGGGAGGGGGATTGTCTTACATTAGGGAACCTTGCAGCACTAGGTTTGTCTTCCCATTGTGCTAGAGCATAATTTACAGATCCAAAGCAGTCTCCAGAAGCACCAAGGCTCTTCATTAAATGGGCTGGGGTTTTGTTTTGTGTGTTTTCTTACCAGTTTGTATTCTTTTCTTTTTGTGTCTGTCTTCATTATCCTCAGGAGAGCTTACAGGACAAAATTTAGGCTGGCAGGATTGTACTGCTTGCTTCAGGCTTTTTTTTTTTTTTTTTTTTTCCTCCCCATGTTGTAAAATGAGTATTTCTCTTTCTCAGTTACAAGGAACCAAACACACACCCTACAACAACTGAATAGTAATCTTTTAATGTGACTTCTCATTTCTAAAGGGTAGAATTTATGTTATAGGCTGAGTTTCTCCTACTCAGCCCCTCCAGGGTTGGTTGGGGGTTCTTTGGTTGGTTTTTTTTTAAGGACCAAATGTGGTATTCTGAAGTTTTGTAGCCAAATTGCCAAAGGTGAAAACCTGGGCAGAGTTATTCTCTTCCAGAAGCACCTCTGCTTCAAACAAACAGGCAAAATACCTGCAGGAATTACACAAACTGTGAAGAGGTACGTGCCCTCTAGAGCCAAATACCTGGAAGCAAGATGGTGTTATAAACCATGTATCTCAGCTTTTCTGTTTTCAGAAGTTTCACATGAATATTTGAGTGAAACATAAGACTGTTCTGCGTGTTAAGCACCTATTGTTGCAGGAAGGCTGTAGGGGCATGGGAGAAAGCCTAATAGCATAGGTAGGAAAACATTAGAGATCTTTGAAATGGGCTCTTTATTGACCCACGTTAGAAAAAGAGGAAGGAAAGTGCTTAGTAGATGGATAAAATGTGGCAGCAGCTTCCTAGTCTTAACTGCACTGTTGAATCTCACTTGTGTGACATCCTTGTTCATGTGAGAAGACTTCTGAGGCTTTGTGAATGCAAATAGGCCCAAAGGAAGCTGCCCATGCTTGCTTGCACCCTGGTTCCACTGTTTGGTCTGATGTAATCTGGGGGCAGGGAAGGGGGAGGTTAGAATCAGCAATGAGCAGAGTAAGGCTGCCCTTAAACCATTTTATCCTTAGTGGGCTGGGTGCGATGAAACTGTTTAGTTTGACCCTTGGCAGGGTAGGCAGGCAGGTAGCCTGCCACTGTTACCAGCTACTCCTGAGGACTGGATTTTATTTCAGTCAAATGGGAAGGCTTTACTTCTTCATTTCATGTTCAATGTTCTTAATAAAAAAATGCTTGATCAGGCTTTGCAGGTCTGGTTGCTTTTTAACCCCTCTCCTGAACCCAAACGTTAACTGAGCATCTGGAAAGTACAAACTTCACCACAAAGTTACTTTTGACTGTCACTGCTGCAAAAAAATACAGAGCATAATCCATCCATCCATAACTACCTGAGCTTCTAAAGTTTCAGTTTTGAAAGATGTGGCTAGCCTTCCCTTGTACGCCCTAGAGGACCTGGACTGAAACAAGGTATCAACAAAAACTGTGAACTAAAAATAGCGTGTTCATTACTGGCAACAGTCCAGGCACACGGCACCACACAATAAGGACCCTTTACTTCTGGGTAAGAAAGATGCTCTGGCACCAAAGCAAGCTCTTGTTACATCAGCACAACACTTCACCAGGTTTTTTGGTCACTTTATTTTTGAAAGTTGTGTTTTGTACAAAAAAAATTACCTTAGACACCACCATGAAAAACAGACTTACTGACTTCCTGTTTTTCCCATGTTATGAGAAAGATTGAGACTGTAACAAAAGTCAAAGAAAGCAGGAATTGCTTGCCCACTCCAAACCCAGAAAGAAAGTAGGGCCACCCCTTTTCTCTCTGTCTTAGAAATACATGAACCTTGTCTGTACTCTGCTGTTAACACAGTAGTGGCTTGCTTATTCACAGTCTCTGCCCCCCAGACTGAGGGCAGTTCTCTGCCAGTCTACAGTAGGGTAGAATGGGATTGCTCAGTCTAGCCTCTCAAATAAAAAGCAATTTAGAATCAAGGTGCCAAGTTCCTGAAGGTTCCCATTAAGTCTACAACTCAACTGTACCTGCTTTTCACCAGGGCCTAAAGAGAAGGTCTTTCTCACTCCCAGCCAGTGGCAGTATGTTAAGTACCATCTGCACAGGGCAAGTGTCTTAAGACTGGCCTGCACTATTCTTAAGGGGACAGTGATTTATGAAAGCTGACCTTGTAAGAGTCCCTTATGCAGTTCTTAATGGGTTAGCATTCTTAGCCCAGGCTTCCATGGTTCCTTTGATATAAAAATAAATTCTGACAGCTTCGTAGGAAAACCCTCTGCAAAACAAGGAACTTCTGGGGGAGCATGAAATCACAATGCTGACAGTGACTGAGGTGTGTGGGCAGTCACCTCGGGAAGCTTGTGTCAGAACGCAGGTGGCAGCTACCTGTCTCATTTTGTCTTGATGTCACTTTCAGTTTCAGCAAATGTTCATTTTCCTTAGCAGCAAAATCGTTTCCTTTTGCTTCTCACTGATTGAGAAGACTGAGTGAATATTTTGACTGAAGTCATGAGACTCCATTTAACTCCTATAGTTTTTTAGCATTGCCCCTCTCCAGTCTGAGAGGATGGCATGCATCCCTTTACAGCTGTTGAAGGAAACTCTTGAGACATACACACCACTCTGCCATTAGGGAAACTAAAGACTGCAGAGGTGCTAATGCCTCTTCACCCCCAGAGTCTGGCATAGAGCACTCTGTGCCAGTTATGCAGGCAGAAATTGTATAGCAGTGCAGAAGCTAGAAAAGCTGAAAATGCATTCAAAGAAAAATAATTCCAGTGTCTTACAGATCCTGTAAACCCTAGGGAAAAAAAAAAAGACACAAAATATCCCTTTTACGATGTCAGCTGTTTTAACCCATAGCCTTTTTCCCTTTCCGCACCCATCCATGCCCCTTTTTTCCTTTCAGGGATTCATCTCCCATTCCTGCTCAGTGCTGAACACTCATATTGCTTTTTTCTGCTCAACTGTCAACACTTCTCCCCTCAGCTCTGCTGCATTTTTAAAACCTAAGCCAGCATTATATTTATAAGACATGCCATTAGGAACCAGTGCTGTTCACATCCAGAGGCATCCATGGGACTTGACACACCGGAGACAGCGGAAGCAAACAGTGTAGAGAAAATCAGAAGTGAGAGAAGGAGAACTGGCTGGGAGGCACCCGGCTAAACAAGCACTGGGGAGAGAGGGAGAAAAGATCTTGGTGTGGAAAGCCTATCACATGGGCAGCAAGTGGTCATCCCGTTCTTCTGACTCCTCTCCCAGCTGGTCATCCCCCACGCCGCGGTACGCGGCTGGCGCGTTCCGAGGCTTGGATCGGCACACAAAGTCACAGCCATCCTATGAGCACAGGACACAGCACCAGCATGAGACTGTTTGCAGTTGACTCAGCATCCAAAGCAAAGCAGCTCCTGCAATTTCTCTTTTGCTAAGGGATTATACCTACCCCTATGCTACCTGAAACATCTCCCCAAAACTTGGCATAAAAACATCCTACTCAGTCTTGAAAGCTCTGGGCATACTGGTTAACAGTATGGAGCAACATCAGGCCAAGGCAAGTATGAAGGATAAATAGCACTGCCTACAGTGACCAAGGAAGGATTTCACAGTCAGATGTAGGCATTTCACAGTGCCCAGGTGAATGTTTCTACCTGGAAAGTGTTAACTCCTGAGGAGCACATGTTCTCGTTTGTTATGTAGCAGTTGCAGGACAGAGGCAGGGAACTGGATTCAGCAAGGATTCAAAAATGGAATACTCAAGAAAAATGAAAGATACCCTCTTCTTCGGCTTCAAGGTACTCCACCCTGGTGGTAGGTCTACCCAAAACATAGAGTCAATGCCATTTTCTCCTAACATGGACCAGGCTGAGAATATATAAGGATTTTCACTCACCGCCACCAAATTGCCCAGATCTTGCCAGAAGGCAAAGTGAGGAATCTGCTCCATGCCCTTTGCTCCCACGACAAGGCGCTGGTAGAGGAACCCACCAATGATGTAGACTGCAATCAGTGACACAAACCTAGAAGGTAGAATTAAAAAAAAAAAANAAAAAAAAAAAAAAAAAAAGAAAAGCAAAGCTGGGGAAATCCTCTAGACAATCTTCTGAGCCAGCTACCTGCCTTATATCTGCATCGGAACAAGTAGCTGAGCACCACTCAACAACACAGCTATAAACAGAAACCAGATCATAAAAGGTCCCCAAGTTATCAATCTGCTTGTATAAATCTTTTAGCAGCATTATGTAAAGTAGTGCCTCTAAGCACAAACAGAAAATGAGTCAAGACTCCTGGTCTGAGTTCCCAGCTCCGGCAAAGAGCCATCATACAATTCAGGAAGTCAAATCTCCCATGTTTCAGTGCACCTGTCTGTAAGCTACGAAGGAGAATGTTTACTGGGAACAGACCAGCCCTGCATCATACCTTGAGCAAGAGCTTTTGTCCAAAAAGCTCAGAGGCATAGTAATATCTAATGGTGGCTGTGGGAAAGTATACTGCAGTTATTTAGTCTTACTATAGCATTTGCTATGTTTCTAAATAGCACTGGAAATTATGACTCAAGCACAAACAGCTCTTCCAATGACTCACGTGATCAGTAGAATGGAGCCAACGCTGAGGTGGGAATTCTCAGCTGGACAAGCCACACTGCTGTCCATTTCAAAGAGGTAGAAACACTCCTGCTCCTTCTCCCGCTCTTCAGAAATAATGCTGAATGAACTCTGCAATTTTGGAAAAGTGAAGTCATGTGAAAACATACCCACACACACTGAACTTCACCAGGAGACAGTTTTACCACCATGGGTGCAGCTGGGCACCAGACACTGGAGGCCAGCTTGCTGCCCCCTCAAAGGCCCTCTGCTCACAACCAACCATTGGTCTGGCAGCCTCCTGATGCTCTCTCACCCCAGGTGTCACTCACCGCTGTAACTCCCCGCTTGCAAGAAATCATTATTACAGCTCGTCTCTTCTCACCACTGCAGTGCCTGCCGTATGAATCACCTCCTTTATAAATCAGCATGATCCAGTCACCTGCCAAGAGAGAAGCAATATAGGCTACAAATCCAGATCAGGAGGCGAAAGGCAGCTACTGAGTAAGCAAAGTATTGAGTGGAATCGTACTTCCATTGAAGACCTGGGTTTCATTGATTCTTCCTATCACCGTGGTCTTTCCATTCTGTCTATCTCTTTGCACCAGGCCACCAAAATCGTGCGAGGTGCTGTCGACCTCCCTGCACACCCTGAAATGGTAGATGTAGTTTTCTGTTTTGCCTTTCTCCACAGTCACGTTAAACCTGCAGCAGGGAGAGGACAGAAGAGACAGCCCAGTGGATTACAAAGAATACTCGGAGCAGTGGGCAATTCAGACCTGGAAGCCAGTCAGAGACCATACTAACAGGGGGAGCCCATTCTGCAGTCTGAACCAAATCCTCCCCTCCCCTTGGACCACTGTGCAGGCCCAAGGCCTGCAGGGTGTTATGCTATACCTCATGTGGCTCAGGGGCTCCAGTTTCTTCAGCAGGGCTCTCTCCATCTGCGACTCACTGCTCTCATCACCAATCACATCACAGCTCCTCTCTTCCGACTGCTCAGCCCCCGCTACGGCCAGGGCCATAAAGACCAGCAGCAAGGCAGAGGTATGGCAAAGTGGTGACATCCTGGACACATGCCACAGAGAACACAGAGGATTAACTGTTTCAGCCCCCTGGAAACTAACTTCAGGGTCATGGAGTCAATGATTAGCCACTTCCCCAGTCCTGACTGCAAAAAGGAGAAGTTAAAATCTAGAAACAACTCACAGTTCACAAGAGACACACTAAATCTGAATCTCTTGCACAACCAAAGACAATTCACTGGGCCGATTTGGGGCTCTTTTCTGAATTTGTCTTGAGACCACAAAAAGTTTTGCTGCTGAGCACGTTAATTAGCTGCCACAGCAGAGCCTAGCAGGCTGAACGCTGGAGTAAACTTCAGGCATAATCCACTGTTTGTTATTGCATTGCACTGAGAAGCCAGTCAGCAGAAAATTATTTATCAGGCCTCTAATCAATCACCTTCGCAGCTCCCCTGTAAAGAGCTTGCAGGGAAGAGCCACTGTGATTAGTCAGGCTCTGTTTGTTCAAGTGCCTTAATCTTAATAATGATCTTTCCAGTACTCCTTTATCTGAAAATATGAAAGACATTAATAATGCTAAACCACAATTTCACAGAAGAGTTTCTTTCTTCCTTTCCTTTCCACGAGAGAAAGAGGAAAGCAAGGCATCCTACGTAAGATCCAACCAACGAGGCAGTAATGAAGATAATAATAATAACAACAACAATAATAATAATAATAATAAATCTGTAAGATTTGGCTTTCAGGTTCATGCTAAAATCACATATGAAACCAGCCAAACAGAGCAGTGCAACATATTCCCCTCTGCTTCTTGTGCCGCAGATTTTGGTAAAGCTCCAGATGCTGATGAACGGCAGACCCTCCATTAAATAAGCACCTGCCTGTAGGCGAACACAGAGCCCGTCTGACTGAACCTAATGATTGCCCCACAGCCCTGCAGAGTCCACCACGACAGCTCACAGCTGCTGGGCGGGGGCTCTGCTCGCCACGGGGCACCAAAACAAGGTTAGAAACGCAGAAATCACAGAATGGGTAAGGCTGGAAGGGACCACGGTGGGTCACCTGGTCCAACCTCCCTGCCCAAGCACGGTCATCCTAGAGAACACGGCAGAAGATTGTGTCCAGACGGTTTGGGAATATCTCCAGTGAGGGACACTCCACAACCTCCCCGGGCAATCTGTTCCAGTGCGCGGTCACAGAAATGAGGAAGCCCGTGACACGAGGGCTCGTGACTCCTCTCTCCCGAGGCCAAAAGCAGGACCTGCCCTCAGCCCTAGACACGGCTTCTCCCGGGAACTTGCCGCGCGGCGCTGGGAGCTGCCCGGCCGGGCCCCTCCAGCCGGCGGCCGTTGCCCCAGACCCGCCCGGGACGGAGCGCGGCTTCACCCCGCGGCCTCGCTGTGCCCCGCTCCACACCTCCCCAGCCCCACGCACCCACCTGCGGCCGCCCCGGGCACAGGCGCCGCCGCCCATAGGGAAGAGAGACCCGCAGCTCACGCGCATCCCATGCTGGGCGGCCCGGGGAACCACAGGCACAGGCGGCACCGGCCTCCTCCGCGTCCCGACCGGCTCCGTCGCCCGCCCCGCAAGCCGGAAGCCGGGAAGAGCGTGGCGGAACTGACACCCGGCACCAATGGGAGCGCGGGAGCGGCCGGGATCGCCCGCCCAGGAGCGCTTCGGCAGCGAATGGTACACGGCGGGGGAAAGGCGGGCTGGGCCGGGGGGCGCGCCTGGCCACGCCCACTTCCTCTCCGCCAGCCAATGGGTGGTGAAACTCGGCGCGGAGGCCCCGCCTCCATTCGCATTCCTGCCAATGAACGACGAGGGCGGGCGGAGAGGAGGAGCCCTCACAGCGCGGGGTCGCCGCGGAGCGCGGTGCCGGAGGGAGCTGCAGCTCCAATGGCGGGCGCGCGTTCCGCCTCGCCGAGGCGGCGGGAGGCAGGGGGAGGCAGTGGGAAACTGTGGGAAACTGTGGGAAACTGTGGGAAACTGTGGGAAGCAGCGGGAAGCAGCGGGAAGCGGCCCCGCGGGATAGGGATCCCGGCTGGAAATCAGTTCACCCATGTGCTCCGTGACTTTCGCTCTCTGAAGTCGTGCTGTCCCTTCCCCTGTGCTCCACACAGGTTCGGAGCAGCCGCAGGCAGGTGGCCGCATCAGCAGGAACGAAGGGGTTCCCGGCATCAGCCTTCCCCTCGCTCGCGCTTCCGGAGGCGGTGGTAGTCCCTCAGTGTCGTTGGGCTTTGCCATCCCCATCAGGTGCCTCCAGAGTGACTTGGGATGAACGAGCAAGGGGTCTCGAGCACTTCACAAAACTGCTTTGTGGCCTTGATCCTTCTGATCTTGTCCCCGTTTTGTGTCTCTTTGGTGGTTTTTCCCCATGTTTTGTTATACTTCGGAATAAAGGTGCCTCCCCCAGCTCCTGCAAGTTTTGCCACTAGAGGATTTCCAGGTCCACCACACAAGGTTGGTGTGCTTGAGCATCTTGGATGTCATTAATAAAGCTATAAATGATTTGAGACTGTTCAAAGGACATCTCTCTCCTTATGATGTGCTCCCAGAGAGTCTACTTTCCAGGGGTCTGTTACTGGAAGGGTCAGATGTTCTTTGCCAGAGTTCTGAGGCTTTTGCATCCTCTAGTTAAGAAAAAAATGCTGCATTTAATGAACTTACCAACATGCTGGAGAAGGCACTCATGAGAGAAATTTGAGGAGGTTTCCCCATGGTATGCTGCTTCAGTAGTGAAGAACTGGGGGAAAAGTGCTTCTGGCTCCTGGAAAACAGATTGGTTTACTCCTACTGTGATTCCATACTGACAGTATGGCACAGCTGCAGAAGTCAAATTTATTTATTCACACTTAGCTAATAAGTGAGAGTTGCTCTCACACCTTCTACAGTGAGATCCTGCCCTCTCTACTTCCTGTCCAAAGAACTCAGCTTATTGCTGGTATTAAAAAAAAAGGCAAACGACATTAAAACAGAGCTCTTAGTTCTTTCCCACCAGCTTTCACTTCTCCAGTTCTTCGCAAATAGTGCTGTCTTTGTGGTCACTCTGGGCCGGCAGGCAGCCTGGGCACTTAAAAAGTGGCAAAATTGGCAGGAGATGGGAGAGACACCTTTATTTTCAAAGTACAACGGGACATACTGGACAGAATCTACCAAAGAGGCACAATGTGGGGACAAAATCAGATCTGGACACTTCAGCTCTGTCTGAATCCTGTTAGTTACTTTTCAGCTATCCAGATTATATTCCCAGCTAAACTCTCCTTGTGAGTATAGCAAATTCTCTCTCTCTGAGCTTGAGACCTCTCTTTAGGCTTCTCTATTATTCATTCAAAGCATTTAGGAGAGGCTTTCTTCCTCTTGTCTTGCTCTGCTGTCTTCTGCCTTCCCCTTCCTTTCAAGCACACATTCTGTATGTTGCTGTCCACAGGTGCTACCCAGGACTGGAAGGAATCTTGTGGGTGCAATATGCCACACTTACAGGCAAGTGAAGAAATTTGCAGAAATATCCAATCCCTTCCCAGACATGTGCATTGTAACAAATTGGCCACTCCGTGTCAGATAACCATCCTCCATGCAATCATTTCTCAAATTTAGAACATGTCACCAGAAGGGGGAACAGTCATTCCTGTTGGAGGTAGCAATCATCCCAACTCCTTTGTTGAGCATGCCCAAACAATTATTGGAAATTAACCGTACTGTGCTGTGCTAAAGAGATGCAGCCTGAGTCTGATGAACATCCCCATTCTGAGCATGAAATGGAAGGGATCAGAATGTGGATTAAAACAAAAACCAGCTAACCATGCAGCTAAGAGGTTTCTCGGGGTGCTGGAAGCATCACTACCCACCATGGAGTCACAGAATCTTTTAGGTTGGAAAAGACCCCTAAGATCATTGAGTTCAATCACTAACCTGACACTGCCAAGCCCAGCACTAAGCCATGTCCCTAAGCTCCACATCTGCATCTTTTTAAAATACTTTCAGGGATGGTGACTCAACCACTTCCCCATGCAGCCTGTCCCAGTGCTTGATAACCCTTTTGGTGAAGAAATTTTTGCCAATATCCAGTCTAAACCTCCCCTGGCACAACGTGAACTATTCTCATCAATGGTCAGTACTTCAAAAGAAAAGTAGCCTTTCCTGTTGTTGCTGACCACAGAATCACTAAATGATTGGGTTGGGAAGGGACCTTTCAAGGTCATCTGGTCCAACCCCCTGCTCAAGCCAGGCCACATATAACCTGGCCCACCTACAGCCTAGGATCTGTGTCCAGGCAACTCTCCATTGAGGGACACACCACAACATCTCTGGCCAACCTCTGTTAGTGTTCAGTCACTCTCACAGTAAAAAGGTGTTTCCTGATGTCCAGAGGCAACACCTTCTGTCTTTCAGTTTGTGCCCATGGCCTCTTGTCCTGTCACTGAAGAGTTTGACTCTTCTTGTACCCTCCCTTCAGGTATTTATAGAAATTAATTGGATCCTAACCACGAAGTCTTTTCTCCAGTCCCAGATCTCTCAGTCTTTCCTCCCAGGACAGAAGGTCTGGTCCCTTTATCCTCTTTGTGCCCCTTTGGTAGATTCTCTTCAGTATGTCCATGTTTCCCTTGTGCTGATGCTATTGAGATGTTGACTTGGAGGGACTTGAGGGATGCCAGCTCTCAGTGCCTGCCTCATGTGTCAAGCACATTCACACAGGTATTGGGTGTAGACAGTGTTTCCAGTCCAAAGTGGAAGTGTCTGAAGTTCACAAGGCTTCCTTTTCAAACCTGTGCTGTCCACCTCTACTTCCCTTTTGACAGCAGTTGGGCTGCCAGTTTGCTGTAGCCATTGCTTATCCCACTTTTCACCTTGTACTCTCACTATTCACATTTTCTACGTTGTGCTTTCACCATCCCGCTGCTTTTGTCCTGAAGGGAGCTCCTCAGAGCAGCACGAATCCTCCCAATTGCTGCATCAGTGTAACCACACCCTCTTGATTTGGCAACAATTAGAATACCCCTGAACTTTGTGATTAATCACCTTTTGCATTAGCAGCTGTTCTTAAGACATCCTCCATCAGGTTAGAAAATGAAAGCTGCTGCAGTTCCACTGCTCTCCATTCTGTTGTAAATTTGGTTATCTTGAGCAGCTGGAGATAGAGTTTGCAATGCTTCACATTTCTGGTCTTCTGAGTATAGCCTCAGGTTTCCTGTTTCACAGACGTTGAGCCCTGTTGTTCAACAGCCTGATCGAAACATCTTGTGGTGCACACTCCTTGCTTTGCCATGGAGGGAAGCAGATCAGAAATTTCTGCAGGTGATGAAAGCGAGGAAGTAACATATACTTCTGTCAAATTCTCTCAGACTCCTCTGTCAAGGGCCAAAGCTGCACAGGAAAAAAGAGGTGAGGAAAGATGGATGAGGTAGGTCAACCAAAATTTTTACTTTGAGTGGAAGCAAGATCTAACAGAAACAGTCTGAACTGGCCACTGATTCTGAGTGCCAGCATTGAGAGCTGTTGCTTTGGTTCTAAAATTACCGTGAATATTTTAATGTGATAAAAGCTGATGAGTTAGAGACCCGGCATTTTTCCCCTTCCTCTCACCAACCTCCTTCAGTGTCTACTCCTGGGCATTCAACCCAGGCATCCTTTTCTTCAGAACATATTTAAAGTTGTCTGCTTGTCAGCAGTAAGAGGTTGTGAGCAATAGTTCTTTGAAGGGCAGGCAAGATGAGAATACAGATAAATTAGAAGTGTATGCTAATCAGAGATCAGAGACAGAGAAAGCATATGAGATCATCCAGCCTCTCTCCCGTGGGGCTATGCAGGATTCTTTTGTGATACATTTTTTCCTGTTTTCTGTGTTCTAGTGTTACATACCTCCCAGTGAGCAAATTTTCAGCTTTTGCCACAAAACAGTTCTTTAGAGAACTTTACTATCAGGAAGATTTTCTTAGTGCTTTCCTTAATTTTTTTCTTTCCTTATTTCCTCTCCATTACCCCTGATTAGACCTGCAAATGTCATACTGAACAATTCCTCTGGCAGCTTAGTTGAGAAACACCTTCAAAGAGTGAAACTTTGCGTTGATGATCATTCTTTGTAAATATTTCCTTCATGCAAAACGGTGGAGGGGCTGGAACTAGATGATCTTAGGGTCCTTTCCAACCCAAATCATTCTATGATTCTTCTATGAAATGTCAGTGTGCTTTAGATGAGTTGTGTTGCATTGGCTGCAACACTAGTGGTTGACCTTACATTTTTTCAGCTGTTACAGCAAAGGGGACTCTCACTGTGGGATACAAGATTTCTATGCCCTGATCAGAGTAACACCTGTGGTGTTTCCTGCTGCCTGGTCACTTGCTTCACTCTGGAAACAAAGCCAGCACAGAAACCCCCAAGTTCCTATCTGGTACTCACACGCCATCTGTTTGGAAGGCAGTCTTGCTTTTGCATATGTTTTCATCAGAAATTTTGTTTTCTGTCACGTCAGAAAACACAGTGACATCCTTTCATTTCCTGCCATTCCTGTTCAGCCCCATCCTGTTGAAAGGGGATTACCCAATACCCTCCTGAGATGTTTGCATTTTTCTTTTTAACATCTCTCCACATTCTTTTATGGACCCTCATCTTTCTGAGCTATGGTCAGAGAGCCTAAAATAAGGAAGCTGATATTTGAACACAGTTTTTGTCCATGTTATTTGATTGTTTCTCAGTTCTCTTCAGCATGCAAGGGATCCCTAAGGAGCTCACTTTAAGTACCTTTCTTTTGAAGATCTTTATGTTCAACTCTGTCCCTGCCTCCATCACTTCTGAGATATGTGCTCTCAGGTATTTCTCCTCTGTTCAAATGCACACCCTGCTGGCTTTGTAGGCACAATATCATAGGTGTGTAGGTAAGTCCTCTGGTCAAACCAACAAGTTTTGGTGCTTATGGACTCCCCAAAAATGAAGAGTTGCCCTGGTTGTTTCTTCTGTTTGGCCTCCAGAGAGCCTTAGATATGCTCCACTACCAGAATGTCCATACAGCAGTCACTTAAGACAGTGTTAGCCTGTGTAGTGTGCTTGTAGTAACAGCAATAACCAGGTCTGTGCCACGAACAGAACAGAATCCTTGTTTCTCAAATTCTCCTCCTTGGCTCTAGGTAGTTGTGCTGCTTCCATACTGAGGTAGGCAGGAGCTGAGGAGAGCTATTTGGGACAGCGCCATGACATTATTCAGATTGTCCTACATGGATTGAATTGTAAAATGCTAACAGCTTTCAGTTTTTGAACTGAATCTGGACTCACAAACCTAAAAATATTGGGTCATGTTGCTTGCAAATGAATAGAGAGTATCAGAGTCATTTCTCCACAGCACCAAGAGATCTAATGCGGTGTTTTGTACACAGAAAGTGATAACATTGGATATTTACATTAAATGTCCACCAGTCCACTTCCCCCCTTGGACAGACTCTTCCACAGTTCCTCAGACAACTACATGGAAATATTTCTGGATGCTCCATTCAGATTTTCCTCCTGTTTCAAACTCATCTTAGGTACTTCTCCCATCCAATCCTACAAGAGCTTCACATGTATTTCGGGGGCTGAGGATCAAACAAAAACCCTTGAACCTGTTTTAAAAACTGTGAACTGCAGGGACTCCCTTTTGCAGCAGGTAAAACTCCTGATTTGTGAAATACTTTATTCTACGTCTCTGGATTGGTCTCTGCAGTTCAAGTGCAGCTTAAACTCACCTCAAACACTTCCTGTTTTCCAACTTCACTTTATTTTTTTCCTTCCAAAATTGTCTAATGCCATATTTTTTTCATTTTTATGAACTTCAGTGACTCTCCCACTGCTGGGGTTGTGGAGGTGCCCTGGGATTTTGTTTTGATGATGAGTCATTCCCTTTTTTCTGCAGTTGGTTTTTTTATTGTTGGAAACAATAGAGAGTGAACTGCTCCATTTATGGCCAGGAGGCACCAGCTCCGTGCCCTGACATTCAAGGATTAACCATTTCTCTGACTGCCGTCCCGGTTGCCTTGTCCTGGCAGTAGTTTTCCCTAAAATGTAACAATGATCTGAAGGATGCAGGAGACAGCTTCTTTGGAGAGGCAAGAGAGGAAGGAAAACAAAAGTACAAATGTGATCTCAGAACCAGGAGTTATGTTTCATCAGATGTTTATCCCCTTTTGCCAAGTTTTCAGTTGTAATCTGCCGAGAAAAATCTCCACCCTACCCCTTAACCTTGGGCTGACTTCGTTCTCTTGAGGCCTAATCTGATGACAAAACCCAAGCTGCCAGGGATACAAACAAGAGGAATAGAGAGCAGAGTCAAGTTTATGTTCCAGACCCAGTCCAAGTCCTTCAGTTCTCCTGTTGTCCCTTTGTGTGAAGCTGAGGAATAGGTTGTAACTGAAAAGTCTTTCTGTATTTTGTCTCTGAAAACAGATAGGGTTTAGTTATTTAATAATGATTTAAAAAAATAAGAAATGTTACTATTTTTAACTATGTTTGGGACAGCTAGAAGATCCTACAAGCTTCAGGAAATGTGAGAAAACCTCTATCTCAGAAAAGATCTTTCTACCAGAAGAATGATGCTTACAACAAAGCTCCCTCATGATCTCCTTTGTTACCTTAGAAACTTCTAGCTAAAACCGCAGGCCTACATGTGTTGCTATAGATGAGAAGCTGGCCTTAACATTAGTGAGCCTGCAAACTGCTCAAGATCAAAATAAATTAATTTTTATTAATTTACTGACCTGGTCTACTTTCTGTGTTTGGACAAAGTTTCCAATGTTTAAAGCATGCATTCTTGTTTTTAAGTGGAGTCCCTTCCCCTTGTTTTAGCACTGGCTTTCTTTGTCTCTCGCAATATTCTTATATGATTTGTTTTCAACC
This sequence comes from Aleadryas rufinucha, assembly GCA_013397815.1. Classification (NCBI taxonomy): domain Eukaryota; kingdom Metazoa; phylum Chordata; class Aves; order Passeriformes; genus Aleadryas; species Aleadryas rufinucha. The sequence goes on along the minus strand of VZTH01017679.1, from coordinate 32,804 downwards.
TCCACCAAGAGATCAAATGTGTTTCTTTGGGTCTTGTGACATGACCAAGAGAGGAGCACCTAAAATTTCATGAAATCCATGGGGACTTTTCTGCTAGATTTGGGTAGAAGGCTCTGGAACATCACAAGAGCAGGATGTGGTATATAAGTTAGCTGCACATTTACTGCTTCTTACAAAGTGCTGTTGTCTGTGCAGCCATCGTACTGAGATTAATGAAACAAGCAAACCAAACTCCCCTGGAGCTCACCCGTGCCAGTAAGTGTCATCCTCTCCTCTGTCTGGGAGTGAGGAGATTTTAGTGCTGAGATTTCAAACGTTGTATGCAAAGTGAATGCCTCTCAGATCAAACACAGCTCCAGGAGATGACAATGGAAAAGCAACACGTAGCCTGGAGGTTAACATTTTGTGCTGTATATGAGCAGATCTCTACAGGCCAGCCCTGACCAGCCCTTTGAAAGGAAGCTGTGCTGGGCTACAGTGGAGGTTGCCCCAAGGACTCACCCTCTGCCACTGGCAGCCAGTGAACAGCAAACAGTGGTGGTGAAAGTGTGAAGGGACAGATGTCCCAAGGTCTTCAACGCTGGCTCTCCCACCCTTCCACCATGGAAGATGAAAATGTAGAACTGACTTGGGAGTATCCTGGGAAGATGTAGCATGACCATGTGTGTAAGCCTGTGAACAGGATGTTGAGATTAAACCTGTTGTTGTTGTTGGGAGAGCTGGGGGAAAAGATTTGGATTTCTTTGTACATGTAAGCTGGAACATGGTGGCTGTAGCAATGCAGCTCTGAGTTTCCACCCCAAGCTTCAATGCTGAGGCAGGAGTGGATTTGTTGGGAGGCTCCTGCCAGCACAAAGTGTCACATGGTGCCTGGGTGGCTCCAGCTGACTTGTGGCAGATGCTTCCTCTGCTGGGGTCAGCCACCACAGAGGCTGAACCAGCAGGCTCTGTGGCCAGGCAGGGGCAGAACTGTGGCTGATGTGAAGACAGCTACCCCCTGGGAAGCTCAGGCAGGGACTGATGCCCAAAATCCAGCTGAAATGGGGCCCTGGGCTAATGGGCAGGCGCATGGGGAGGCCCCAGTTTGGCTGGGCAGGGATGGTGATGCCAGCCATGTGCAGAGCGTAGACAGACTATTTAGATGCTCTAAATAGTGCAGTTCCCTGTGGAAATGCCCAGGACATGAGCAAACTGCATAAAACAACAGTCAGTTTTCATGTGGCTTCTGTTCACTATAGTTTCTTTTCTCTTTTACAGCTCCCCATCTGTGGTCAGCAGTTTTGAAGGGCTTGGCCATAGGCTTTGGGACACTGAGCATCTCCCTAGCGATTGCTTTGATTTGGAAGATGAGTAAGTGCACAAAGGGCTGAGAATGAGCAACCAACAGCAAAGGACCAGCGACACATCTAACCACAGGAACTCCCTTACATGGAGTTAAAACCAGAAGTTATTCTAGGTTTCTACCAGCTTTATGTACCCACTGCCTATCCAGAATATTTTGAAGAATATATTCCTCATGCAGACTCCAGGCAACCCATTTCAGATCCTGTGGCAAAGAACAGTTAAACATATTGAAAAGTCTTTGGAGACTTGCCTGGTAAATGTAGTGGTAAACTGTAGAACAAATAGGTCTGTAATATATTTGCATGCATGCAGAAGGTGCTAGACCATGTGGAGGAGCTTAAAATCTGTTCACCTAAGGTCTGATGCGATCACACCATACCCACAGAGTGTGATCTGTTTTCAGATAGCCAGTTTTAGTTAATGGATATCTGAGTGGTTCAGTGGAAACCTGGGGGCGGGGTGGGTGTGTGAATGCTTGCACCAGCATCAGAGTGCTGTTGTGACTATTGTAAGATTTTGAAATTACACTGTTATTTGCAGAATCTTGTCTTGACTTGAGTTTTCTGCATGTCGGCTATCCAAAAGAGTTGTTTCTCAGTAGGTCCTTGCTGACAAGTGTTTCTGTTGGTTAATGGTAGAGAAGGGTATTTTGACTTCTTTACAGGTGACTGCCACCCACACTGCCCTCAACAGTGGGTGGCCTACAGAGGGAGCTGCTACTCCTTCTCCACTGCGAAGAAGGACTGGAATTCCAGCCAGGAATCCTGCAGGGCACAGGGAGCTCATCTCCTGGTGATCAGTGATACCTGGGAAATGGTAATGGTTTTCTTTGGCTTTGAGGATCTCCCATTTCCTTGCAGATACCTAAGTGACTGACGTACAAGCAGTGCTGTCACTTCAGCAATATTTTGCTTGTAAAGGAGAGGAGGGATTTATGACTGTGATGTTACACATTACAAAGTTTGTAGGAAGCAGAGAAGCAAAGGGGAGAAGGGAGAGATGAGGGTCACTGTCAGGTACTCAGAATCATCTTATGAAGGATGGTAGGAAACAGCCTTCTCCACTGCTCCTCTCCACCTCCCCTCCTATTCCCAGTAAGGCTGATATGAATGATTACAGGAAATGACTGTGGCACCGAGCAGTCATTGTACTCATTGCTACAAACCGATACGTCCCCACTCTCAAGGACTGCTTCCTTTGCAAAAGCGATGCTTCTCCTCCCTGTGACTGCTCCAGCTCCTCCTGCTCAGTGACCCATGCCATTCCCTGTGTTCATTCTTAGATATTTCTTTCTCAGTCTCTTTTCAATACTTACTTCCTCTCTCTGCCAAAGTACTTCAGCTGTGCTGGTGAAATAAGGAACCATGTGTTCTGCTGCAGGTGCTCTCTGGGGGCAGGGGCATGTATGGTCACTAGAGAAATGAGTAGTGCTGATTACTGGAGCGCTGAGGCACATCTGCTTAAGTAGAGCAGAAACCTTGATCCGGTTTTGCTCAAGCCAGGGCTTATTAGCTCAGGTCCAATGAACGTGGACAGCTTCCAGTCCCTGGACAGAAGTTGCATTGTATGATGTTCTCTGGAGGATTACAAAGCCAGGTCTCTCTGCTTGATTGGGAGTATGTACCAGGCTCTCACATTTGCTTGGACAAATCCTGACTCCTTGAGAAATAGGCATCTTCCCCAGATTACCCATTTCTCTGCATGAAGAAAGTCTTCCTGCTCCTGCTGCTTTCTTACTACAATCTCTGCTACTAGAGTGTGTACTAGATACCCATTATCCCTGCTCAGACTCACCCACCTAAACTAGACTTTCCTAGCTATCCATGCCTTGTACTGCAAAGGCTGATTTCTCGACCTCCAAGTGCCAGGGAAGTGCAGTCACCTCCAAACCACCAGCAACACTCCGGTGATTCCTCAAGCTGTTCCTATCCCCACAACTTTACCAAGCCAGCTTTGTTAATGCTTCTCTCTGAAGATGTCTTCTCTGAAGCTTTGTTTATGGCAGCAGGAGATAAGGATGGAGCACAGCCATAGCCCTGAAAGGTTGCTGTTCTTTGGTTGCAAAGGTGGACAAGACAAACTCACCTCTCCTGGCTTTGTCTTTTTTGTGGGGAGGAGGGTTGGGGATGCGGAATTTACTTCAGGACTGAGTTTCTGTTGCAGGCTTCACCTTTTAACAATAATCAGAAATTAAAGGTTAGCTAAAAGGAAATGAACATTGAAAACACATAGGAGGAAAATAGGTATAAAATTTAAAGAGCCTTTGTACTGGGTTTATTACACAGATCTGTCAGTGCCTACACTTCCTGCCCTATCCTGCCCTGATTTTACCTTTAATTGTTAATACTTTGTATTAGCTTGTTAGTTAGCTGTTTTAGTAGAGTGCTAATATTAATATTAATATTAATAGCATACCTTCCTACAGAAAGCTCTGTGCAGGAAACTCCAGGAGACAGGGGTGCAGTTCATAGAATCATAGAATCAGTCATAGAATCATAGAATATGCAGAGTTGGAAGGGACCCATCAGGATCATTGAGTCCAACTCCTGGCCCTGTCATTACAAGGTGTGGGGAAGCAGTATTGTCAGTCACTTAAGGAACAGTGAGGTGAGGGGATGTATCTTGCTCTCTGTTCTCTTTACTTATCCTTACCTCCATTTTCAGGCTGGCTTTCATTAGTCACTTTGTAATTCATCATTATTTCTAGGATCTGTTCAAGCGTATTCAAGCAGAATGTTTCTGGATTGGACTGAGGAACAGTACAAGCTCTGGATGGATTTGGGAGGACGGCTCTGTGTTCAATGATGCCAAGTGAGTTTCATTCTGTTTTAAAAACAATAGTGCTTATTCAGATTGCCTGGTGTTCCAGAACACCCAGAGTTCCTCCTCCAGATGTCAGGAGCTTTCTTCCTGGACAGATTTTTTTCTTCCTGTCACCTGTACTGCACTAAGCTCAACAGGGTTTACTTTTCACTGCCCTGCACCTTGTAAGGGCATGTACTTGTGAAAAGCGGGTCAAGTGTTAGTATCTCACTCTCTACTTCCCTCCAGCTGCCCAGACCAAGGACTTTATTTACCTGCACCAGCACACAGATGCTTGGTCAGAAAGGCATATGGCTTTACTGGGTTTAGCCACCTTGCACCCATTCTGTTGAATGCTGGTGTCACCGGGTGCAAGGACCCAGCCCTTTGCTGCTCTACTGGTGCCAGCCTAAGTCAGAACCTTAATTTCATCTCAGTCTTTACTGGGACCAAACTCAGTGTTTTGCATGAGGGAAAACATGTTTTTATCTAGTGACTGTGCCTGGCCCTTTCCTTTTTATGGCAGTTAAGGCAATGAGTTAGTTTCTAAAGCCTCTTCAGCAAGGAAAACTTGCCTAAGATCTCACTGTCAACAGGTCAGTACACTTGGCTTAGTTCCCTGAATAAATCCAGCTTTCTGTTCTTACAAACTCCTTGAAGGCAATGATCATTCCATGAAACTTTCACCACTGCCACTCACATGCTGGTGGATATCACTGCCACTGTAGGGTATTGCCTCTATGTTTGGTTCTGATTTGGGTTCTTTGATGGCAAAATTACTTAGTTGTGGCAGGGAGATAGGTTCGTTGGTGTACATTTTATTTTCTAACAGCTGCCTTTTGGAGGTCAGGTTGTTTATCTTCCTCTGGGCTACACCCTTCAAAATCAGATGTTTTTAATTTCTTGTCTCCAGGAGACAATCTCAGTATTTTCTTTCATTCTTACTACTGTTCCATGTCTCTTGCAGGGTCCCCTCTAACAGCCCTGTGCAAAACTGTGCTGTCCTGATGAAAGATCAGTTTCATGCCTCCAGCTGTGAAGTTCAGGCTCCATGGATCTGTGAGAAATCGCTTAGATAAATCCCATGTGCTCTTTCATCTCACAACGACCTCATCAGTGGTATGAGTTGATCATTGTCCTGCAAACTGAAGCTTCACACAAAAGCAAGGACTTGCCTTTTCCACATCCTCACTAAAGTATTTTGCAAGGACAGGTTTGTTGCCTGTGAGGGTGAGTCACCCTCAGCAACAGATCTATTCTCGGTCCACAAGTGTTGGACTACTGCTGTTTGTGACCAGATGAGACCTGGGACATATTCCCTGGCCTAATCTTTCCCTTATTTGTCCTATAAGGGCAAACAAAAGCTTTGTCACAACAGGTGTCTTCAGATCTCTGAGGGAGACCTAGTCATTTTCCTTCAGTTTTGAGCATCAGATTTCATTTCCATTTCCTGCATCTCCATTGTCTGGCATCAGAAGGACCGGGAAAATGAAGCCTACTATTCATTGACAGAAACATATAAACAGATATCTCCCAGTGGCAGCCTCTGCTTTTGCATCCCAGGGGTATGAGTGGGAGAGAAGAGGGTGAAATGAAATGAATTTACAGCTTCTGTAAATCCAGCACTGAAAATAAATCTCCAGGACTGCACTGGACCAAAAGTGTGTACCTGTGCCATTTCTTCTCTCCGTTGGAAGGAATTAGGCAGGTTTAACCAAGCTAGTCAAGAGACTGGACTTCTGGAGTCAAAGGAATACAGCTAATGCTGTGTAATTATTTAATCCACCAAGAACCTGTTTTCCTCCCCACCTCTGCCTTTTCATACTGCAGACAGAGGAAGCAGTGGACAAACCCTTAATACAATGATCTTTCAGTTCAAATAGAGCTGAGGCAGGGTCAGGGTTGGAATACCATAAAACCACAGTGAATATTTGGAAGCACTGTGTTCAGTTCTGGGCTTCTCAGTACAAGAGAGACATGGGCATGCTGGACAGTCCAACATAGGGCCACAAAGATGATGAAAGGACTGGAGCGTCTCCTCTATGAGGAGAGGCTGAGACAGCTGGGATGGTTTATTCTGAAGCAGAGAAGGCTGAGGAGAAGGCTATCTTATTTTTACAGTCATAGAAGCACAATAACCAACTTTAGCATTTCAATTCAGACTACATATATTTGCTTCATATTTGTATTATAATTGCAGGAAATCCTTACCAGCTACCAGTGGCATTATCTTCCATCTGCTTAAGAGGATGTTACACATGAAGGTGTCAAGGCAGATAAAGACAAAATTACAGATCTTAGCATACTTAGCTAAGTGGATGTCTGCTGAGCCTCATATAGAGTTCACTGAGATGAGGGTCTCAGGTGAGAATGTTTTACAGCAATGATGGGTCTGCTTTTCAATAACCATGACTGCAACAGGCAGACCTGGGGAAACTGCAGTGTAGTAGGAGGTCAAAACTTTGAGTTTTCATCTTGGATTGTCTGGGTTACTTTGGGTGAGTCATTTTATCTGTGCCAGAGTCCATTCAGCTATCAAAATATGGTTGTTCCTGACTCCTAGAAGGTTGCCAGATACTATGAAATAATGCTGGACACTGTGCTTGCTTTGTCAAAATGGTGGTAGCATCTGTAGAAGGGAACCTACCAGAGGATACCACTGAAGAAACAGCTTCTCATATTATCATGATTTGTAGGTGAGATGAGCATATCTCTGAGCTTGCCTAGTTTACCTTGCCTGAATGGATTGAAAACATTTCTCTTCAGTTTTTGGCTACAGAGCACATTTTTGAGTAAGGTCCTAGTGATGAGGAGCTGGCTTAGGAGTCATGTGAGTTGTCTGGCTATTTGACAAAAAGGGTAGATCTAGTTCCCTCTGCCATGTGCAGTTCTGCATCTTGTTCCTATCAGGTTTATGTTCCATCAGTCCAGCTCCTGACCTTTACCACTGTATGTTGTCATCTTCAAAAGGGCCATGACCAGTCCATGAACAAATCTTCTCTGTGGCTGAGGCAGACTTTCCTGGGTTACATATCTTCTGAGCAAGCAAAATAGTCTTTAGGTACCAGATGCAGAAGGAAGAGCACAAATCTGAGCTGTCTTTTGTGCAGTCCCAAGGAAATTGCACATGCACTACTATCCTCTTTTTTCCTATGCAGGTCACTGCAGGGCAGAATGAGGTCTGTAATAAAGGTCTGTTATTGCACTGCACTTGGATTTCTTAACTCCAGAGTTCCTGAGCTTACCAAAATTTTGATTATTATAGTAGGAGAAAGGTAGGACAGACAGAAAATCCTTTCATCCTGCACAGTTTTCAATGTGAAAACTATGCTTTACATCCTCTAACATAGGTCTCCATTCTTTGGAGTTTGCATGAGAACTGTAAGTAAGACAGATATTGTACTGCCACTTGCAAGGGTAATAATTACCAGAGCTATTGATCCTCCTGCTGCAGACCAAGTAAAGACAGTGTTCTAAAACCCCCATTTCCCTCTGTGGTATAATATTGCCCATCACAGTGCATTGCATGAATTTTCATTTAATTAAACCAGGATGACTCCATCAAACAGCAATAATTTGATCTAAGATATACCAATAATTTGACCAGGAACAAGAACCAGTAGAAGGAAAGTAAGACCCAGGCCACATATGTTCTGCTGTGTGATGGTAACTGCTGCTCTGGGCAGCTGGTTAATGTGTTACATCCTGTTAATGGGTTGAACTTTTGGCAGCTTCCCATCATGTCACTGTCCCTGTTTCTGCCAGGGTGAAGGCCAGATTATTTTAGATGACTTGATTTTCCAGGCACTTTCTGGCCTCTTTTCCTGGCATTAGCTTTGATGGGACTAGGAACAGAGAGCAAAAGGGAACACCGTGGGTGGAGAGGGAAGGTTTTTTCAGTTTCCATTCCCTGTTTTCACAACCTGTTAATGGGAGTTAAGACACACCCACGCTTGTTTCCCAAATCCTAGCTCAATCTCCTGCTCCCAGTTTGAAGGAACTCAAACAGCTCCTGCTCTTCCAGCAACCTCCATGACCAGTGCCGTGTCCAGCTCCATACAGAGAACCCTGCCAGAAATGGAAGCCTTCCCCTCATGCTCTGCTGTTAGCCCTTCTTTCCTTAGCTACAGCCTTTCCTCTTCCATTGCCTCTATCCTGCCCCAAAAGAGACACAGCTCTGGCCTGCCAGGAACCTTCCCCTCCCTCTCTCCCCCAGCACTGGCCTTCTGCCCGGACTTGGAGCTGCTAGTTCCAGCTCCTCCTTACTGCCTCTCCCTGTTTCCGGATGGGCCCTGGCCCCCAGCCCTTATCTCCTCCAGCCCCTGGGCTGTTTGCAGAGGAGAGTATAAAGGGGTTGACTGGGAAAGCAGAGGGGGAGTAAAAGCAGCACTGGACCACACTGAGTGTCTGCTTGACTCACCACGTCCTGCTGTGTACCATGGGGAAGAATGGGCTGCTTATCAAATCAAGCATCTTCCTCCTCCTCTTCTTCCTTCCGGGAGACACCTCACCCATCACAGAGCCGTAAGCTATGCTGGGGGGTATCTGGCCAGGCTGTATTCCTGTGTCTATTGCTTTGTCCCTTGTCTTCTGTCTAATTTCTTTTATCCAGGAATAAAGACTCCAGGGCTGGGTAAAGTGCCTTCTACTAACAGGAACTCTAGTGCTTGAGAGAGATGCAAAACAAGCTGTGAAAGTGAGATATCAGTAAAATTTCAGGGGAAGAAAAGAAAAGGAAAAGAAGAGGGAAAGGTCTATGAGAATATTTTTTGCTATTTCAGTGAATTGACAGGATTTCACCAAAATTTTATGCACGAAATTAGTTCTTTTGAAAGACAACTTTTCATAACTGTCTGTGCAATGACTTCTTCTTAAGAGACAAACTGTTTTGGAACAACAATGAAAGGTTTAATTTTGGGTTGGCTGTCCTGCTCCCAGGTTGAAATGCCCAGGAATTGGGAGTGGCTTTTTTAGATGATAATGACAAGAAAAGGAACAAATAGCTCATCTGGCATGCTTGGAAATGGCTTTATTTTTTAATTCACATTTTTCAGCTCAGCCAATGGAATTAAAATTCCCTTCTCACCCAGGATAATGTGCCACAGTAAGACTGTGACTGTCCAGGTCTATGAGGGTATATTGTCCTGCCTCCCTTCTTCACCCTCTTTTGCCCTGTTTGTATGTGAAGAGCATTTGTGTTGTGTGCATGTGTGTACATGTGTGGTAGGAGCAGCACATGGAGGGTCCTGACATCCCAAAGACTTTCTCCTTTGGCTTTTTGGCAATGTCTTTTCCTCCCCTGCAAAGCATGGAGCACTTCACCCATTGCGGAGCCGCAAGGGGTGCAGGGGAGTTTCTGAGCGAGGCTGTGCTGCAGTGCTTTCATCAAATGCAGGGAAAATAGACAGTGAGATCTGAGGGGCCAGAGCTTGCTCCCTGCAGACCAACTGAAGGACAAAAAGGTGCCAGAGCCTCTGCTACTGCTAAAGAGAATGCTGTGCCTTACTGCTGAGGGGTTGAGGGCTCGCTGCTCTGGATATGCTCATCGGAGACCGGTCCTCATCCGCCAAAATGGGAGCACGGTTAGTATTAGGTGGATCGGGCTTGACTCCCAGATGCAGTGCTGGGACACCACCGGCAAGTTGCCATGCCGGGAAGGAAGGAGGCTGCGTAGGGCTGAGCAGGGATCCCCTGTTGAGCTAAGACAGAGGGGCTTGCTTCCCTGAAAACCTGAAACTTGTTTGTGATTTTGCTTAAGATCTGGCACCACGCTGTGGCAGTTTTGGATCTCTGCGAGGAACGAGAGTAGTGCTACAGACGCTTTGCAGTGTGTAGTCAATGGAATTTATTCATTGGGTACTGGCATTTGTGTGGCTCCTGAATGCTACTAACAGTGTCTGGCAAAGGTGACAATTGAGTTCCCCCCGCCTTTATTCAGGATCCCAGGAAGAAGTGCTGCTGTTGTGCCAGAACCTAGAAAAACATATCCTTTCCAGATGTTTCTGTGGAGGATTTCCTCTGGTATTTTACATTTGAGACCAGCCTCCCTGCTTTCCCCTGCTGCTACAGACGTGCTGGAAATCTTGTTACGCTCTTAGAAAATGCACCCTTCTCCCTGTGTGGTGAAGGCTGTAGTCATCAGATTGGTTTATTTGTTATTTATACACAGCTCCTGTTACCTGTTCCTCCTCCTCTGACCTATCCTTCTCCCTTGTTCTTAGGCAGTACATGGTGCTGGTGCCCTTTCTGATACACACGGATTCTCATGAGAAAATCTGTGTTCAGCTGACTCACCTGAACGAGTCTGTGACACTAAGTGCCACACTCGAGTATCTATGGGAGAACAGGAGCTTGATTGATGACGTGGTGTCAGAAAAAGACATGTTCACCTGCATCCCTTTCTCTGTGAGTATCTCATCCTTGTGCGATGATCCTTTGTGCCAGGGATAAAATATAAAGACACTGAAAAGTAATGACCAGAGTAACACTGTGTAGATATTCACTTACCTCTTGGCTAAAGGTATGCTCATGTCCATCCTCAACACCCTCTTAGTGCTGAGATCTCCTTAGTATGCTAAATGACTGTGAGATGCTGAATCCTAGAAAGCCACCCCCTTTCCAGGACAGGAGAAGAAAGTGGGTTTAGTGTATTGACACTCCTGATGGCTGTTTGGTGAAATGGCTTTCCACAGCATCCTTCAACATCCACAGTTTGTCACTTGAGTGCCTTCAAATTGTGATGGAGCTTTTGGACCTCAGATACTTTTCTCCTGGTCTATACTGAGTTAATGTAAGAACACAAAGCTGTGATTGCCTGTATTTGAAAAAACAGCAAAGCAGGTAATTTATACTCTAATGTAATTGATAGCCCCAGGGACTATAACAAATTGCTGGCAACTAGGAAAGCTAATCATATAGCTCAGAGCCTAGATTGTGTCTTTGGCCTGAAGACTGAAGAATTGGTCTTCAGGACACCAAAAAGGTTGGCATTTTTGTCTTGGTTTGTCAGATGTAGGCTGAAGACTGACTTTGTCACTTGTGAGAGAGAGGTATAGATGTCTGGCATGTCTGGTTTGGAAAAGGAAATGTTCTGCAAAGACTAGGGACATTATCTGAAAGAGAAAAAGGACTATTCCATTCCCCTTGTGAATGTCAAAAGGAAAAGGATGGAAAGGTTTGGTCAGGGCAGTAAGAATTTTTAAAAATTGGGTGTTAGAGCTGGAGTTCCTTTGCTGCTCAATACTTGCACAATTACTGCACAGAAGGAAGAATGGGTAGGAATATGGGACAAATATATATCAGTCTCTTGTTCCTGATTATAGTTCCTCTCACCTCTGTGTTGGGTCCATCAGGATTATATTCAAACTCTTATTTCATGAAGGCTAGTTCAGTTCAGGAAGCCTTTAGAGGTGCTCTGTTACATAATTTCCTTCTTACTCTCCAGGTTCCAAAATTAAGACTCCCATTACCAGCCACATTTCTCAGTGTGACGGTGAAGGGGGCCACGCTGCAGTTCAGCACCCGCAAATTAGTGATGGTCCAGAACTCTGAGAGCTTGGTCTTCGTCCAGACAGACAAACCCATCTACAAGCCGGGACAGACAGGTACCAGGAAAGATTTGCATTTGAAACAATGTTTGTACTAAAACTGTTGGATCATGCTGTCCAGATTTCAGTTGCTTTCAGTGGGGGTCAGAACTGCAACCTCATGGCTGAGGCTTATGTTTTATTGCTCCATCTAATGAAAATTTGGGGAATCTTAAGGTGCATGCACGTGTCTGGGGCACCTGCACACTCTTCCTCTCTCACTGTGGACTCTGTTGTTGTGGTCCATGCCGTTAGGGGGTCTGCATTAAAATCAGAGAAAGACTGGATATTTATCCTATAGAGAACAGGGCCAAAACTCAGACTGAGTCATGAAATAGTTTTCAAAGCAGCAGCTGATTTTGCTCAATGAAGACAGAAAGAATTATGTAAGCTATTTATTTCTTCTGGGCCACTGATCTCCTAAATTTGGCCTGGATAAAAACAAATGTCCTAAAAGAGGTACTGAATTCTCTCTCCATCCAGAGCCAACACAAACTTGCAGCCAAGTGCTGAAGCAATTTGTTTGCATTCATCCTTCCTAGGAAGTCAGTCTAGTTATAACAAAATTAGAAGACCCATGTGAATTCTGGCATAAAAATGCCTCATTGCAAAGTAGACAAAGGCAACTTAAATTTAACTTTGGTCCCAATTAATGAGATTCTGATGCCCAAGATCAGAAAGATGTTCACACTGCCATGGATTTGCTCTTAACATCCTCTTGTTCATGTACCCATAGTAGATGGGTAACCTTCTAGCATGACCTAGCATTCCAGTAAATAGAATTTCCTTGGAAGAGAACAGCCCTGTTGTGTGTTATACCATTTGTTTTTACAACTGATTTTTCTGGTTGCTGATTGCACTGTGGAACCTCACTGTCTTTCTCCACCAGTCCTGTTCAGAATTGTTTCTCTGGATGAAGAATTCCGTCCTGTGAATGAAATGGTAAGCATGATACTTGTTTTTCTACTTATCTGGCCTTAAGTCAAATGTGGGGAAAGGGAGGAAAAATAGTCTCTGTTGGGGAGAGCTCTCAGTACACTGAGATAACTGTGAAAATTCTGGGTCACCCCAGATCTTTTTAACAGGATCTGTTGTCAAATTTCTGCACAAGGCTGCCTTCTGCATTCTTGCAAAGGTGTGACAAACTGCAAATGGGCAGTGCTGGTGTAAACAGTGAGCAATCTGCCATTCCCACAGTGTACACCTGTTCTTACTAGTACTGCAGATCATCCAGTGTTAATAATTTGTCATTTTGGTTGTCTTTTGTGCCTGAGACAAAGGATTGGCCCCCTTCTCTCCATACCAGGAACTTTTTTCCTTACCCAATTGGATGCTTTTACCATGAAATGTGATCATAACCCTTGTCACTTGACTGTGTTGCTTGCACTCTGTCTAAACATGCTGCTTCCTTTCTTCTTTTTCTAGATTCCACTGGTGTATATTGAGGTATGTACAAACATTTAATTCACATTCACATCTATTGCACCTCAACCTGGGCAGAATAAACAGTTGCCTCAAGATGATTCTTGTTTAGTTTTTGTATTAAGCCAGTCCATTACATTAATTCAACTATCCAGAATTTTAACCCATATGGTGGCTGCCATGTACCTGGGCCCAGGTTTACAGCTTCTCTGTCATCCTGCTGTGGACTCCCCCCAAAACACTGCTAGTGCCCTTTACTCCTGGCCTGCAGCCTCCTGAAACATGGGGGCTGTTCCTCCCCTCACTGCTTTTGTTAGATCTCAGTTCAGACTCCCATTGTTCTCACAATCTCCTTGTGATCACGTTATCTGTAGGACCCAAAGAAAAATCGTCTGTACCAGTGGACAAATGTAGAGTTAGAGATGGGATTTATACAGCTCTTCTTCAACCTCACCTCTGAACCTATCCAAGGGACCTACAAAGTGGTGGCACAGAAGGCCTCTGGGAAGACAATTCAGCATTCTTTCTCCGTGGAGGAGTATGGTAACTGTCACTGCAGTTTCAAGTTCCTAACAGCTAGTCCCATGAGGCAGGAAATCTTAATTGAACAGCATTGCAGAGCTGACCAGGACGTCCAGCATGGCTGGAAATTTGTTTCTGTGTCCTTTCCCTCCCAAGAATCATCTCTTTAGGATGAGAAGACTGAAAGACTTGAGTGACCTATCTCCAATCCTCCCTAGGCCCCAGACCCTGCAGTGCAGCTCTTCTGAATGCCCACCTCAGCAAGGCTCCTATCAGGAGGAGCAAAGTGCTTGGGTCAGCCTGTGCTGACAGCCACAAGCCTCACCTCTTTTCAGAGGTGCTTTTAGGCCACAGCCTCATCTCCATTTGGCTACATGCCTGTCAATTGTCACGCCATAAGTCTGGGTCTAGGCTGAGGCTGTCTAGGCTGTAAATGAAGATCTTTGCTTTTCTCCCCCACAAGCTAAGCCTGTAGCCTGTGTGATGCCTTAGTGCCTTAACTTCCCTTTGGTGCTCTCACCTCTATGCCCGTTCCATCTGCTTGGCTAGAAAGATGGTATCCCAGTACATACCTGCACATGATCACAACCAGCATAGCTTCCCACCCCAGCAAGTCGGCTGCAGCCCTTCTTACATGGTCTGACATGATCTGGCTCATGCAGCAGAGAGGTGTCCTGGAAGATGAGTCTCGAAGTCCTTTGACCTCTTCCAGTTGCAAGACTGTTCTGTGTCCTGTGCCCTGAATCCCTCCTAGTTCTCCCAAGACAGTCACCATCCACTTCCTCTCCTGCAGCTGTGTTTGGATGAGATGTCACCCTGTGCTATGTCACTGGAGAAGCCAGGGTGTCTTCCTATTTTGAAGATTGATAAGATCTACATGTTTTGGAAATGCAGAGCTCAGGCTGCAGTTGCAGCTCTGTGTATTTGTGGGAAACTTCTATTGATTTATCTCTCTATTTTACTGTATCCTACTGCTGTGGGACTGATAACCTGTGTGTTACCTACGAAGCTGCTGTATTTTAATAGCTAATCTTGTCTTCTTACCTGGCACAATGCTTGGCTGAGGGGTTTTCAGTGACTTCAGTGGCATGTGCAGGTGACAGAAGTCTCTAAAATCTGACCATTTAGATGTAAAAGGGTTTTAGGTAATTTGTGTTTTCCTTTGGTTCTGCTGCAGTGCTGCCCAAATTCGAAGTGACGGTGAAAATGCCCAAGGTGATCAGCATTCTTGATGAGGAGCTGAAGGTGACAGTTTGTGGACTGTGAGTGTCATTCTTTCAAGTTCTGCTTGGTTTCAGTGTTTTCTTTATTTGCTGCTCTAAGTTCAGTTGGGAGACTGAGAGATGAGACTTTATTATATTTCTCAATCCTTATGGGGTCCCAGGACCAAACAGACCATACCTACTGTTAGACAAAAGGCAACAGTTACTGTTTGATGCACTTTGTATGTAACATACAGAAACATATTTTTGATCTGGATTTTTTTGAGATTGTTTCTTGCATATTTTTTGAGTCATTGAGGATTTCACACTAGCTACAGTGCTGGGGAAGAGGTCTTTAGTTCAGTTTACTCAGGAATGATGTTTTAACTGTGTCTTGTGCTTGTTATTCTGGAGAGGAACCTGTAAGGGATGCAGCTGCTCTCTTTCCTTTGGGCCACCTCATTGGATTCCGCCTTGCAATGCTCCATACACCCTGTAGGGAGAGCTATGGCTTGGGCTGAAGAGTGAGAGCAAAGACCCAGTGCTCATACATACACAAATCAGTTCCATCAGAATTGGGTGGTGGGGTAGATGCTTGCAACATGTTCTCCAGGATGAGGGGGACTCAACAAAATCGGTATTAGCGTATGGTACCAGATTCCTTTCTGCTTTTTATTTCTTATGATGACCCTGTGTATCCTGGAGGCAGCTCTAGGAAAGAATCCTGGCGACAGTGGGGATGAGCCTGTAATTTTTCTACATCCCTCTTTCATTCCTAATGTCTCTGTTTTCCTTTCAATCCTGCCTGCTGGTAGGTACACGTTTGGGAAGCCTGTTCCTGGCCTCGTGAACTTCCATGTCTGCCGGAAGTATGAACATGCAGCCACATCCTGCTATGGTGAAGAGGCCAGAGCAGTGTGTGAGGAGTTCTCTGGACAGGTCAGTCATGATTACTCTGGTGGGTACAATGATAGGAGAACGTGTGGTTGGTTTATTGAGCATGCCTTGTATGCACGGGCTTACTCTGAGTATGTACAAACATAGTGTAAAAGTGTGGTGAAGCACTGGCACAGGTTGCTCAGGGAAGTTGTAGATGCCCCATCCCTGGAAGTGTTCAGGGCCAGGCTGGATGGGGCTTTGAGTGACCTGGTGTCTTGGGAGGTGTCCCTTCCTATGGCAGGGAAATTGGAACTTAGATGGCCTTTAAGGCCCATTCCATCCTAAACTATTCTGTGATTCTATGATTCTGTGAAAATTCACGTATTTTAAGGAAGGCTGAAGAATGAGAGAAGATTGGGTGCAAGATAAAATGTGAAAGGTACAAATAGGAAGGTCTGTGCAGTAAGAGCAATGTGTGTAAAAGCCAGAATCTGATGGAGAATAAAGAGATGAAAGACGTAACAGAAAGGTCAGATGGAGCATAAAGAGTATAAGAGCAAAGTGAGATAGAAAAGACATGAGCAATGAGAACCGAATTGGAGTTGGCTTACACTGGAGACAGTGTATGGGGTCAGAAGCTCATGTTAGAGGAAGGAAAGGAGCAGAAACCAGGGGAAAGGCTGATGGATTTTGAGCAAGAAAGAAAGAAATACGTGTTTAGCAGCAGTGGTTAAGAAAGACAGAAAAAAAATCACTTTTTTCACCTTTTTGACTGGCAACAGCAAAACTGAAAACACAGACAGGTGCAACAGTACTGGCTTAATTGAGAGAAGTTGGAGTAATATCAATTGTGGAAATATGTCAGGAGAAGAAAGCAAACAGAATATGTTCTCGTGATCCCTGGGCTCATCTACAGCATGATGTCCACAGCTGCCTCTGCCACTGCTGTTTTTATCCATGTCAAAAGAAAATATAAACACTGTGGTGCTAACCTCTGTTCCAGGCATCTCTTCTCTGGAGACTTGCATTGTACATGAATTTGTTGAAGAGAGGTTGGCAAGCTTTGGAAATACTTTTCCAGCTGTCATCTGCTTTCTACAAATACACAGGCTTTGGTTTGTGCATCACTCATACGGCTTACACATTTTAAGTAAGCCGTTTTATTTTCTAACATGCCTGATGCCTGACAAACATTTCTTATGTGGCATACATTGATTAATTCCCTATGCACTTGTACCAAGTGTTGACAGCTTCAAACTTCACAAGCATACACAAAAATCGTCTAGTTTGCAAGCTTTTTGCTCTAATGTTGCTGTAAGTACCTCAATATGCTTTTTCCTAAGTTATTTATGTCTTTTTCCAGTTTTGATAAAAGCAACAGAGGTAGCTTATCTGTGAGGTTATGGGCTTCTCTTTCAGTTCAGAGCAACACACAGTGATGGATTAATTAAATAAGCATTGTATAAATGAGAATATAATGGTTTTGTTTGTTTTCCTCCAACAGACAGACATCTATGGCTGCATGTCTGAAGTGGTAAAGACCAAATTATTCCAGCTCAAGAGAAGTGGATATGAGAATAAGATCCATGTAGAGGCTAAGATTAAAGAGGAGGATACAGGTATGATGGATGAAAGAGCCATGTGATGAGCCCAGGAGAGACCAGCAGAGGGGCCTGCCCAGTAGGAATGAGGGATAAAAACAGACTCTTGCTCTTCTGGAATCTTAGAGTTTTCTTGCCTCTAGTCCAGGACCATCAACAAAATAGTTTGTCCAGCAAAGGAGGGTTGGCCTAGAGTAAAAGGAATTCTGGTCAGGCAGAGGCAAATTAGTTCTTCATGCTTCTTTCTGCAGGAGTGGAGTTGACTGGAACAAGCTTCTCTGAGATCACAACCACCATTAGCAGAATCGTGTTTGCGCTTTCAGATACCTACTACAAGAGAGGAGTCCCCTTCTTTGGGCAGGTAGGGAAATCATGAGAATGGAGTGCCACGAGTGCAAAGCAATGATGCTACTGAACTGTCTGGTCAGATATATGCCCCAACTCTGCAAGGATGCTGGACCTCAGTGCTGCTAATCCCTGTGGGTCTCCTTTCCTCTGAAGGCTCTTGAACTGGGGAACAGCAGCTGAGAGCACAGCCCTCATTCTGTCCTTGTGCTTCTGCCTCTCCAGCCCACTGAAATTCTGCTTCTACAGTCACCTGTTTAATTGGAGGCCTCAGGGGTGTGAGTTCACGTCATTCTCCACATCCCCTCCTCTGACTCAGAGGCGGAGATAAGAAAGAGGCAAAGAAAAAAGTATTCAGGAAGTCTGCAGCTGTCTCTGAAAGAGATGTGTGTAAAGTGCTGGTGAGGCTTCCTTGTCTGACATGGACCAAACAACTTTACCTTGGTGTTCTACTGGTCTGTTCAGGTGGCAGCCATTCCTCTCCTTCCTATACTGCACTGGTTTTACTCCTCCAGGTGAAACTACTGGATGGGTCTAATGCTCCAATTGCCAATGAAACTGTGAGAATTTCTCTTCAAGGAGGACAGGAAGAAAACTATACAACAAATGAAGAGGGCATGGCAGAGTTTGCCCTAAACACTTCCACATTGGCCTTTGAAAATGTTGGAATTAGGGTAAGTCCTTTGGGCAGAGAAGGTAATGAAGCCCCCCACGGGGCTGGAAGGGAAGCTCTAAAGTTTCTACTATATATGCAAAAGCAGTTAGATTATTGTTCCTTGTTGCTTGTATGAATCTTGACACCAGTTTGGTGGAAATAGTCATACAACAAACCAAGGTTCCAGGTCACAATTGCACTTATGTTGTAAATATTTGATTTCTGCTTGGCAATTGCAATACAGGGTTAGAAGGAACATCAAGAGATCATAATAGTCCATTCTGCTCCAAGGGATCAGAATGGAGCAGTGAATCCAGCCCTATTGAGTCAAGGGTGGGTCTGTCTCCCATCTGCATAGCTCAGAGTTTAATTTAGCATTTCAACTTTCTAAGTACAGCTCCTGTTTTGGTTTTGGGTGTTGTTTTTTTTTTGTTTGTTTGTTTGTTTGTTTTTTTGTTTTGTTTTGTTTTGTTAGTTTTTGTTGTTGTTGTTGTTTTTTAATTTTTTTTTTTACTTTTTCTTGCTGCAGAAAGAATATGAACCATTCACATAAATTCTCTTCCAGTTGTGGAATTTGTTTGTCTAGGACAAACAGGTGCTGCTGAGCATCTTTTAGTTAGTGGGAAATACAATTTGCTGTGTAATATGCATATTTCATAATATCACATCCTGGACTAGCGGAGAATATTTGTGTCTAGAATTATATTTGCTCTTCTCCCTGCAATTCCCTTGTCACGGACTAAAACCATTAAAAATTTTCCAGAATTTACTACTAGATGCTTGAAATTTTCAGATTTTTGCAGGTTAAAGAAAAGGCAAGAATTCCCAAGTATAATGATAAAGAAACAAAAAAGGGCACGAGGCACATCATATGCTGAAATAGCACCCTTCTAAATGTGAAATATCTTCCCCTTGATCTCATTTTTAAGAGGACTCTCTCAGCTCCTAAACTTCTATTCAATTTAGGTTTTGAATTATTAGGTGGAGATTGTCCTCCTTTTCTATAGCATCTGTAGCTTGATCTTGGCACTGGTAATATCTGAGCTGAACAGCACTATCTCTTCTTCAGTGCCAATGATAAGGAAAGAAATGAAAATGGGCTTTTTTTCCCTTTAGACTACCTATAATATTAAAGAAGGCGAAGCATTAGTGTAAAAGGCCCTTAAAGTGACCCTGATAGTAAACAAAAATCTGGTATGATTCAGGTTGTTTGACACAAACTCCAGCTTCTCTGGGAGTGAGATAATTCCCAATGGTTTACTAAAGATACCACCACCCTGTCTTGCACTTTTCCAAACTCATGTGTTGGGGTTTTTTTGTATTTTGTAGACTTCCTTCTTACTTCAGTACCAAAAAAATGCTAATTAATATTAGGCCATGAATTTTTTGTCTCCAGTTTGGCCACCTGTGTTTGAGGATCTATATATGTATCTTCTCCTTTTCCAGGCAGTTCATAAAAGAAACATCTTCTGCTATGAACGTTCCTGGGTTGTTCCGTATTATGGAGAAAGCTATCTCCAACTAAAGCGCTTTTACTCTCCCAGTAATAGCTTCCTCAAAATTGAGCCCAAGTCCAAGCCACTAAGCTGTGGCTCCTCCACAGAGATCCGAGTACATTATATCCTTACTCAAGAGGCTGTAGGAGAGCAGAAGAAAATCACCTTTTACTACCTGGTAAGTTTGCACCTGTCATACAGCGAGGTAGTCACTGGCAATTATAGGGGGATTGGAAATAGAAGTTGTGGTTTGTGGCAGCAGGCTTTAAACACTTTCTTGTCATCCTTCATATGTTCTGTAGAAACAAAAAGGAGGGTCTGAGCTGGGAGTAAAGAAGTCAGGATGTCCCTGTGCCTTCTGGGCAAGCACTGGGAGGCAGAGAGCTGGGTGTGAGCAGCAGACATACAGCTCAGTTGCTCTCCTTGCGGGGTCCCCCACTTTAAGGTTTGGCTAATGCAAAACTTCAATCACAACAAAGTTTCTCCTTCCATTCAGGTGATGGCCAAGGGAAACATTAAGCGAGGAGGCACTCACATTCTGGATTTGGACCAGGAAAGTGGTGAGTTCCTCTCCCCTACCAAATTGTCACTCTTATGGGGGGATAGGCAACTGTGGCAGACATACACTTGGCATCCATGTAAGTGCAGGGATTGACATCCGTATGTCCTCTAAGATCTGGGAAGAGTTTGACCTTTATTTTCTCTGCCTTTAGGCTTTTCACAGATTTGCTCTTATCCCTGTGCCACTATCTTTCTCCTGACACTGCATTTTCTGGGGCTCCAGTACTCCTTGGAGATACATCTGATGGCCTGTTTTTAGAACCTGAAGCAAAATTCAGCATACTTATGCACTGGAAAACAGGCCTTTTCAGTCAGACAGGGAGACTTACATGTCTGTGAGCACCAATTCATCCCACTTGGATGCCTGGAATTTCATAATGTTTAGGATAAAGTTCAGCATAAAGTCAAACCTAGAATTTTGGCTGCTCCAAGAGAAAGTTTTTTGCACCTTAACTTTTTGCCATTGTTTTGTTTGCTAGACAATGGTGTCTTCTCACTACAGCTGTCTATACAAGCTGATATTGCTCCAGTGGCTCAAGTGCTTGTCTACACCACGGTCCCCAGCAGGGAGGTGATCGCTGATTCAGCCAAGTTCTACACAGAATTATGTTTCAACAATAAGGTAAGTGTCCACTTCCTGAGGGAGCAGCCACCAGACTGCAGTGTGGTCAAGCTCACTTACTTAGACTTAGCCTGGTTGAGTTAATTTCTTTAGATGCACTAACACTGGACAAGCAACGTATCAGTTGTTATAGGTAGCTTCACTGCTTACTGGTTTGGGCTAGCCTGGAGGAGATCAACTGGTGGGAAAAAAGTGCTAGAAGGGGATACACTGACAAAACCCCTTTCAGCAACTGGTCAAAGCTGCTTATTCTACAGATGGTCCTGGCTAAGAAAAAGAGAACAACCTGAAAAATTCCCATCAGGACTTAAGGATACTAGACAGGACTGTGCTGAAGACAGTCCCTTGTCCTTCTAAAATCAAAGCTGAACGAGTTCTTGAGACCTGTGCCACTGTAGAAGCTTGGTCACCTGAGTTTTTTTCATATATTAGACATCATATTATGCATTGCATGAAGATCTGCATGCAAGCCAAATGTCAAATGATTTACATTGGTAGATACTGCTTTCCTTTCTGAAAGCATGTTGGATCCAAAGCTGTTGTCAGACCGGATAGGACAGATTTAGGCCTATCTCTATGCTAGACAGTTTTCCTAGTAACAAGTTCGCTACAGTCCTTTCTCTGCCTGAAGAATATTGTTTTTGCAGTCTCAAAAGCCCACCCTGGGAGGGGTGGAAGGTGTCAGCAGCAGAAGGCATGCTGTGTTCTGGCTGGGACATGAGGGAGACTGGCAGCTGATGCTGCTTTGTCAGGCAACACATTGAGGATGCTTTGAGCACTGCACGCTCAGGGAGGATTTGTAGTGCTGAGGAGAGAGAAGATTAATGCAGGTCAGCCATCTTATTATAAAATCGTGTGAGATGGTGGTGACAACTTTTGCTAGCAAGAACTTCCAGGGCAGAGGTAGGTAGGGGGTTGTTAGAGTTGTGAGTTAGGTTTTGGAGAAGGCACAGAAGTCTGGAAGGCATAGCCAGCAGGTGAGCTCTTCAGAATCGTTACCACCCAACAGATACTGCAATATTTCTCCAGGGCATCACTGCTTGTCATGTTACCGAAGGATCTGCTAAGCAAGATCTTTGCAATCTGGTTTTCTCTCCACATGCAGTGTCTGGGTGCAGTACAGTGACTGGTCCTGGTTCAAGGACATACTCCACTGACTGATCACATCTAGCCCCTATGTGGAATTGCCTCATCACATTCACAATGATCATAGAACCTGAAACCACCTTAAAAGTTTTATGAGCAATTGTGATGCTTGAAGTTGCCAAGAACTCTTGGTGCTGATTCCTCTGGCACTGCCGGAAGGGAACAGTAGCACAGAGGAAGCGTAGAGGGAGGTGTGCATGCATATGGGGGCCTTGTAAAGTTAGAACTGAATGCACTCAACTGGAAGGAAAAGTCCTGTGAGAGTAGGGCATCTGTGATGTAGCTTTTCCTGTGGTTACAGGTGGACTTAAGCTTCTCCCCTTTGGAAGGCCTGCCTTCCTCAGATGCTCACTTGCAGTTCCGAGCCTCCCCAAAGTCCCTCTGTGCTGTGCGTGCTGTGGACAAAAGCGTTCTCCTCATGAAGCCAGAAGCTGACCTGTCACCCGCCTCTGTAAGTTCTTGGTCTGTGGAACAAGTCGGAGCCTGGTCAGAGCAAGCGCAGCCCAGTGCTGGAGTGGAAACAGGGAACAGTCCCTCTTGTCAGAGCTGACACAGGGAAGCTCCCCTGTGCTGCTTCTCATCTTCCTCCAGTGGGCAAAAAGATGAGAATTGGGCAGCAGTTGTTTCTTAGGGAGTTTGTGTGATTTTAGGGATGGGAATTAGAAAGCTCTTTTAAGGGTCCTGCTTGTCTTGGCCAGAGCCAAACACTGTTGGGTGTTTGATGATAATTTTTCAGTTATTCTCCTCATCCACGGATTAATTTTTTTATGGTAGCATCTGGAAGCATCAAAGAGTTTATTTGTCTTTTGCCAAGCAGAAAATGACAATCCCTGAGCAAGGACAAAATATTACAGATAGTTTGGCCAATGTAATTTTTTACATATTTGAGCCACAATAACCAGAGTAACATGCAGAGCATAAAAAAAGAGGCAGTATCTCCAAATTTGGATCCCTTTTTTGATTCCCAAACTCTTATTGCTCCCAGCACAGGGAGGACCATGGCAATGTGAATGTGTGTGCTGGTGATGGGACTGTTATGGTGCTTGCATCCAACTCCTTCAGTTGTGCTTCGTAACAATGGACACTAAAATGCCAAATACTCTGTCTCTTTCTGCTAAGGTGTATGACTTACTTCCAGTGAAGGAATTCCATGGCTATATCTATGGTTCAAACGTACCCTTGGAGGAGCCCATGTGGAATTGCCTGACCGTGGAGCCAATAGTTCGGGATGGGATCACCTATGTTCCAGTAATGGGGGTGAATGAAGAGGACACTTACAGCATCCTAAAGGTATAGCCCCCTGGCATGGTTAGGGAGTGGGTTGGGAGAATGACTGAGAATGCTTAAGCCTTCTGTGGCATCATGCAATTAACCAGGGAGGGGTTTGTGCATCTGAATGATCTGATGCTTCTTTCTGTCCAGAGGAACGTTCGGTGAGGGTCATAAGCTTTACTTGTCTTGCCAGATATGCTTCACATTTGGTGGAAAAGGGATCAGTCTCAATGTTTTCTTACAGGAAAAGCTTTGAGGCTGACTTGAAATGAGGTTATACTTGGAGGTATATGATCCCATGCCATTATAGTCATCTCGGATAAATCAGTATGTCCCTGAGCTGCACTGTAGCCACAGACATTTCATTCCAGAGAGAAAACTGTATATCTACTTCCTGGCTAGTCCTGACCCCTAGGCTGAAATTGGACTGGAACCCGTGTCCTAGAAACAGAGGGGATATATCCTTTTGTCTCTCTGAGCCACCTAGGCACTCAGACCCAAGGATCAGGGGATCATCTCAAGGTCCAATCCACATACAGTAACAACTTTTCCATTTTGAGGCAGTAAAATGCCAATGTCAGGTATGCTGTGTAAACCTCAATGGGATTCAGTAATAGAAAAACATGTTTGGTTTCTCTCTCATAGGAAATGGGTTTAAAGGTTTTCACAAATACCAACGTGAGGAAACCTTGGTTTTGCAGCCCTAGTAATCACATGTATCCCGGCCATCCAATTGGCGTAGGAGCACCTGCAGGCATGGCTGCGCCACCTGTGTATGCAATGAGGACAAGCGGTAAAGGAACTCGGTTTTGTTATCACTTCTGTTCTGAACAGAGATCCTGTTTGTATTTTGGAGTGAATACTTAAGCAAGAGCTGGGGTTGTGAATTGAAACTTTGGAAGTTGTACTGAACTGATGGGTTTGCTGATTTCAGCTTCTGAATGGGTTGTGTGGGTCTACAGACAAGCTTTGGTAACTCCACATTAGAAATCGGCCAAACCAGACCGTGTTCAAAGACTGGCAGAGCAGAAGATATTATTCTGCTGATAAATTCTCTGTTCATTAGGTTTTTACAGTAGACTTCTATTCCTAGATTATTGCTTACAGCATCTCCAATACCATTTTCAGGCTGTTCTCATTGACTCAGCCAGTTTTATGTATGGTCAAAACCATGAAGTGGGTGACAAATCTTTCAGTAATGAGTTGGTAGACTTTGGGAGCTTAGCATGGTAAGACATGTATGGTAGAAGTCCAGTCTGAAACAGACCCATCCTATTATCCTATTTTTAAGGGCTATCTCAACTCTTACACTGTAACTGGGCAACAGAATTGGCCTTATCATCCTTCAGTCTCATATTAAGGAAAATATCTTAGAAATGATAAGTTATTCTAGCTGGATAGCTGATTCAGAGAGTTTTCCCTTGGCACTAGAACCTGTGCTTTTGTACGTGTCCAGTTTAAAAACTTCTGACAGAAGTCGCTAAGATGCAGGATAGATGCCTTTTAATTATTTTAAACTGAAATAAGCAGCAGCAAGAAGACTGAAATAACACAGTAGACAAACACAAGCTTGCCACCTGTCACTTTTGCCAGGAGCAATGTGATATAGCTCTGACAGCATCTTTCACCTGTCCCTGAGACCTTCTCAGGCTCTGGAGATGCCTGTTGCACAGTTAGTATGAATACTTGTTAGCTATTCAATTGTTATCCAAATGCAGAAATTCAATTAGCCAAAGTAAAGATGATAAAAATTAGAACCTCCTTAAGAAATTTTCTTCTTTTTCTGCTTGTATGCATTTCTCTTTCTGTTTATGAAAGCCAAGCAAACCAAGTCCCACCCACCACATCTTTGTTTTCCAGTTATTGAAAAGTAAAGTAAAACAAAATGTTTAACAAATTTAATCCCAAACACAGAATATTTTATTGGGAATAATTTTTGTATGTGAAAACTTTGTTTTAGTCAAAATGGCTTCCCATATTCCAGCTGCAGGTTTTTATTTTGAGCATTTTCAGCCTAGTACTTGAGGAGGCCATAGATTTGACAGGAAGGTGGTACTCTGAGTCACAATGACTCTACAAAAAACACTTCAACAGAGGGACGTTCTATTGCTATCTGGCCTGATTAGGATAGAGAAGATCATTACATCAAGGCTGTACTTGAAAGAGAAAAGGGTGCTTGCATAGAAGGTCCTAAATAGGTTTTTGCTCCAAATCCCTTTTTTTAAGCTTGTAAAGTTCTGCCTTCCAGAGTTTGAGGTCTGCTAGAGACCAGCAGAAAATAATGGATGGCTAGCTCTGAAACTGGCCCTGGCCCTGAAACTCCACTGCTGTTGCTAACATAGCTCACTACAGCCACAAGCATCTGCTTCTGATTGCCACATAGATTGACACTTTCTCAGACTGAAGCATGATGTTGATGTAGGTCTTGCTTGTTTGGAATTATCAGTAGTTGATTTCTTTTTCATCTCTCCGCATTCAGGCATTCTGGCAGATAGATTTTCTGAGCAGTCAAGCACTCTTGAAGAGGTGACAGAGACAGTCCGAAAGTATTTCCCAGAAACCTGGATTTGGAGTTTAGTACCTATAAGGTGAGTACCTTGGGCTAGTTCATTCCTTTTTAATAAAACTGGGTTTATAAGGTGAAAACATGAATCCGTAAGCCTTTGTCCTTCATTGTTTGCAGAGATCACTTGGCAATCCTCTGAGATGAAATTACTTTCAGCCATAGTTAGGTTTGTCCAAAGAGTGGACTGGAAGAAGATGTAGAGTGGTCCTACAGTAGCAAATGTACTGTGCCCCGTCATTCACACAGCAAATACTGTTCAGTAGGCCAAAAGGGGTACAGCTAGTCACGAAAATGCTGTAAAACTCATCCCTCTGTCCTTGCTGTCTGTGCTTTACCAGCTCTGAGGGAAAAGCTGATCTAGAAGTGACCATCCCTGACACCATCACCGAGTGGAAAGCCAATGCATTCTGCACTTCGGCAGACACGGGCTTTGGCCTGTCCCCGACAGTGTCCCTGAGAGCCTTCCAGCCCTTCTTTGTTGAGCTCACCATGCCCTACTCTGTAGTGCGTGGGGAGTCCTTCACACTGAAAGCCACCGTTTTCAACTACCTGCCTGCCTGCATCAGGGTAAGGGAGGTTTACCTTATTCTCTGTAGCTGTGTACCTTCTTGTGCACCCCTTGCCTTCACCTAGCCTTCTTACCTTGTCTCTCAGTAGCCCTCAACCCTTTGCCCCTGACATTTTATGTTATTTCTCCTATATACTCCAAATGCAGAACCCACAGCTCCAGTTCCATGCTCCTTTGCTACTGAAGAAACAGCAATTGCTATGGCTTCCTAGCTCCCTGTCTCTCATGATCACCCTTTCTTAATTGCACCTCTCTACAACTGGCAGGTCAGTGTGACTCTGGCTCAATCTACTAATTTCCTGGCTACTCTGGTGGAAAAGGAGCGAGAATCTCATTGTCTCTGTGAGAATGTGAGGAAAACTGTGGCTTGGCTGGTGACTCCCAAAACTCTAGGTAAAGGTCTCGGGGTGCTGAAAACTGCAGGAAGGGTTTCTTTCTGCTATTCTGCTTGTTCAGGATTGGGTGTTAGAGCAACACATTTTCCTGGGAAGCACTTCGGTTGAGTGTGTCTGATCTGGGGGGCAAAGACTGTTGTTAGGGAGGCAAAGACTGGGGGATTCCTAGTGTCCAACTCTGTGTCTGGCATCACATGAGGTACCATCAAGCCTTACAGACATGCGGTACCATCAAGCCTTACAGACCTTGGACAGCATCTCCTGAAGCCAGAGACGTTGCTGGCCAGGAGAAAGGTTCTGTTAGCTCCATTCCTCACAGAGATTAGATCTTCCCCATGGGATCTTCACACTTTGTTTTCACTGTTGGTGTGGTAGCAGCTGTGGTGTGCATGCAGGGCAGCAGTGTGCTGAACAGCAGTGGGGCTGGTCACACTCAGTCCTGTGGTGTTCTGGAAAAGAGTCCCCAAAATAGAGTCACCTTTCGATGACAGCACAGCTCGTGTGGCTTCTGGTATAGAGAGCTTGGGTTTTGTGGGAAAGAAGCAGGGCCCAGCTGTGACAGAAATCTCCATCCATGAGACTGCAAGTTGAAACTCCTGAAAGTAGCAGTGAATCCCATTGCCTGGCTCTGCTTGACTGACCTCTGTTTCCTCCAGGGCAGGTGGAGTTCTCAGTGACCACTGAGGCCCTACAGAACCAGCAGCCCTGCGGGAATGCCATTGTGGAGACCCCTGAGAAAGGGCGGAAGGACACGGTCATCAGACAGCTCCTGGTGGAGGTATGTGGGCTGTGGGAAGGGAGGACTGACCTTTCCTACAGGCTACAGCTTACACTCTGATACAACTGGATGGGATGTTAGATAATCTCATCTAGCTCCCTTTCTTGTTAAAGGTTGGACCATATGATCTTTTGAGATCCCTTCTAACCTGGTCTGGTCTATGATTTTATGGGATCACTACGCAGCATGGCAATATGATGGTCTTACATCATTTTTGTACTTTGGCAGGGCTGCATAAAGACTTCAGCTTAATAATGTGCCTTGTGTCTCCTGGTACAATAAACTTTCCCTGTCTTCTACTGTAATTGCAATCCGTCCTTCCCTTTAGCTCCCACCTGTCACCTGCTATTTCAGTACACTGTCTTTACAGCCTCTCTCCTTCTTTTGACACGCCCCCAGTAAATGTGCCAGTCAGCACATGCTGCCTCTCAGCTAATTGAGTGGCCAAGCAAGCTGCCTCTTAAGCTGAGTGTTTTGCAGTTATGGTTTGGTAACATAGACTGGCTCCAGGATGAAGGTGATGGATTCATGAGCACCTATGGGAATTTGATGACTGTAGAGAAATCCCCTTAAAACTCCACATGAAAACATGTTGAAATTTTACAGCTTACCCACTTCCTGTGGCAGGAAGATGTGATGTGGAACACAAGGAAATACTATGTGGCAGTATTGGATATCCTTTATAGGAAATTGTTAGTTTATCATATATTGAGAGTGGTAATCTGGCAGTTAGGTTATATGTTCTGAGCTTTCCTCTGTATCATAAAAACCCCCTAATGTTTGCCCACTATGTCATATGCTATCAGTAGTGTCACCAGATACTACAGTGTACATCTTCCTTTGCTATTGTTAACATACACAATTTTTTCCGTAAAGCATCTGCAGCATTACAATAAATAGCACTGCAGACTTCTCTTCAGCACAGCTCTCTGTAATGCTGCAGTCCCTTTGTCACAAAGATGTTAAATGTCTCTCACTGTGTGTGGTAGTTGTAGGTCACCCATTTGGTGGTCCTGCAGTGTTTTCCTCTCCTTTTCCTGTCCTTCCTCCACATACAACACCAGTCACTTAGGATCACATTTCTTTTATTTTCTTAAATTGTTTCAGAGCTCCATATTTCAGGGAATGTTTGTGATTGCTTCTCCTTCTTCAGTTCCCACACTTTTCTTTTTACATATCCCTCTGTCCTTGTGAGGATTCCTGTCTGTATTTCCTGTTTCACTAATTTTTCACCTCTCTTGTTTTCCTTCATCCCATCCAAGCCTGAAGGAGTTGAGAAGGAAACAACCCAGAATTCTGTGCTCTGTGTAAAAGGTAAAGCCCACTCTTCCCACACTCTCTATTTGTTCCTGTGTGGTTTGATGGGTGGGATGTTGAAGGCCTGCCTCTATCATACTCCATGTAGTCTGACATTTTTGGGTAATCAAAACTTGCCACATCATTTGGGAGTTAGAGACATAAGACAGAAGAAAGTCCTAAAGAATTGGCCATCCTGCCTAAGCATCAGGGTATGAGCTAGGACAGATTTAGCATGAATGTTTGTATCCCTGCTCACTTGAGTTCTGTCACTGGAGTTACAAGTGCTTTTGTTTTCTTGCACACTCAGAAGAAAGCTGTAAACACATGATCTGCAGTGCCTAAAAGTGCCTAAAAAGGGAGTGGTTTCATGCAGAGATTGTGTTACCACCAGAGAAATGAAGTAACTGAAATCAGGGCTTTTCTAATAGGAAGAGTTCCTGTTGTTTCACTGAGGCCTCCTCCCCTTCCATTAGCCATTTCTAAGAACTGCACTGAAGCTTTTTGGGTCTTGTTTCTTTCTCAGGAGTGCCTGTGAAAGAGGAGTTTTCCCTGTTGCTACCTGGAAATGTGGTACAAGATTCAGGCAGAGCATATTTCTCAGTGCTGGGTGAGTTAACAGCCTGACAGAAGAACCATGTGTTGTTTCTGATTCTTTGTGTTGACCTACCTCACAGCTTTTTCTCCTGGTTTCTAGCACAGCTCATTCTTGTCTTTAATCTCTTCTATCCTGAGCACTTTCCCTTCTGTTTGTTCTACTCCTTTTCTCTTTCTGCATGCCTGCTTTCTCAGTCTTCTCACAATGCCCTAACCTTTCTCTCATTCCCCTCTTTTCTTTTTCTCTGCTGTCCTGTGTTTTGTTCCAGGATCTTTATCAATCCAGATTATTTTACATTCTTCTCTGACACCTCCTGCATCTGTCATTCAGTAGCTTCCTCTGATTCTGATAGCCAGCCCTAAATATTGTTAACATCCCTCCGGTATCTCCTCTTCCCCAGGTGACATCATGGGCACTGCCATGCAGAACCTACACCAGCTCCTCCAGATGCCCTTCGGCTGTGGGGAGCAGAACATGGTCCTGTTTGCACCCAACATCTACGTCCTGGACTATCTGAACAAGACAGGGCAGCTGAGTGAGGAGATCAAATCCAAGGCCACTGGATACTTAGTGAGCGGTGAGCCGGGACATGGCTTTTGCTTTATCTTTCTTCTAGATCCTGCCTGGGGTGGGTCTGTCAAGTGCTGGCCAGATGTTAAAAGAGGTCTTCTCTCATAGACAGATGGTCTCTGCTGTATGCCTGAGGGGACCCTTTGCTCCTTTTTTCTTTATTATTTTCTGTTGCTTAAGCTTTACTGTGCCTGATCATTGCAAGCACTTTTCTCATGGAGGGGCAATGCAGTGCATTCATTGTCATTAATAGGTCCTGCCATCCTTCTGAAGAAAGGCAGGTGTTGCTTTTCCTCATGCTCTACAAGCAATGCACGGAGGTGGGGAGGTACCAGCACTTCATATTGGTTAGGGTAGGACTAACCTACACCTCTCTCATTTGCCTTTGCTGATGGAGCTACTTTTCTATTTCCCCATCCCTCAGCAGACTCTTTCTGGCATCTGAATCTTGCCTTATCTTTCCATTGCAGGTTATCAGAGGCAGCTGAACTACAAGCACCAAGATGGCTCTTACAGTACCTTTGGACAACGTTATGGCCAACCAGGGAATACCTGGTGAGATTTCAATGCCACCTATGCCTCTCCAATATGCTCCTCTTTCTCACCCACACATTTATAATAAATACTGCCTGACAGTAAATAGGAAATGCTGTTGTAGACCAGCAGGTTTTCCAGAGCTGGTGTGGTCCCTATGCTGCCTCCTTCTTAATAAATAGGCTACATCAGCCAGCTGTATGGCTGAAGTACTTCCTCCCACCGGCAGCTCCAAGGACCATGACAGACAAAAAGGCAGTGGAGGTAAACTGGGGAAGAAGGGAGCAGGGATTTAACACCCTGACTGAAGAAGGCTGAAGAGTTGCAGTGGCAGCTCTTCTAGACTAGCATCTGCTGTGGAGTCTGCTGGAAAAGATGATTCCATATGGAAACATATGAGGAAACACAAGTTGAAAGGTTGATAATACAAGAGCAGTGCTGTATGGTTTTTTTCCAAGTGTTTGTATGCTACTAAGCAAAGACAGACTGGAAGAGCATGTGTGTTGCCATTTTGACTTACTGAAAAGTTTTGACTTGCTCCTTCATATCATTGTCATGCATTTTCAATTTTAAGTAAGGATAAGAATGGAAGAACTCATCACCCTCAGTTTGCATTTGGTTTCTGAAATGGTAATTGGCTTTTGACAGCATATTGGCTTCTTACCACATGCCTGCTTCTTTTCCATAACTGCTTGCAACAACTCTTAACAAAAACTCTTTTAACATGTTCTGCTTTACTTTAAAATTCTAGATGAGTTCTGGGAAACCCATGAAGCATGGATTTACAGTTTAAGAGTTCTACCAGGAGACCATGAGCTAGTGTGAATTTCATTATTCTTCCCTGTAATTTTGAGTACTACTGTTATGCATATTTAGCTAATTGGCATGCAATTGTCTGCATTTTTCAAAGAGTTTTTTTTAGAGACAGATCAATAATCATTGTCCTTCAAACTGTAGCCTCAACACAAAGGGGTCACAGAGTTTTTTGATCCAAGTGAGACACAAAGGTGAGAGACAAAAATCAAGGTGGAAAGCAGCTTTTTGACAGAATTTTTTGAGGTGCAGATATAATATACATACGGTCTGACTAATTGGCCCACAGTTCCCCAGTTCTTCTTGCCTATTTCCAGACAGATGAAGTGCACATGGGCCCTATCAATTGAGACGGGCAACAGGGCTGCTCAGGCCCTTTCTTTTTCTCCCTTTCAGGCTCACAGCCTTTGTCCTCAAGTCCTTTGCCCAGGCCCGGCCTCACATCTTCATAGAAGAGAAGCACATCCAGGATGCTTTGAACTGGCTGTCCTACAAGCAGAAGGAGAACGGCTGTTTCCAGAGTTCTGGGACACTCCTGAACAATGCTATGAAGGTAACAAGTCTCCCTGGTTGTTTCTTTGTGAGACTAGAACTTGGCCATGAGTCAGATGGGGCCAGGTGATCTTCTTGAGCACATAGGCAGATGGGATATCCCCATGCCAATGGCAAACACTGGGGAGGAAGCCATGCACCATTCTGTACTTATTGATGGTACCTTCACATCAGCTGCAAGAGGAAGGAGGCAAGCTCATGATCTACAATGCAGAATAGTGTATGCTTGCTGGAGTGGGAGAAAAGACTGAAGATATGAAGCTGGGTGGGGTCAGCGTCTACCTTTGTGTTTTCCTGCAGGGTGGAGTGGACAACGAGGTCACGCTGACTGCCTACATCACTATTGCGTTCCTGGAGATTCCTCTGCCCATGACCGTATGTGTCTGCATCCTAACTTGAGCCAGTTGTGCTGTGTCAGTCTGGGGCAAGACAGTACTGATCAGAATTTGCTCCAGATTAGAAGAATGACTTGGTTGTTGAGCCATGTGATATAAGAAGTCATTTTTGCTAAATGTGGGAGACATTGTACTCTACTTGTTTCTACACCTCCTTCTGGCAGTCCCCTCCTGAAGGTTCAGTAGAATGATGTGTTTTTAGTAAGGGAAAAACCTGATTTGTCCCCAGCCTTCTAAGCACTGGCTTTCTCTCCCCAGCTTTCAGTGGTGCGGAATGCTCTGTT